>VZRJ01001487.1:5871-18209 GCA_013397565.1 Ptilonorhynchus violaceus | reverse complement strand
ACACCACCCCTTGCACCCCCCCACCCCCTGCCCTGCTTCACCCTCCTCTCTTCCAGGGTCCCTCCATACCACACCCATGGCCTGCTACGACGTCTGCCGCCCCTGTGGACCCACCCCGCTGGCCAACAGCTGCAACGAGCCCTGTGCCCTGCAGTGCCAGGATTCCCGCGTCATCATCAACCCTTCTCCTGTGCTGGTCACCCTGCCAGGACCCATCATGACCTCCTTCCCCCAGAGCACCGCTGTTGGATCCACCTCCTCGGCTGCCGTGGGCACTGAACTGAGGGTCCAGGGACAGCCCATCTCTGGGGGATTTGGTGGATTTGGTGGCTATGGCCTTGGCTATGGCCGTGGATTTGGCTATGGGCTGGGCTGTGGCTACGGGCTGGGAGGCCTGGGCTGCTACGGCAGAAGGGGCGGCTACACCTGCTAAGGGCCCATGGCACCACTCCTGACACCAACCATCCACTCCCTGGAACATATCTGAGGCATTGAGGACACCTCTCTTGGCCAAGGTTCTCAGATGGGCTCAGCACTTCTTGCCTCTGCTCTCAGTACCCCAAGAAACGTAGCAGCAAAGGGGTCAGCTCAGGCTGCCTGCAAACATGGCCCATCTCTCTCCTGCTCTTCCCCTACTCCCTGCTCTGCATTGCGCCTTCAGCTCTGTCCAGTCCCCTCTGCTGCAAACTCTTTCTCCCAAGCCAGAGACCATCAGGTGCCTCCGCTGGGCTGCTCCCACTACGGGGCAAGAAGAGCTTGATGCTCTGGCAAAATCTGCATTGAAAGAACCTCAGCTGATGGTCACCATGCATCTACCTCAGCCAGTCTCTTGTCTACTTGTTGCTGATGACATTTTACTGTTCTTTTGCCTCAATAAAATTCTGTTGCATTGCAGCCTGAGACATCTCCTCTTTCTTCACTGACACACACTGGCAGACTTTGCTATTTTAGTGCACCACACAAATGATTCAGCTCCTGAAACACAGGTCTGGATACACTAATGCAGCTCTATGCCTGACTCTGACACAAGCTATCAAGGCTGGTTTGTTCACTTTGGCTGGACATCATTTGCTCCTGCCCCTCCTGATCTCCCCAGCCCATTTACTGATCCACGTGTTCGGGTCCATTCTTCCTTATCCTTGGGGCCCCAGAACTGAATGCACAACTCCAGTCTCAGAACGGAGGAGCAGAGGGCCTGAATCCCCCTCCTACCCGATGCCCATGCTGTGGGGATGAGCCCAGGACATGGGTGGGTTTTGGTCTGTGAGTGTTCATGGCTGGGGCATGTCCAGTTCTTCATCCTCCAACACCCCAAGTTGTTCTCCTCGGGGATGCTCTTAATCTATTCATCACCCATTCAATATCCATTACTGAGATTGCTCCAATCCAGATGCAGGACCTTCCTCTTGGCCCTGTTGATCTTCATGACATTCACACCAGACCATCTCCTCAACCTGTCTGGAACCCTCTGGATGCCATCCTTTTATTCCAGACAATCAACCACACCACTCAGCTTGGTGTGATTCCCAGTCTTGCAAGGGAGCACTCAAACCCACTGTCCACGTCCCTCACAAAGATGGGAAGTGATAATGGTCCCAATATGAATCTCTGAAGGTCACCACTCATCCCTGTTATCCACACAGACCTGGAGCCATTGGCCACAACTCTTTCAGTGAGACCATCGTTCCCATTCCTTATCCACCATATGGTCAAATCAACAACTTCTCATCTCTCCAGGTTACAGACCAGGATGTTTTCTGGCACAGAAACAGAGGATTTGAAGAAGTCCAGGTATAGGATATTGGTCCCTCTTCCCTCATCCACCAATATCGGAACTGATACAAATTCATTAAAGTTGCTGCCAAGGTCAGATGGACATGCCCCCAAGAGCAGGACATGACACTCCAGAGCTGTGGGAAGCAAAACTCTACCCAGTGTATAACTTACCAGGATGTGCCAGGCAAGAGCTGCCACCTGGAAAAATGCCCATATGTCATGGGCCGAGGCTGTCCCAAACCTTCAGCCCCGGATCGTCCTAAAGGCTGTGCTCTGGATCTTCTAAACCAGAGTCTTGTCTTCCTTGTTCCCAGTAACCCAGAGACGAACACAGCTCTCCAGTATCACCAAAGAAGAGCAGAGGGGCAGAATTTCTGCACCTGGGTTGGAGCAACCCCAAACATACAGGATAGAGGCTGAGTGATGAGGGGATTGAGAGCAGCACCAAGGAGGAGGACTTGGGGTGTTGGTGGATGAAGAATTGGACGTGCCCCATCCGTGTGCAGTCGCAGACCAGAAACCCTCCTTGTGCTGCACTCATCGCCATAGTGGGGGCAGCAGGTGAGGAGGGGATTCTGACCCTCTTCTCCTCTCTGGTGAGACTGGAATCGTGTGTTCAGCTGTAGGACCACTATGATAAGAAAGACAGGGACCTGCTCAAGCAGATCTGGAAATGGGCTGAGGAGATTATGAGGGGCTGGAACAACTGGTGTCCGGCCAAAACGAACACACTGTGCCCATGAGGGGGTTGTGTCAGAGTCAGGGATAGACGTGCATGAAATGTATCCAGGCCTGTGTTCAAGCAAGTGAAAGGTTTGCAGGATGGGATGAAATGGAATACCAAAGTGGGTCAGTGGGTAGTAGAAGTGGGGAAATAATTCCTAAGACAGGTCTTGGTGCACTTTTTCACCCCAATGGCCTCTACAACCCTGGCTTAGTGCTGAGAGAGACTGGAAGACTCTTGGACGAAGAAAGAAGAAGGAGGCATCTGAGGCTGTGATGCAGGAAGTCTTTATTGAGGTAGAAGACTGAGGGGTCATGAGCAGGAAGTGGAAGGGAGCAGTCTGAGGTACAAGTAGGGCGACCATCAGCTGAGGCCCTTCGTTTGCAGGAGGTTTGCCAGAGCATCAAGGCCTTCCTGCCCTGCAGTGGGAGCAGCCCAACGGAGAAGTGGTGTCAGGGATTGGACGAAGAAAGCCTAGCAGGTGTAGCCGCCCCTTCTGCCATAGCAGCCCAGGCCTCCCAGCCCGTAGCCAAATCCACGGCCATAGCCAAGGCCATAGCCAAAGCCACCAAATCCACCAGAGATGGGCTGTCCCTGGGCATTGAGCTCACTGCCAACAGCAGCTGAGGAGGTGGATCCGACGACGGTGCTCTGGGGGAAGGAGGTCATGATGGGTCCTGGCAGGGTGACCAGCACAGGAGAAGGGTTGATGATGACACGGGAATCCTGGCACTGCAGGGCACAGGGCTCGTTGCAGCTGTTGGCCAGCGGGGTGGGTCCACAGGGGCGGCAGATGTCGTAGCAGGCCATGGGTGTGGTGTGGAGGGTCCCTGGAAGAGAGGAGGATGAGGCAGGGCAGGGGTATGGGGGTGAGAGAGATTGGTGAGGCTGTTGTGGGTCTGTGGGGAGGCGTGAGGGCTGCTGAGGCTGGGGCCAAGCATACTGGAAGAGAAGGGCCAGGGAGAGCAGGAGCAGAAGGGTCAGGGTCTTGAGTCTCACCTTGTTGCGGGCAGGATCAGGAGAAGGCGTCAGGAGAAGTGTGTGAGGGAGAGAGGTGCTGGGCTGGCTTTTATGCTGGCTCTGGAGGGGCGGGACAGCCTTGGCCCATGACCTTGGGGCATTATGCAGGCATCAGCTCTTGTCCAGCCCAGCCTGGTGAGTCATGAGGTGGGGAGTGGTTTTCTTCCCATAATTCTGCAGTGTCATGCCCTCTCCATCTGACCTTGACAGCAGATTTTAACTGCAAGAATTAGAGAGCGATGTGGTTTTTTTGATGGCATATATCAAGACTTGTAGAAGATTCAACCAAAGCTAAGGAGAACTGGGGAGTCATCAGTGAGGTCATGTCATGGCATATCAACATTTCCCATTTACATTCTTGCCTGCTGCCTGAAAGAAATCCCAGCACTCTCAGCTGCTCCTCATTATAAGGATACTCCACTCCCCTCAGTGTCATGGTCTCCCTGCACTGCTCTCGGTCAACTAAGTCCACACCCTTGTACCACTGTGGAAACTCCTCAGTTGTGAGGAACAGGACGGTCAACACCCTCAATTTGCTTGTATTTTTTTTCCTAATCCTATCCTGGTAACTGCTGGAGCTTTTTACTGCAAAGTGTACATGGCCACTTCATGATGCATTTATGCTCTACCAGGACCACAAGATCCTTCCCTGCTCAAATGCCTATCATGCCGAGGGAAGGAAAACTGGTGTCGTGTGCCTGGACCTGCGTCAGGGCTTTAACATAGTCCCACAGGACATCCTTATCTCTAAACTGCAGATGCGTGGGTTTGATGGGTGGACTAATCAATGGATGAGGGACAGCCAGAGAGTGCTGGTCAATGGCTCTCTATACAGGTGGAGACCGGTGATGAGTCCTTCAGGGCTCAGTCTTCGACCAGTGGCATTGAATACCTTTATCAAAGGCATGAGCAGCAAGATCAAGACCACCCTGAGTGTGTCTGCAGGTGACAGGAAGCTGAGCAGTTGACACAAGAACATGGAGGGATCCCATCAGGAGGGAGGTGGGCAATGCTGAGAAGTGGGTCCATGAGAATCTCTGGGGTTCAACAATTCCAGGTGCAAGGTCCAGGCATGAGCACAGCCTGGGAGAGGAACTCCTTGAGAGCAGCCCCACAGAGAAGGATTTGCGAGTTCCGGTGGACCAAAAGCTGGACATGACACAGCAATGTGAACTTTCAGCCCAGAACACCAACCAAATCCCGGGCTGAAAAGAAAGAGGTGTGGTCAGGAGGAATGGCTGGGAGTCACTTGAAGACCAAACACCCTAATTCTTGTAGGCTTTGTTTGCATCTTCTACATTCCTGACACAGACCAATACCAATCCATAGGCCTCTATTTCACCCAATTAAAATCTGTGGTCAAGGTCAGATGGACACAGCCTCAGGGGGAGGACATGAAATTCCTTGGGAAGGAAAACACTCTCCACCTCATGACTCACCAGGCTCTGCCAGTGAAGAGCTGCTGCCAGCAAAATGCCCCAAGGCCAGGGGCCAAGGCTGTCACACCCACCTGGGACCAGCATAAAAGCCGGCCCAGCACCTCTCTCCCTCACATGCTTCTCCTGACACCTTCTTCTCCTGCTCCTGCCAACAACAAGGTGAGACTCAAGACACTGACGCTCCTGATCCTGGTTCCCTTGACCCCCTCTTCCAGCATGCTCGGACCCCGCTGCAGCAGCCCTCACACCTCCCCACAGCCCCACAACAGCCTCCACACTCCCTAACCCTCCTTTTAACTCCCTAATGTGGCTTTTAGTGCACCCATGGTCATGCTCTGCCTCACCTCTCTCTCTTCCAGGGACCCTCCACACCACACCCATGGCCTGCTACAACCTCTGCCGCCCCTGTGGACCCACCCCGCTGGCCAACAGCTGCAACGAGCCCTGTGCCCTGCAGTGCCAGGATTCCCGTGTCGTTATCGACCCTGCCCCCGTGCTGATCACCTTTCCAGGACCCATCATGACCTCCTTCCCCCAGAGCACCGCTGTTGGATCCACCTCCTCGGCTGCCGTGGGCACTGAACTGAGTGTCCAGGGACAGCCCATCTCTGGTGGATTTGGTGGATTTGGTTACGGCTTTGGCTATGGCCGTGGATTCGGCTACGGGCTGGGAGGCCTGGGCTGCTATGGCAGAAGGGGCGGCTACACCTGCTAGGGGCTCTTGGCACCACCCCTGACACCATAAACTCAGTGCTCTGGCAACAGCTCCTGCAAGCAAAGCACCTCAGCTGATTGTCTCCGTACTTTCACCTCACACCAGATTTCTTCTGCTTCTTTCTCCTGTCTCTTCATTCATTTGCATCATTAAAGTTTTCCTGCATCAAATCCTGAGACGCCTCCTCTTCTTTTTGAATTCCAATGGTCTCACATCATCAGTAAGCACATTCCAGGGCTCAACAGGCCATCGGGGTATGTGGAACAGGTGAAGAATACCTTTCCTCACAAACATGTCAAAACCACCTCATAACAAAGTCTGGCACGGGAGGCATGGGAGGGGACACCTTGCAGAACATGTCACACATCTTTTACCTGATACACCAAAGCCTTGGACACATTAATGCTCTCCTGGGCATAGCTCTGGGAAAGTCGCTTCATGCCAGCACACACTTGACAAACTCTCTTTCCCTGCAGGGCTCTTGAAACCTTCCAGCAAACAGAAGAACAACATCATCCACTTGGGCAGAAAATCTCAAGTAGAAGTGTTTCAACTGCCCTGCTCAAGCAAGAGCAGAGAGAGTAGAATTTCCAGCACCATGGACACTTCACTGTTGGATCTCCCAGGACACAGACTCTACCACCTCTCTATTCTGTGACCACGCTCATAATAAAAGATTCTTGCCTTCTTTGCCCATGGAATTCCATCTGTTTTCCCTTGTACCCTTGCCCTCTTGTCCTGCACGTGTGCACTGCTGAGAACAGCCAGGTTCCCTCAACTTCATTCCCTGCCATCAGAGATTTTCAGACATGGATAATACCCTCCTGTCCATCTTTGCCCCCTGAAGTCCCAGCTTTCTTAGTCTCTCCTATAAGAAAGATTCTCCAGACCCTTTGGAGTCTTGGTGGCCCTGAACTGGTCTGGATTCACTAAATCCACTTCATTTTCACACTGAGGAGCCCAGAAGTGCCCACAACATCTCACACGGGATCTCACCAGTGCTGAGTAAATAGCAAAATCACCTCTCCCTTCTTGGCCTTAACAGTTTTCCCAATCCTACCCTGGACATTTGGGGTCTCTTTTCTCACAACGGTACAGGGACACCTCCTGGTCTGTTTTTTCTCAGCCAGAACCGCAAAGGTTTTTTCTGAGAAGAAAACCATTGTTCCAATTGAGACCCAGACATTCATTCCTACCTGGGGTGACTCCTCCCAAAAAACAGCACTTGACATCTCCCCTTGCTGAAGTCCACCTGATGTCCAAGACCAGTCAGGTTTTCAGTGTTAGCCCAATGGATCCAACTCCTGGGCTACAGCACTGGGGACTTGCTTCCATCTGGACTTCGGCAAACTGACCACAAACCTCTGAGCCCAGACCTACAGACACTTCTCAGTCCACCACACTGAGCACTGACACAACACAGACTTGCCTGTGTTGTTGTGGATCATGCAGTGGTCACTTCCACCAACCCTGGGAAGTCTCCAAATCCTCTTTCTGACAATCACAAGTGGCCTCACCCCTTGGCACTCAGCTCAAGTAAAGACCAAAAAGGCCTTGAATATCAAAATCTTAAAAGCAAGAGGGTCACCCAGGCACCCACTGAGCACAATCAATGGGAAAGGTGAGGTCTGATGTCAGGCTTGGCCAATGGGAGAAATGCATGGAGGGAGGGAATGCAATGGAAGGTGCAACAGCTCGTAGCTGGCACAGCTGCAAAACCCAGACCAGCCTGTCAAGGCTGTGAGAAATTGAGGGTAATTCTTCAGAAAGCACCCACAAACCACAGCACACGAGGGCTACAAGGTGACCTCAGTGATGACTCCCCACCTCTCCAAAGCTTTGGTCACGTCTTCAGCCTGCCCTGACATGAACCATTAACAGCAGAATTTGACCTCTAATACTCACAATTAAAAGCTGCCGCCACAGATGGGTGCAGCCTCAGGAGCAGGACATGGAATTACAGAATTCCACAAAAACACACCCCAACCATGCCAGAGAAGGAAACTGGAGCCCACTGGCTGTCCGTTAGTAATTATTGGTTTTTTGCTGACAGGAACACAATTTTAAGACTTACAGGTTATAAGTTATGAAACTTTATGGCTTGAATGCGGAATAAGGGCATTGATGTCACAGACCTGCCTGGGAAGAAAGGGATCAAGACTGGTTTGTTGTTTGTTTACTGGATTTCTTAACAACCTCAAGGAATATACTTTAAATGGCAGAGTACATAGTCAGGTAAATTTGAGAAATCCAAATGGACCATAACAATGGAACAAGTTTAGCCTGACCAGCCTCTCGTTCTCCAGATTGTCTCTCTTGATCCCACTCAAGACACAAGGTCATGAGATCTCTTTCATCCATCAGGAAATGTCCCCAGGCATTAGGACCTTGCCAGTCTATTGCAGAGTGACCTCCCCAGGACATCAGCAGCTCCCTCAGCATTCCTGGGTGCAACACAATGACTGATGGACATCCAAGCACACAGAAGAGGGGCCTAGTCTTCACAAGGCACCCACAAACCACAGCACACAAGTGACACAAAAGGACCTCACAGATGACATTGCACCTCTCATGGCCTCTGGGTGTTTATTCAGCCCTCCCTGAAACACATGGAACAGTCAAATCCTCCCAAATACCAACTCATGAAAGCTGCTGCCAAGGTCAGATGGACACAGTCTCAAGAGCAGGTCACGACACTGCAGAATTCCATGAAGGAAAACATTCCCACCTCATGACTCACCAGGCTGGGCCAGCCAAGAACTGCTGCCTGCAAAATGCCCCAAGGTCATGGGCCAAGGCTGTCCCGCCCCTCCATGACCAGCATAAAAGCCGGCCCAGTGCCTCTCTCCCTCACACACTTCTCCTGACGCCTTCTCCTCCTGCTCCTGCCCACAACAAGGTGAGACTCAAGACCCCTGTACCTCCTGCTCCTGCTCCCTTGTCCCCTCTCTTCCAGCACGCTCAGCCCCAGCCTCAGCAGCCCTCACGCCTCCCCACAGACCAACAACAGCCTCACCAATCCCTCTCACCCCCATACCCCTGCCTTGCCTCACCCACCTCTCTTCCAGGGACCCTCCACACCACACCCATGGCCTGCTACGACGTCTGCCGCCCCTGTGGACCCACCCCGCTGGCCAACAGCTGCAACGAGCCCTGTGCCCTGCAGTGCCAGGATTCCCGTGTCATCATCAACCCTTCTCCTGTGCTGGTCACCTTCCCAGGACCCATCATGACCTCCTTCCCCCAGAGCACCGCCGTTGGATCCACCTCCTCAGCTGCCGTGGGCACTGAACTGAGTGTCCAGGGACAGCCCATCTCTGGGGGATTTGGTGGCTTTGGCTATGGCCTTGGCTATGGCCGTGGATTTGGCTATGGGCTGGGAGGCCTGGGCTGCTATGGCAGAAGGGGCGGCTACATCTGCTAAGGACCCTCAGCACCACTTCTGACACCATCAGCTTGTGGCTCTGGCAACAGCTCCTGCAAGCAAAGGACCCCAGCTGATGGTTGCCCTACTTGCACTTCACTTCAGATCCCTTCCACTTGTTTCTCTTATCGTTTCAATATTTTGCCTCAATAAAATTCTGTTGCATCAAAGCCTTACATGCCTCCTCTTCCTTTTGAATTCCAATGGTCTTATTTTCTGACCCAGCACAGTGCCAGGGTTCAACTGGCCATTGGGCTGGATGGGAAAGGGGAATAGCACCTTTCTTTGGATGTAGTGTTTGAAAAATTTGGTAAAATAAACAACTCCTTAACACCAATGTTAACAAGCAGGCGTTCTTCATTTGGCCAGATGCATGAGGGGATAGCTCCTCCTAAAGCTGTGCATGCTGAGTACAGGGAAGTTCTTGTTTATATACTGTGTTTTACATATATATTCATTGATTGTCCCAGGATAAACATACATATGATAATCATTTCCCCAAAATCCATAATATATTTTCCCTCCCCTTTACACATGCATTCTTCTGTCCTGGGGTTTTCTCTCTGGTGGTCCCTAGTGGTTGTGGACCCCAAAGTTACAGCTGACATAGTCGAGTTGGCAGGATACTGGGGCTGTTGAACTTCCAGCTCTCCTTCTTACACAAAGGGCATCGTACAGTTCCATAGGCCAGTGGTTTTGGAAGAACAAGCACTGTGTTAGCCCACGAAGTGTAGACAATTTATCATCTGGTACCGGTATATCACCACCAGGAACAACCAAGACTGGCACCAGAAGCAGGGATTTGGAGGGATACCTTGCAGAACATTACCCAGGCCCATCACCTGATACACCAAAGGATTTCACACAGCGATGCTCTCCTACTTATGGCTGCGGTACTGTCACTCCATGTCAGCACACCTTTGACAAACTCTCTTCCCAGCAGGACCCTCAAGCCATCCCAGCAAACAAAGGAACATCATCATCCACTTGGGCAGGAACTCTGGAGTGCAAGTGCTTCAATCCCCTTTGCTCAAGCAGGGACAGAAAGAGCAGGATTTCCAGCACCATGGACAGTTCAGTGTCGGATCTCCCAGATCAGCTCTTTCACCACCGCTTTTACTCTGTGACCATCCTCACACTCAAAAATTTTTGCCTTCTTTGCCCATGGAATTCCATCTCTTTTCATTTGTGCCCTTCCTCACTCTTCCTTCACATGTGCACTGCTGAGAACAGCTGTGATCCCTCATCTTCATTCCCTGCCATCAGAGATTTGCACGTACTGATGACAGCCCCACATACATCCTTGTCTCCTGGGAGTTGCAGCTCTCTCTGTCTCTCCTCTAGGAAAGATTATCCAGCCCTTTCAGTATCTTGGTGGCCCTGAACTGGTCATGTTTCAATAAGTCCATGGGATTCTTCCACTGGGGAGCCCAGAACTGCTCACAGCAACCACGTCTTTGTTGAGGACGTTGATCAGTGTTGGCTTCATGGATACTATTCTTGACCTACTTCCCGTGAGACTTGACTCCAGAGCACAAGGCTCTGGACCCAGCATTTTAAATATTATGTAAATATAGCAGTCCACCTCACTGACCATTTACACAACCTGTACATTCTGGGATAGTCCTGGATGAAGCAGTAGGAGACACCATCAAAAACCTTGGTAAGAGGTGGAAATAAAAACCAGCCATGGCTCTCTTGTTATCCACAGTAAGATTGTCTTCTCTGTGGGTAACACGGAGATCACCAATATGTGATTTCATCCTCCAAAATCAACACTAACTTCTTCTCATCACCTTCTTGCCCAACCTGCACTTGACACTGCTTCCCAGGCAGAAAAACTGGTCCCATCATTTTCTGCAGGAATAAGGTCCCTGGAAAGTCGTTGGCAAGGTGGGGGGGAGTAAACACACTGGAAGAGGCAGGTCCTAATGCCCGGCACAGCTGCAAAGCTCAGACCAACCCAACAAAGCTGTGAGGGAATGGGGTCACCCTTCGCAACACCCATGAACCATAGAACGCAGTGCCATGGGGTGACCTCACTGATGACACCCCACCTATCCAAAGCTTAGATCACGTCTTCAGCCCACCCTAACATGTCATCAACACCAGCATTTGGTCTCTAATGCTCCCACTTAAAGCTGCCACCAAGGTCAGTTGGACATGGCCTTAAGAGAAGGACATGGAATTCCACAAAGGAACAGCAACACCATGACAGAGAAGGAAAGGGGAGGTTGCTGAGCATCCAACTTTTTGGTTTTTGCTGAGAGGAATGCATGATTAAGGCTAACAGGATATAAGTTGTAAAAGCTTGTAGCTTGAATGCAGAATAAGGGAATTGACCTCGCACACTAGAATTGGAAAAAAACGGATCAATCCCCATTTCTTCTTTGTTCAACATATCCTTGAATGGGGTGAAGAAATAGAGTTTAAACGACAGAGTATGTTGTTGTGTAAATTTGAGAAATAGAAATGGACCACAACACCGGAAAAAAATGCATCCTGACCAGCCTCTAATTTTTTCAGATCCTCTCTCATGATTCCGTTCAAGACACAAGGCCAAGACCTCTCTCATCCAGGGGAAGCACTGCCAGGCATTAGGACCTTGTCAATCTATTGCAGAGTGACCTCCCCAGGACATCAGCAGCTCCCGCAGCATTCCTGGGTGCAATACAAGGACTGATGGACATCCAGGCACACAGAACAGAGGCCCAGTGTTCACAAGGCTCCCACAAACCACAGCACACGAGTGCCTCAAAATGACCTCAGTGATGACATTGCATCTCTGCTGGACTCTGGGTGTTTATTCAGCCTCTCTGACACACATCAAAAAATCAAATCTTCCCAAATACCAACTCTAAATTAAAAGGTGCTGCCAGAGTGAGATGGGCATGGCCTCGATAGCAGGATATGACAATGCAGAGTTGTGGAAAGGAAAAGAATCCCCACCTCATGACTAACCAAGCTGAGGCAGGCAAGAGCTGATGCCTGAAAAATGCCCCAAGGTCATGGGCCAAGGCTGTCCCACCCTTCCAGGACCAGCATAAAAGCTGGCCCAGGGTCCTCTCTCCCTCACACACTTCTCCTGACGCCTTCTGCTCCTGCTCACAACAAGGTGAGATGCAAGCCCCTGACCCTCCTGCTCCTCCCTCCCTGACCCCTCTCTTCCAGCACGCTCGGCCCGAGCCTCAGTAGCCTTCATGCCTCCCCACAGACCCACAACAGCCTCCACACTCCCTC
>VZRJ01001486.1:331452-368862 GCA_013397565.1 Ptilonorhynchus violaceus | reverse complement strand
CCGCTTCCTGCTGCCCGGCACGCTGGAAAGCGGGGCGCGCGCCGGCCAATCCCGACTCGCATTCCCGGCCTGCCCCGCGGTTACCTTCCACGCGACAGGGCGCGCGCGCGGCGGGGGCGGGGCCCGGCGGTCCGGCGCAGGCCGGGAGGTGTAGTCCGTTTGTGCCGCGTGACGGGCTCAGCGTGACACAAGGGGTCGGGCTGGAGGGGACCACAGGGGTCCACATCTGATCCAGCGTCCCTGCTCAAGCAGGGGCACCCAAAGCACGTGGCACAGGGTTGTTCCCTGACAGTTCTTCAGTATCGCCAGTGAGGGAGATTCCACAACCTCTCTAGGCAATCTGTTCCAGTGCTCAGTCATTGCACAGTAAAGAAGTTCTTCCTCACGTTCAGGTGGAACTTCCTGTGCATCAGTTTCTGCCCGTTCCTCGTGTCCTATTGCTCGGCACCACCGAGCAGAGCCTGGTCCGTCCTCTGACCCCTCCCTGCAGACACTGACAGACATTGATGAGATCCCCTCTCAGTTGCCTCTTCTCAAGGCTGAACAGGCCCAGCTCCATCAGCCTTTTTTCGCAGGAGAGATGCTTCAGTCCCTTGATCATCTTTGTTGCTCACTCTGTTGCTCTTGCAGACAAGGAATGCCCATGTCTCCTTTTCTAGATGCATTTTGCAGTTGCATTGCAGTGTTTCATGCAAGAGACCACATTCCTTAGTGTGGAATGCCAGAACATTCTGGAAGGCAAGTGCTGGTGAGGCCACATACACCCTTATGTATAGGACTCACACCCGCAGGATTCCCTTCAGCCTGTGTCTCCTCCACTCCCTTACACAACCACCCTTCTGTGCAGTTCCACAACACCTTGTTGCATTATAATTCAGATTGACCTGTGCCCAAAATAAGTATCATAAAGTAGTGTCAAAAGCTGCACTGAAATACTGCCCAGCAAGGCTCACTCTGTTGTGCCCAGCTGTGCCACTCCAACTCCAAGTCCCACAGCTGAGGAAGGAAAGGCCCAGGCACCACCTTGCTCCAGTGGAGCTCCTGGGTTATTTGGCTGAGGGAGCTGGGCCTGTTCAGCTTAGGAAGATTCAGCAAGTGCACGGCACTGGCTGCAAACAGCCCCTCTACGATCCTGTCTGAGTGCTGACAATGTGAAACTCGTGTTTCTTTTCTACGCCAGAGTCTTCAGGGGGACCCCCGGTCAGCCAGGTTTCTCGTCCTGCCACCAGACGAAAACTCATCCAAATAAACCAGTATAATAAACTTGTCAGAACAGACAGAATGCGTGTCCATTTGACAGCCTCTATGTCAATGCTGACACCAGAAGAGCAGCTTCATGCAGTGGCTTCATGTTCTGATGAGCTTGTCCATGTTAATTCCCGCAAATGGACTTGTTTATGAAGTCCATCACTTCTCCATGATGCCACATCTGCACCATTACTTTAACCATGTTCTTTCTACACTAAAAGAATAAATATCTATGAAGTTAAGGCAGCTGTTCAGCAGAGAAATCTTACAACATCAGACAAACATAAATAATAGATATTCGGTCAAGTTCAAATTATTTTTTATATAGTCTTTAATACAGTGACTTCAGAGTCACTCCGAAGACTCTGAGAAGCATTTTATAATACAATAAAACATGAAAATTGTGTTAATACTGATGGCTTGTAATAAATCATTAAAAAGTCAACTTTATGTCGCTTTTATTTGCTTATGTAATTGCTTAATGACCTTCTTAACGTCACAATACAATTGTTGTTGTTAGTAGGTCTGCTCAGACAGTTTTCAACCTTGGAGTTGCCTGCCACACCCATTCTTGTTTTCTGGAACTCAGCAGCACATAAGCAATGTTGACGCCTCCTGCATTTAAAAATATATGAAGGTTTGTTTTAAACCACTGGAGATCTAATTTTTAGTGGAAGTACTGTATCTCCAATGTCTTACAATTCGAATAGAAATATCAGTGAAGTTATCAGTATAGCACAGTACAACACAAGTGTTGAATTTCCATAATTTTGTATTCCAGTACCTTCTACCTATCCAGACAATGTTGATGGCTTGCTTGTTTTTCATTAATGTATGGTTTGTTCTGACCATTTACTTTTTTTCCCTGGCATTTTCTACTGTTTCTTTTTTCCTATGTCTTCACCCATCTAGTTTTACTGTGAGGTTAGGCTGAAGCCTTTAAATGAACCGTTCATACTTTGTCCTAATAGCTTTTCAAATATAAAATTAGATTGACTAAGCTACAATTCTTACGTTCCCCTTTTCCTCTCTCAGAGATGAGTGTGTTGTTTCCCAACACTGCCTCTAGGATTTCCAAGAGCTATGTTACAAAACAAGGCAATTTAGTTGTAAGTCTGAAAATTACCTGGTTTGTAATGCATTTTAATTACATGAGGAAGAATACGTTAAGCAAACATCTAAAAGACCTTTATCAATATCTCAAGTTCAACACTTATTAGCTGTTTGTATGGCTAAAAACTCCCTATGCTTTTCACCTTTTCACCTCAATTGCCTCAGTGACATTGGAGAATCTTGTATTAAGATAACATGGTAAGTCTTCTGGATATAACACTCAGCTGGCTTTGGGAAAATTACTGGAGTGTAGATGATGTCCTCTAGCTCCAGCCTTCTCACAGCAGTGTTGAACGGGGCTGAGATCACCTTTTGAGGCTGAGTGTTTTGAGCCTCTCCCAGAGGGAGCTGTGAAGTAGCAGACAAAAATGTATACTAAACTAATAGTAGAAAAGTGTGAATTTCCCTTCTTTAATAAAGAAAAACACCTCTTTCTCTGAAGAAATGCAGAAATTAATAAACTGGAGATGTGAAATCAAGAATTCAGAAGGCATGCTTACGTGCAGCACTGGGTAGATAACTGTTGTCGAAAGGCAGGTGATTCAGAGAATAAATGAAGGCCAAAAGGGACCATTAGTTTATCTAGGGCAAGGCTATCCACCTAGCAGCCTGTGACTTACACCCAGATTGCTGGACAGTTCTGACTGGCTCCCTAAACGGTTTTGAAAGCTGCTTAGTGCAGTCATAGCACACCCAGATCTCCCACATCAGAGCCAAATTATTCACCCAGGCAGGTACAGCATACAGGTAGCTGCAATGGGCCTTTACTGGTCTCTTCTATTAGAAAAATTCTTACGAAATCACCTGCTCATTCCTGTAGTGTTATCAATCATTTGCAAGAAATCTTCTCTGTATCAGATGATTCCATTGCACAATGACTTGTTCTGTGCGTGAAAGGGCTTTACCATCATGCCTAGAGCAAGCCAGATGTGTGCTGTTATGCAGGAGGAAAACCTTTCTGTAGAGCTCCTTTGAGAGGTATGCCGAGGACAGCAATATCAGTGTCTGTTTATAAAGCTTTAAAGGAAAATAAACATCAGTTGTGCTTCTGACAGAGTGCTGTTCTGTTAATCCTCCTTATTTCTTTACTATTTCCAGAGTGAAAAGAAGATATAAGGAGTTAGTGGAAATCAAAATGATAGTGGTAACTGCAAAATGCAATGCTTGAAAACTGTAATGTGTTGAATTGTAGATTGATGTAAAAGATACTTAAATCTTACTCCTGTGACACAAAGGTGTCAGCCTGTTCCTTCGTTATCTTTCTATTTTCAGAGGAAATGTCCAACTAGGACAGGATGTGCATTTCTATCTGTTCAGTATTATCTGCTGACGTACGAGCTCCATGCCAAGTCTTATCTACTGTTTACAAGTTTCATGTTTTTGTGATGCCAGAAAGATCAGCTGACTAGTGAAATCAGGGAGATCAGTGTCTGGTGAACACTGCAAGAGATGGTGGTTGAATTCTAATTTTTATCTAAATATTTTTTTTGGTATGATTTTAAATATCTGGAGGAAGAAGCAAGTCAAACAATTTACTGTCAGTTTCATAAACACTACTGATTTGGATTCTGCACGATTACGAGAAGCATGCCTAAAGAAATTAGACATTAAGTACTTGGCTGTAGTTTTTTTCTTTTTATCCCAGAATATAGAATCATATATATAAATATAGAATGGGCTGTATTGGAAGATGATTTCCCAGCATAAATTCAGCAGGCCTTGTCTAGGTCAGTACTTGTCTGGAAAACCTCTTAAGGAAAACATCTGTTAAAAAGTTATCTGTGTTTATTGTTAAAATACATATACAGTATGACATTTTTGTATGGGTATGCATTGTGCATCATGAGTAGAAATAACATACACCGACATTATTGTTAAAGATTTCGTATGTGTAGTTAGTACCTCTTCAGAGGTGACCCAAATGTTTCACAGCCAAATCTTTAACCTGATTTGCAAAAATATTTTTGTTTTGTGGATTTTTTTGATAAGCAACAGTGGACGAAGTGCATTAGGACATGAAATGGGGTGGCTTTGCTAGGTCTCTTTCATAATCCGTGAAAATCTACGGAGTCTGGGAGGGATTAAAGCTCAACTGTAAGAAAATGGTCTGACCTAGCCCACAACCATGCAGTGCTGCACTTCCATGAATTATACATGCAGAAGCATTAACAGATAATTTTAGACTACTCTTCTTTCAGGATTAGTCTCTTTCAGGACCTTTTCTGGGTCATGTAATCTTCCTGGAAAACTGTAGGCCTATGGATCATACTATTATTGTAAGAAACTAAATGTGACTGATAGGTGCATAAAATGTTCACCATTGATTAATGTTTACTCCAGAACCTGGAGACAATCAGGGAGACATTCCACGTGCAATTAAGATAAGATGAAGAGCAATAAAAAGCTGGGCAACCTAGAAATAATTCTTCCCATTATCTAGGGGAATATTGTTTTTTCCTTCAAGAACCTTTTTCTTTCTGGCACAGTTTTCCATCCGTCAAGTGCACCTTCCATCTGTGCAAGGCAATGTATGCTCCATGTCACACTGTCTGGGACTGTGCTGATTATAATGTGAGTGCTCACTTTGCAGACACGCAGGTGGAGCAGCTACCAAAGCACACGGGCTACTGAAAGACCACCCAGCTTCTGTCTGTTCTGTCCCTTCAGTTCTTAAGACCAGCCTCACACATGATCCACGCTGTAAGCCTCAAACTCTGCCTGAGCTGCTGACTGCATAATGATTTGCCTGAACAATGGAAACTGAAGTCCTACATTGGCTTCAGGACAACTGAAATTCCTCACAGACCTTTAGTTTTGTATTTTGTAACTTACCTAGGCAAATCACTGTGTTAAAGAATTAACAAAGGTTGACAACAACATTTAGAAGCAAGAAGTCTTTGCAAATAGGGGGATACAATTAAAAAGCATTTATCGTTATTTATTACTTAGTGCAGTCATGGGATCACTTTTGCATTTGGTTTTCTGGTCTGTCTCTCCTCCTGAATGCCTGTTAGCTGAAGACAATGTTCAGCAACTTTATAGCCACAATTCTTAAATCATTACAAATTTTTTTCACTTCACAGTTATATTTTGTTTCCTCTTTTTGAGCTCTTACAGGAAATCTGGCAAGGACTGTGATGCAGGATCAGCAGAATAAATCCTACTTTGTTTTTCTTCTTTTTTTCTTTTTTTTTTTTTTCCCCTGACAAGAAAAAGGTCAGAAAATTTGAGCTTGCAGTTTAATGGGCTGGATAAAACACTGATGGTCAAAGATGGATTTGGGAGCTGCTCAGCTGTTGCACCATGAGATGCAGACTCTGGGCTCTATGGCGAACACTACCACCTCCTTAAATACAATTCTTCAGACTGTTATATGCCTGATATGTAAGTAATAACCAGTAAATAATACAAGGCAAACATTAATAATATTTTGAACATGTCTTCCTGCCACGAGGCATCCATTAAAAAATGAAAATAGAGGTCAGCTAGAGATGAGGATTTACCAAAGTAAAATGCCAGCCTGGGACTCATCTCTCCTGTAGTTCTACATGAGTCCCTACAAATTGAGTTTGCTTCAATGCAAACCTCTATTTGACTGGAGAGCTATTGAGGCATTGTGATGACTGTTTCTTGGCGGGACCAGGACTTACTCACCTTTCAAGTTCCACAAGTTTAACAAGTGCTTTTGAAACGGGATGAGGAGGCTCAAAAGTGGGTGTTGCTGTTGCTGCCTCTAATTAGACAACATGATATGAAGCCTGTTCAGTGTGAATTCTCAGGCAAGACAAGAGGTCCATCCAAACACATGTGAACTTAAGAAACAATGGCACTTTCATAAAAACAACCAGTAGTGGTTGCTTGAATTTTGCAGGGCAGGTTTTCCTATGTCTTTGCTGTTTGTAGTGGTGTGGAATAGTGCGGTAGCTTGTGCAGGTGACTTCCAAAGGTGTCCTCAGACAAAATGTCATCAAATCTTCTCTCACTTCTCTTTCTTTCAAACATTGAGTTATTTCCTCTGCATTGCATTCTGCATCCTTAATTCTGGAATACAATTGCAGTTCTAATACTCTGATTTTGCCTTTCCTAAAAACCAGGAGACTAAAGCTGTAGGGAAAACAGGATGACTACCAGTGTCAAGGTAGGGCTAATTTGTTTTTAATAATGGTCTCTCATATTTGCCAGCCCATTATCAATTTAATGTACAAGTAATATTTAGTATTCAAAATTTTACTTTGCCTTCATTGTTATTTTCAAAACTACATCTCTGGAAAATAAAATATAGGACTGCAATAGCAGAAGATTGAGGACTTCTGTTGTACATATTTAATCCAAAATACACAAAAATAATCTTATGTTAGTTAATAATTGTAATTTTCAGCAAAAATGTGAACTTTTCACGAGACAGGAAATACTTGGAAACCTTCTGGAAATGCTAAATGCTTTAACACTAGAGTATATAATAGAATCACAGAATCATAGAATCGTAGAAGGGTTTGGGTTGGAAGAGACTGTAAAGATGATCTAGTCCACCTTCCATTAAATCAGATTGCTAAGGCACCATCCAACCTAGCCTTCAACACTTCCAGGGATGGGGCTTCCACAGCTTCTCCAGGCAACCTGTGCATCCACAATTTCTCCGGGCAACCTGTGCCAGCACCTCAGCACACTCAGTAAAGAATTTCTTCGTAACATCTTATTTAAACCTTCCCTCTTTCAGTTAAAAACCATTGCCCCTTGCCCTGTCACTACCTGCCGATGTAAAAAGTCCCTCTCTCCTTTTTATGAGCTCCCTTTAGGTACTGGAAGAACTCAGTGAGGTCTCCCTGGAGCCTTCTCTTCTCCAGCCTGAACAACCACAGCTCTCCCAGCCTGTGTTTGCGGGTGAGGTGCTCTGGCCTTTTCAGCATCTTCATGGCCTCCTCTGACCCTGTTATTTGAAAAGAAGTATCACCAGCAATCAGCTGTCAGTATCATGTATTTGAAGCCACCAAGTATTTTAGTTTGTCAGACTTCAGTCCATGTAAGACAATCTCCATCTTGCACTCAGCTATGTGAATCTGCCCATAAATGCTCCTAACATGTCTTGCAGACCACAATGTTTGCAGCTACTGCTGTGTTATCAGGAAAATGGAGCAACATAGAGCCGCAAAAAGAAATGTAACCAAAAGTACATAATCCATTTTTTACTCACAGTTCGACAGTTTTTGAAAGAGAATTTTTTTATATACAAATGTCTGTTATTTGTTAGCTGGACCCAGTTTTCACTTCAGTTTTAATGTATTTCACAACAGATAAGCAAAGGACAGGCTTGAACTTCCTGTCAGGCTCACAGGAGCCTGTCACAGAATCCCGTGTACTGGGCTGTCTTGACTTCCATTCTGTGGCTGGGGTTCGGTGCAGTGAACTCTGCCTGGATGACCTGTCATAAATCATTAACAAGAGCTTGCCTGTACAGGCATTTCTGGTTTAAATTTAGTCACCTAGAATGAACTACAGTGAATTTAGCTGATGAATCATTTTCTTCCACATCATCTAAGGAGGGTTATTGTGTATAAAGAGTTTAATAGCAATTTTTTTTGTATTGCTGATTATACTTCTGAGGTTTTGAATACTCTTACACTCTCTTGAGGACCTGATCTGTTAATGAGAACTGTCTGAATGCAGGATAATCAAGGTGTTTGTTTTACTTTCTTTGTGTTCATTGGTCCAGATCCATCATCACTTTATGTGTTTACTCGGTGAATTGTATTGGAGAGCCTAAAGCTGCCTGCCCAATTCCTGGTGAAACTGCATGATTCCTGTAGAAGGAGGGATCACAGATTGTTGTGTGTAATATGAGATTCATATGGAAAATCTGTATGGATACCCTGTTTTGGGCACTGCATGACTGCATTTGCTGCTTTGTGGTTTACTATCCCAAACACCAGGAGCCTTAGCAGAGTCACACCAAACTGAAGGAATTTTCAGTTTTCCTCTATGTATCACGGGGCTGCAAAGTGTTACTAAATGCACCATAGAGATACAAAAATATGGAAGATTTTGTACAGCTATGATCTTCTTAACCACCTCTTGGGTACTATCAGCAAATTTGTTCTTCCTTCAAATGATAAGAGGACCACTGGTCTTAGCTCACTGAGGTGACATGAAGAATTTGTTGGCTGATAGAATTATGGCAGGATAAATGCAGAAAGTAAACAGAGCCTGTAAGGAACTCAGTGTGCATGTAGGTATTCAGCAACTAGGGTCTGTTTGCATTTGCAGTCTGTGCAGTGATCATAACTGAGGACACATCTGCAAAAAAATTATTTCCCGTCCTATTTACAGTGTGCTAAAGATAGGTTCAAGTAGAGAAAGATACTTCATTATTGTAATGGAGTTTCCAAGCAGAAAACCCAAATATTTTGCGACTAGATCAGGGCTCTTTAAGCCTCCTTTTGTTTGTAAGTAGACAATTGCATGTATCAGCTATTCCTTTGTTCACTGAAACAGTCTTCAGGCATTCATCAGAAGGTGTCAGCTTTTGTTCCTTTCTTTGAATTCTGAGAAGTGTGCATTTAGTTACCTTATGCTGCTCTGGATCTCATATAAGAGGAGCATAGATTTACTTTAATGTATCTTCTTACCCTTCACTTACGTGACCCTTTTTTACAGCACTTGTTCAAGAGTTTACGGCCTCATAAACCAATGGAAATTTCTTTATATAAGCATTAAGTGACTCCAACAGCCTGCTGCTGTTGCAGTATTTTCCTCTATAAAGTATGAGTAACTACACTGAGTTGGCACAGTTGTCAGAGAAGACATGAGAGGAACCAGTAGAGAATTAAGATCTGCAAGTGGACTTTGAATTCTGTGTTCATGACGTCCTTCAGTCACAAGAGCAAAACAGACACTCAAGTCCTAAGGTCTCACAATAGAGTTTGTGCTGTGCATTCTGCCCCTGTCCTCTCATTATTTGCACATGTTACAAATCACCTCAGAAGACTTTACCAGAATGTAATTTCTGCAAGCCACAATTCCTTATCCATTAGAATTGTGGCATTGTGTCGGTGTTTTTTGGTTTTTTTGTGTTTTGTTTTTTTTTTAGGAAATGTGTACATTGCTAATCTAGATAACAGAAACAACAAATTATATTTCTGGCTCTGATACTTTGAAAAGTTTGAAACAGAAAAGGGGAAACCTTATGTTCACTAAGAAGGGAAGGGAGCTGTTATTTCCACGAGGACCATTATTCTCCCCAAAGAAGAAAGAGTCAATAGAAACAGGATGATAATTAAAAAAATTATTGTTTGAAACTGAGGGCTTGTCCAAATTAGAGTTCATAACTTGCCTCCTGCCGTGAGATTGGAACAAACTCAACAACTAAGAAAATACTTACAGAGGAAAGCAAAATTAATATTTAAGATTGTTTCTTTAGAAGCTATAGACAAAGGGCTACAGAAGGCTATGAACAGAAAGGGAATTAATGTAAGAAATGAATGGTCAGGCTCCTAGACTGTTAATTTAACAATTATTAACAGCCTTGTCTATGTTTGTAAAAAAAAGCCCCATGGAAGTGGATTTTTTTTCCACTCAGAAACAGTAATGCTTCAGACTGAAGTTTAAGCATAGTTAGGGTTTATACATTTCTAAACCAAATTAATTAGATCTATCTTAATCCACTCCAAGGTTATAATATTTCCTACCACTTGCATTAAGACAGAGGAACTTTTTTCCTCAATAAATATTGAGGCAGAACAATGATTTCAGATAAAGTGAATGTTACAAGACAAGGTGCTTACGGCTTATGATTATGAATGTTGTTGAACTCACCATAATATTAAAAAGGTTATAATAAATACAATGTAACATAATAATAAATACTACTACATATAGTATTTGTTGTCACAGTGATAATCACTAACAACAGGTCCTTCTCCTCTGTCGGTAAGGCAACTGAGGGTCTGCAGGTGTCTCTGCGTACGACATGGGAGGAAATACTAACTTTTCCATTGTGACCGCTGTCCCTTTCCATCCTCAGTGTGCTTTCCTCAGCGAAGTACTTGTTTTACACCATATCTGCTTCAGCTCAGTTTACTTTGTCTGGACTCTCTTCTTCAGTACCTGTGAGCTGCGTGTCCCAGCAGGACTCAGTACCATTACATATAGTTTATAGGTTCAGCACTTGTTAATCAAACCTGGTCCACATCCTTTCTACAAAGCAAAAGAAATGGAGATGGAATATTGATCTTCCTTTGAGAGTGTCTCCACCTGTGTTGCAGTAATTGGCAGGAGACCAACTGTTGGTCACTAATGAGCTGCATTATTTTTATTAGCCCTGTACCTGCTTCAATTCCGTTTGGCTGCTTCTGTGCTCATGCAAGAATTGATGGACAAGGGGCATAACAAATACTTACTTCCAGCCAACCTTACTGGACTTTATCAGCACTGAGAATCAACACCTCTGAAGCAGGAAGTGAGCAAATTGTCTATCAGTTGGAATAGTAAAGGGCACCATCACAAATATGAGGGCTTGGTACCAAACCAGCGGAGAATACAGATATGTTTCCCTAAGAATGTAAGGAATATAAGCACACTCCACTTTTTAAAAAAAACTTCAGGTCCAGTATGATGTCTGTCTGTTTTCTGCATTGTGTCTTCCAAGACCACTGAATAAATGTTCAAATCTTTCTCATTCTTTCCACTGACTAGTGCATAGGACTTCTGCAGCAAAAACTCCCAAGGTCAGCAGTTCCCTTTGTCACACCCAGCCCAAAGCAAAATGCTGACCTGTGCAGAAGACAGTCTCAGGCCATAGAACTAAGTAGTATCAATCTCACCACCTTGAACTGTGAGGGCACACCAAGTTTTTAAACATTTATTTCCCCCTAAACACACAACATGTACATTGAAGGAAATCAAACCAAAGCAAACTGCTGTTGAATTAAAACATAAACAATTCTCTTACCCAGGAAAGAGAGTAAAGAAATGGTTTAACCTGGATGTCCACAGATGCCTCAGTGATGATGGGGTTAAGAAAATCCAACAGCAAAATACACAGGGTGAGGCACCTCTTGCGAGTAGCTAGAGCTTCATGACTTCATGTAACTACATTGATTTAAATGCCTGAAGTTCTGGGCTCTAACTTTCAAAAAGGCTGATGAACTGGAAGGTTCTCCAGAAAAACGTTTGAAAGCAGAATGATATAATCAAGAGCAGCTGGGCCAAAGGAGCTCAGTATGCACATGCCCTCAGACAGAGCATACCATTCTCTAAGGCAAATATCAGATAAAGCATATAAGAAAAAACCTGCTAGCTCAGCATTTTTCTAAATAGAGAAGTACCTCCCCCCTTGCTGTGGTTACCACTGTGTTCAGGAAATAATGACTCCTTGGCCCATCCCCCTCCTCTGACCGTACCACTACCTCCAGCTGACTGGGGTGACCGACAAACTGCATAACGTGATATTTGAAATCATTATATTAAAAATACTTTGCTGTTACACACAATAAATGGTTTCCACTTGGAATTAGTTAATGGAGAAATATTTTGGGTACTTTTGCTAAAGGGGTTTTCTTTGCTTGCAAGGTCATTCAGAAAAAGCTCCCTGAACTTTGAACCGTATCTGCAAAGTGAGATAAACAAGAGCCATATAAATACCACAGCCCTTTTCCCCACACTGTTTTCTTCTGCAGCAGAGCCAGGCAGAGCTGCCAAGAAGAGGGAGGAGGGAAGGGTGAGTATGCTGGGTTTGCTGTGAAAGAGCTTCATGACTTAAGATTTGGCAGAGTGTCTGCTTGTTTCTTTGGCTGAAAAGGCTGACTGTGGAAATTTCCATTGGAAACCAACTAGAAAGTTGAAATATGAAGAGAAGCATAACGCAGGATGCAGCTCTCCTGTGGCTCACAGGGCGGACAGCTGTTGCTGGGCACTGCGTGCCAGTGCTGCAGAACGCTACCAATAAAGGCGAGGAAGGATTCCAAAATGTTGTAAAGTTTCATGTGTTTATCATGGATATAAAGGCAGGCAGCTTTCCTGGTGTATGGAAACAGTGGAAAAAAGGCTGTGTTGGTACCTACTAGACCACAGCTTAGTCTTCAAAGTGCTTTACCTAGAACGTTGGAGAAGAAACATTAGGGACAGCTGAATTTCACAAATGCAGCAACAAATGGCTCTTGTTCTAAAAGATCAATTATTACTAATATTTTTAGAATATGACAAGATGGATGGAACACATATTTATCAGAACTTACTGTTTCCAAACTCTTCTGTGTTCACTGTCAGAGTTTGATGTAAGTGGTGAAGTTATACAATTCCACAACTTAGGACATGTTGGGGAGCAGCTTTATAATTCTATGAATTTATAATTTAGAATATTTCTTGATAATGGATGTTTAAACCAAAATTGGGATGTTAATGGAATAAAAGGAAAACTTAATTACAGAATTGCTTATATGCTTTGATTTTCATAAACATTAAATGGACTGTGTGGATATGACATTTTGTAAGATCTGAAGAATCCTGAAACTCAGTTTTCATTTCCAGTTTTTGCAAAATTGTTTCTAGTGCCTGACTTCTTAATAGATTTTTCTCAATGGGATCCAAATACTCCAGACTGACTTGTAAAAATTTTGAAGTATTTTTTATTATTTTCTGCCATGTTCTGTAGTAGTTGCTCTGTACCGAGATCCACTGTTGGTGCATGTACTTTTAAGTCAGTGGAATTACTCTGGAATCTGGACTGAACTGGTCTAGATTCTTCCTGACTTAAACTGGCTTACCACTATAGATTTCAAAACACAAGAAACAAGGACATTTTAAAATCACTGAAGTGTTACAAATGGCCAAGAAGAAATTACAAAGAGGAAGAAATAACTTAGTCTGATTAGTAGTGTTAAAAGAAAATCCAGTTATTCTGAATGCTCTACTTTTCAGCTGTTCAAATGCAATAACAAAAAGCCCCCAGAAAACCCCAAACCACCACCAAAGAAAAGACACCTACCTCTGTTGTAGGCAGAACCCCACTGAAAAATCAAAGAACTTGAGCAGTAAACAAAGAGCTCAAATTTATTCTTAGAGGGGTTTGTTTTTGTTGAGTTTTGGTTTTAGGTTTTTGGGGTTTTTTTACTGAATGGAGCCAATATGCTCCTGTGTTTTCTTATGGGAATTTCAGAGTCTGAGCTTTACTTAGGCATTAGTCTCATTTGGTTTATTTTCTCTCTTCTCAGGTAAAGCCCAGCCATGTGGGTGGGCCTGGGGCTAGTTCTGGCCCTCTGTCTCCTCCCAGGAGGAGGGGCAGAGATCCAGAACTGCCAGGAGCCCCCGGAATGGCGTATTGGAGAGGAGGACCCGATGCTGAACTCCAGAGGGTCAGTGACAGTGGTGGCTCTCCTCCAGGCCAGCTGATATTTGTGCCTGCTGCAGGCTTCCAGGTAAAGCTGATATTTGTGCCAGGCTGCAGGCGTAATCTCCTGCCAATTTTTCTTATCCAGCTGAGGATACTACGTGTGCCCTACCACAGATGCACTCCATGAACTCTGGCTGCCTCAAAGGCCACCATCACAGCTGGCATGTGTGACCTAGTGACCAGGTTCACTATCAGCAGAAGGGTTGTGTGCCAGTGGGCGAGACTCTTATTTCTTGACTTAGTCCTGACTAACAGATCATCTGCTCCAAATTATATTTGCAACATATTAGTATGACCAACTGGACATTAATGAAACCGAAACCACAGGAGCACCCAACAGAAGCAATTGCTTCAGTTGGCAACAGATTATTAATGTAGCAAGGATGGTGAAGCCAAGAAACATCACAATTCTCTGACGTGGCTAGATCACCTGAAACAGAGAGATCACTCATTTCGTACGTAAGATCTGTAGGGGAAAAAATAAATCAAAGCATGTCCTTTTAACGTGCCCTTCCAGCCTGTGTTCAGAGATCCTATATTTATTTTAAAAATCCAGAAGATAAAGTAAATAATGGCCTTTCAACAAATTGATGAAGCATTCGAGGAAGTCATCAGTGTTATATTTTCATACAAGGCCTGGGACATTGGTGCTCTACTTTTTAGAACTTACTCTTTGCAAATAATTAGCTATCATGACAGTAACAACAGTAAGAAAATAATTTTGAGCTGACCCAAACAGGAATTGCATAAAGCCCTTATCTTCGATTAATTTAGTGATTGTGAAATAATTTTGGTTTAAAAATTCATAGCACCAGTTTCAGATTTGAATTTTAGTCACAGTAAGAACATCTTAATTTGCCCCTCTAGGCTGCACAATTTACATGTCATAATGGGCTTTGCAAGTTTATTAAGAATTGGATTTGAAAACATAGTGCTGAATCTCTGGCTCCATCAAAGTTAAAAGGGGGCTTTGCATTTGGCTTTCAAGGCAGTTGGGTTTGATTCTTACATTTTATAAAAATTCTAAAGGATCTTCCACATTCTAGACTATTTCCTGTAACTGAAAAATAAAAGTTTTCTAGAGCAATTCAATAAGAGGGATACAAATGAAAAGGGAGAAACCCCACATCATACAGCTGTAATAAGGCAAGATGGAACATATTATTTTTATGGCAAATCTTGTGTTTCTCTAACGATTTATGGTCTTACTTCTTTACATTCCCACTAGATTGGAGGACCTGCGAGTGAAGTTAGAGAATGAAGGATTGGTCAACATCTCGTATGTGGTTGTCAACCATCAGGGAGCTCAAGCCAGAAGGGAATTTCACCTACTAAAAGAAAGAGTTTCAGACTACATTACTGTCTACCAGCAAGATGAGCAGCAAGATGATGTCTGGACTGCTTTAAATGGAAGCAAGGATGACTTTCTCATCTATGACAGGTGTGTGCTTACAGAGAAACACAGGAAAGTATTCGCATATATTTTGAGTAATGCATTGTACATCTCTATATTATTTCATTTATGTGCAAATAACAAAGGCATCATGATCATCTAAGTTGAACTAAGTAGAGTACTAACATTTACTGAGAAAAGAAAGCTACAAAAGCAAAGTCTGCTTTTGCATAGGTAATTTTGGAATAAATATTTTTTTTCCTTTACAGTTACTGTGGATTTAAATGAGCATAACTGAGTGTAGAATTTGGTAAAATGTTTCAGGTTTTTCGGTGTTTTTATTTTCAGACAACTTCATTACATCCATGCATGTCAAAGTATAATCAAGGAGAAAAGCTATCTTAAGTTCTCATGGATACATTTTGATGGTAGTTGTTGCAAATGCCATGTAGACATAAGGACAAATTAGTCTTTAGGTGAAATTTAAAACTTCAGAAGAAAAGAGCTTTTTGATATAGGATTTTGGCACGTGTATATTTTGGCAGACCAGTAATAACTCTAATTGAAATCCTGATTTTTCAATTTTGATGTGATGGTATTTACTTGAAAAGTCCTACACTTGCAACATTATGTTACTGTAATGAACATTGTAAGTTCATACTGAAGCATAAATAAGTTTAATACAGAATTAGAAAGTTACTCTTTTTCTGTGAGTAACTTCTTATGGTGAAGTTAAACAAATTAGCTACATTAGGCTTGTGACATGAAACTAGCAGAGGAATGATCTTACAGCAACAAATATGCCCAAGTATGGAAGGTTGATGTCATACAACAGACAAACAGAGCAAGGCTTTATTTAGTCTGCAGAGGGGCCCCGAAGCTGATGCCTGACCCGCAACACTGGAAGGTTGACCAGTGTTGTGCTGTCGACACATAGGATATGTGTACGTTATGAATTGATTTAGCACTAGTCTGGCCATGACCCATTATGGTTCTAGGAATGTAAGTCCTTATTGTGCCATGAAGGCTTTGCCTGTTGCTGGTCCGAGATGTGCGCTCCAGATGTGCAGGGAGCTGAGGCTAGAGGACTGTGTGGACACTGCAGGGTGGGTACTGAGCAAGGTGCCCTTGTGTACAGGCTCTGCATTTACTCCAGCTCCTTCAAACGGACCAGTTGTGTAGTCAGGTGCATTTCAGAACGCTCAAGTACAAACATGGAGCAAATAGGCACCATAAACCCCCCCTCATGTACACTAGACCAGTAATGCAGATGCACCACAGTGCTCATTCCAATCAAAACACGTTAGGGTGTGTAAAAACACTCAGTAAGGCTGCAGCAACCACTATGCAAACAACCCTCCCGATTAGCCTGATAGTTCTGCAATGAGTGCACCTCTGCAAGTCTTAAGTGCCACTGAACGAGAGGCTTCTGCCAGTGCAGTTACCACGTCAGCCAGAAATCACGCTTCACACACTGGCCAGTGCAGCTGAGCGGGCACGCATTTGTAAGGAAGATACTGGATTTGCCTCTAGACTTGAACAGAAACACGCCACACAGGACTGTACAGTGTGGGTGCATTGATGCAAATAAAGTGAGATACCATAAGAAGAGAGATTTAATTTTTAGGTACATGTAACCACAAAGTTCTTGCTCTCCACAGATGCGGCCGTCTAGTGTATCATCTGGGTCTGCCCTACTCCTTCCTGTATTTGCAATATGTCGAAGAATCTATTAAGATTGCATACTGTGAAAACAAGTGTGGAAACTGCTCTTACACGGTATTTTCTTATCTCATTCTGGGTATAGTAGGAAAGAAACTGGGTTTGACTGGTGCTGAAATTATGTGAGTGTGATTAATCCAAAAAGATTTAGAGTTTACACATTTCATGTGTCTTGACAGAGAGCTTTTAAACATTTTCCAAGTGAACTAGATTTAATTTATAATAGACTGATTATCTGAATTCCTGCCCTTGGTAGAAATGCAAATAATTATCAGAAATATAAATGCAATGTTGGAGGGTAATTCTGTTTGTAGAGTAATATACAGCTAGTGAGCAATTAGATACTCTAGTTTTGGGGCATGGGTAAGTACATAAATAAATAGTATTTTTAAAAAAAAACAGGAATCACATTCAAGCTGGTTTGAGTTACTATTAATTTTAGTTGGCATTTAAACACAGGCTACAACAGTTGTTTTTAAAAAGTGAAAGTACAAGGTGACAAATTATTGCTACTGCTATAAAAGAAGGGTAGCTTTGTTTTATGTATAGTTAAAGATCAGAAATACTTCTAAGAATTATCAAGAAATGTACATACATAGTTATGAAAGTTCAATAAGAATAATAATTTTTGATCCCATCATGCAGCTTTCAAGCTAAATGTTGGCCACAGACAGGTCAGATGTGGGATCTAGAATAAGAATACTTGTTATTAGCAATTACTGAAATTATAATATCTAGAAGTTTGCATTAAGAGCCATGCATAGTTGTCAGTGGTGTGGCAATGCAAGGTTATTTTTGATATGTTCATACATTCTTCAGCAAAATAGCACAAATAAATATGGGTTTCATGTCTGCAAAAATGTTAAGATAATAAATATTTTACAACTCGTTTAATTAAATACAGTGCACTGTATTTAATGCAGGCCTCTGTTTTGCAGGAACCTGATATTGATAGTGTATGTGAAAACATCACTAAAAAAGCAGATGAAAAGCTGGCAGAGGTAGAACTCAAGCCAACAGATCACCACTCCCATCACCACAACCTGCACAGACATGGACACCACCACCGCCGCCACCACCACCACCACCATCCCAAAAATGAGAACCACCAGGCTTCTTCTGAAACTGAAAGAGCTCATCCTCACAGCAGCTGGCGTCATAGGGTGTTTGGCCATCGCAGACGTGATCAGATAGGTAGTCATGAACAGGTAGACACCATTTCTCCAGGAGAAACTGTGGAAATTGCACAAGATAAAAAAGTACAAAAGAAAGGGAAAAACAACTGTAAAAACCAGTTAACTTGAAATTGGCAGACAGGATCAGACTCAACTTCTAGTAGCTGATCCTGTCATTGTCGACACCTTTTGTTTGAAGAACAAGGGAATTCTGTCACTTGACAGTGTCAGGGAGCACTACCAAATTCTTGCAGGTGACACGCGCAGCTGGCAGCAGAGGACATCACTGAGTCTTGACAGTGTCGTCTGCTCTCTGCTGCCTGACATTCATCACCAGCAGGAGCAAGTGAAACTAGTGACACCTGACAGTGACAGGAAAAGGTGAGAAACTGATCCTGAAAAACAAACTAAGCACCTTCCAGACGCAAGGGATTCCTACTAAGTTCATATACTTGCAAGAGTGGAAAAATGAACAGATTGTTTTTATTGCCCCAAATTAAAAATTATACTGACAGGTGCATGGAGGTATAATATTGCGAAGAAGTAGACTTTTAGAGCAGTGCCCTTAGAATTATAGAATACTTGTTAAATTCCATCGGTAAAAAGCTTCATTTTTTAGGATTTAAAGGAATTTAATTGACTCCTAGTTTGTTTTTCAGTTCCACTGGGAAGGTGTCTGCATTCTTGGTTAATATGTCTTTCTTGTTTCTCTTCTAACATTCTGCTTGCATTTGTGAGGACAAGAGCATAAACTATGATCTAGGGGCTCTTGTCTGATGTTTTGCAATCAAGAATAGAAGAAAACCAAGACAGATATTTTAATCATTTTTTATTAAGAAGGCAATAAATTCAAAAGTTGAGTTTGTTTAGTTTTTTTTTTCCTAACCTGGGGATACAAATTATGCACAAGAAAAACTTACTCCTAAGCAATGTGACAGCATAACTTCACATCAAAAATGTAATATACAAACAGTAACTGCATTATTTTCAAGCAATAGATTTATACGCTTTTGTGGCTTAGATACAGTAAGAGGGTACATTAACACCTACTGCTGCAGCTTGTCAAATCCTACTAAATCACTAAGATCATCCTAAAGTGAGAAGTAATGATAACAACTCAGTGTCAGAATCAAAAAGAGGGTGGGTTAAAACAAGTTTAATCTTGATGTAATGTTTGTCTTTCTTTGTAACAGTGCTGAATTTGATAAATCTGTATCAGTTAGTAAGGTAATATACCACTTAAACTTGTAAAACTTCTCTGTCTGTAGACTAACATTCCTAATGTTTGATTTACTGAGTGGAAGTTGTTTGAAGGATTTCTGGATGAAGAAGAGAATATTCATGAAAGGAAAACTGCTATGAAAGCATACACCATAATTAATGATGGTTTAATAGGGAAATTACTACTCCTAAAAAACCTGAATCTTTTTATTGTGAATGCTGATTAGCAAAGGAGTAGCCCTGAATATACACAGACTGCATGCCTTTGGAATATTTGATAAGAGTGTTTTCAATAAAACATATTTTCTTCATATTTTGTTTGTACTTTGAGATGCACCATTTGAAATCTGCTGTCTGTATTTGGCACTGTGTGTCCTACTGAAATACTTCATGTAATTTACTCAGAATCGCCTCCGTTTGAGGTGCAGATCTTGGCCTTTGTTAAGACGTTGCTCCAAGTCTCTGATGGTGTTTCGGAGAATTTCAATTTCCTTGTTTTTCTCTTCCTGGAGGTGCTGCAGCTTCTGTAAAAATGCAAGAAAAGGCTTAATAGAATTATGTAATGATACATTTTGCTATTGTGAGTAAGAAATACTCCAATAAGAATAGTTTCCTCAGTATTTTGTATCACAAAATTACAAAAATTACTTCCCCAGATTCCTATGTTTGTGCCATCCCAAAGGCTCAAGCCTACCAAAAAAAAAAAAAAAAAAAAAAACAAATACATGGTTTATATCAGTGTTCTTTATATCAGTTCTATCTTAAGTTTCCATGTTAACAATTCTGTACTAAAACTACCTCCTAAGTAGCCTTTTGTTGTGGTTTACCCCCGGCAGCATCAATATGCCAAGAGCCATGACAGTTGGAGCTGATGATCTTAAAAGTCTCTTCTGACTTAAATTACTCTATGATTCTATGAATTTAGGTGTCTAGAGGTGGGAGGGATGCATGGGAGAGAACACACAGAGAAACCCCAGGGACCTCCGGTTTCAAACATGCTGTAACCCTACTTGGTATCTGAGTACTACCGGCTATTAAGGCACCTACCCTTCGATAGATACTTTGTGGCAAGACAGAAGTCTCTGAAAATGACTTGGTTGTTTTATCCTGAGCTCTTGCTAATTTCGCATTGAACTGAAAGAATCAGGCAAAGACAAAACAGTAAGAACCCCAAAAAAGGTATATTAAATAATCCAAGTATAATTTTTACCATTTTTAGTTGCATTTCTTACCTGAGGGTAGTAATAGTGAGCCTTTCTACTAATTAATCCCAGAAAAATGAAGCTACTTATGTTTATTTAAAAAAGAATGTAGTTCCGTTTCTTAAAAATAAAGACCTCAAAATTTTGCAAAAGTAAGTAGTACAAATATGATAAACCAAAATCATGTAAATAAAAAAGATGCTTCTGGGGAAAAAAAAAATTGAAGTCTTCTCAGCCGCATGTCTACAGGTGGAGAAAATACAGAGGATGCTAAAACCCTCCAAAATCATCCTTCTTCTCTTATGTTCTAAAGATAACTCAGCCTGAACATTTTCACACTTTGTTTCTTTTTTGATATGTGAAAGGTTTGAAGTATTTCCTCAATTCTTTCTTTAATTAGAGTGGTTTAAAACTTGAGCAATGGAATACGTGTTGAATGCTCTGACTTAGATCTCTGCAGGATTCAAATTTTTTATTGGAATTTTATTTAAAAATATATATATTCCCAGCATTCAGAAATTAGAAACAAGAAAGTTAAGGAGAAAACATTGCTGATTTTTTTAATAGATCAAAACCTAGAAAAGTTTCAAAATAATTTAATGTGGAACAAGAACAGAGCAACCTTCAGTCTCCCTATACAGTACGTAGAACTTGATTCCTGAGCAGAAGTGAGTCAGCTATCATTGTGGAAGGGAGCACCTGCCAGTGACCTTTGTAAAGAAAATAATTAAGTTTTTTAGATTCCATCATATTACTTTGTTAAGTACCAATTAACATTTTTTCACTACACAGCCTCTTCGAAGTTTACCCAATGCCCAATTCATCTTTAAGTCAGCTTTGTAATGCATACCTCTATCTGCAGTTTGATTATTTCATTCTGCTTCTCCTCATTTTGAATTTTCAGCTGTCTAGTTAGCTCTAATATTTCCAGTTCTTTTTTCTCTCTCTGTTCTCTGTACTCCATTTCTTTTACTTCAACTAGCAACACAGTAACACCAAATATCATGATTATAGAAGATGTTCAGTTGAAAAATTAACTTAATTTCCCAAATATTAAAACTTTCTTGAACACAGGTCAACATTTCACTGGAAGACAATTTCATTCAAGCAAAAACCATACCAAAACTATATGAAAAGCACACTGTCCCATCCCAGTAAGATGGTGTCTTTTTAAAAAAGCATCATACTTTACAAAAACTTTCCTTGTTGTTTTAGGGATAACTAAAACATCCTACTCTTTAAGGTTATGGCTCTAATGGAAAAACTGAACATTGAAATCAGTTTTTTCTCATTGCAGTATTATTTATTTGTGAAAATAATGTCCTACTCTCCTGAACACAAATAGAACACTCTAACAGCAGTCTAGCTTACAGTTCAAAGCAAGTCTCCAGTCAACACTTAACCAAAAATTTCATTCCTTCAGATTTTTAGGCCCACATTCCCAGCATTTATTCTGTTTGGTAATTTCTGCTCAATCTGTGTTGCTGTACTGTTGCTTCATTGCCACTGCCTACACTCTTCAGCAAGGATAAAATGCAGTTAAACACTGCCCACTTCTAGTGTTCACGTTTCCACTAAGAAGTGGAAGTTGTATTTATCCTAGATGAAACATAGCTCCTACAGGTTACAATATGTTTTACCCATTGCCATAGCATTCAGTCTTCAGAGAACTTACATTTTTTCCTTATATCACAATTCAACTGTGTAATTTCTAATTTGTGGTCCTCCTCTTTGTTTTTAATTTCTATCATGAGTTTCTCAATTTGATCTTTATATTCCTGTGAATGTAAAATGCTTTATAAATGTCTTGCAGTTTCTGTGCTCTTAGCCTTCTGCAAAGCACAACTATCATGCAAAACCGTACAGTACTCTGTAATTCAGTACTTGTTTTACCCTCAACCTTGTAAATTTAAATGCCCAATTACTTCTTACTCAGTCTGGCTGAAGTCCACAGATGCAAAATGTAGCAGATTTCACTGTATTACAGCTATCTCTTAGAATTGTACTTCTTAGGAGAACAGACAAATGGAGAGGCAATATTCCTTTCCCCAAGCTGGGATCTGACACAATGATACAGTTAGTTAAGGGACTGCAGTTTCACTTTTGTGGATTTTTGACTCTTAAGTCTGCATGATTAAAGTATGAATTTTGTGAGTATTGCTTATACCAGGGATTCCATAACTTCATGCTGGCAGCAGTGGACACATCAGTGATACCAGCAGCAGTGATGCTGGTGGCACTGACACTCAGAGTCTGAACATGCCAATTGTAAGTTTACTCCAATAACTATTCCAGAATTATCAAGGAATTGTCTGCAGCTGCCACTGTCGAGGTGCTTATTCCAAAGCTCTTATGGCAGGATAAGCCTTCTGACAAGACAGGCAGCCACTCACAAGAGCAATGCCTGGGGGCACTTACAAAGGCAGTTTTTGACTGGGGATACGATATGTCCCTATATAGAGACATAGTCCAGTGTGTTCGGAGCAACACCAGGAGGTTCCATGGTGCTCATGCTGTGTTTAATGGGTGGAATAATAGTTTCTTATATCCTTCAGAAGGCATGACTCATTTTATACTTGAACTGCCAAGATAACAGCTCTATTGGCATAAATATTTAATTTCAACTCATAGTACAAACACAGGCAAAAGAAATCAGCAGAGAGATTCCTGATTCTAAAGAGGCAACAGATCTGCACTCTTCACACAGAGAACTATGACAATTTAGGAGTAGCCCTGCTGATTTAACCTCCTTTGCAAAAATTAGTCCCATAGATAAAAAGCAGAGAGATCATACATGGAATTTATTATGAGATATGGATTAGAAGTAAAGACCTATTATCTTTGTAGTATTTATTCCTGAACAAACTAGACAGAATTCAGACTATTCCTGATTCTCTAGCAGCACAATCAGCCATCTGCAATGTCAAAACCTTATTTCCACACAAAAAGTGATTTTAATGCTGGGGATTAGAATCATGAAGGTAAAGTGGAATTTAAAGCTAAATACATCTAAAAAAACCCCAAGTTCATCTTAGATTGAGCCGAAGTTCTCAGCACCAAGGAACTTTTAACCTCTTTGTTCTTCTAACACCTTCTCATGTAGATACTGTCATGAGAACAACCCTTCACTTTTAACACATGTAAGCATTAGAAGAGCTACAATAATAGTATCAATAGCAAACCCAAGAATATAAAGATATACAACACAATAGGGATATAATATTATTCCTCTACCTAAAGAATAATAATTTGTGGCATACCTCTTCACAAGTCTTTAATTTATCTTCTAAGATGTGAATGGTACCCTTCAGTCTATCATTTTCATCTACATAAAGAAAAACTATATGATACACTAAAAAGTACATTTGGACAATTTCATTAGCATGAAAGCAGAATAAGAAAATTACTTTCATTTTTTGACTTGGCTGCACTTTAAAAAACTTTTTTGTAGACATTATAATCATCGTTTCAGAACTACATACTGTCAGTCTCCATTTTTCTCAAGAAAAATCACAGTCTAATGATATTTGCTTGGTATTACTACTTGGAACTGTCTTTAGCCTTCTGATAAATGATGCATTCAAGAAAACCTAGATACAAATTTCTTTGACTCAGAAAATAAAATACTATTATCATGGCTACAACAGTTTCAAATTGGAAGATGCAAGTTTTTAAGTACTTGTTTCCCAAAAACTATAAGGTAGTATACAAAAAGAATTTACAGAAAATAGGTAATGCTTTTTTATTATTAATGTCAGTTTGAGTATTAAAAGCATCCATATACTTCCAATGTTAGAGGTTTATTAACAGATATGCTAATAACATGGTGTACTGCTAAGCTGTAGTATAAAGATATAGCAAATATTTATATATTTTATTTTGAAGTAAAAATGAGTAATTGTCCAGTACATGTGGATAACAGTAATAAAATTTAACAACATTTTACTGAAGATTAAGACACTTCGGTTTAACAAAGTGATAAAAACTATGTATAAACACTTGAACTGTCTACAGCCCAACAGCTGAATCTTACTTTCCCACCTTTTGTAAAATTGCCTGTTACGCTGAAATGAATTGAAAGCCCAACTATTGATTAAAATAACCTCACTGATGCAGTTTCTAAGTAGGATAATAGCAATAGACGTTTATTACTGCACAAGATTGATTTTAGACACATTTTTTTCCTTTCTGTTTTTCTGCCAGTGAGTTTCCCTGTCTGAAAAACATCAGTAAATATAAACAAAAAAATTAAATGCCTGCTCATTTGAAATTACAATACAGCATATCTATAATAACTATTCTGCCTTTACCTTTCACGTTACACTGGTTTTCAATGGTTTGTGTTAGTCCCTTTATCACATTCTGTAGAGTACTGCATTCTAAAAGAAATAAAAAATCCAGTATTTTTGAATGGTATCTTCACAAATTTACATTTTGTTTATAAAATTTTCTCAAATATTTTATAGTAATTTTGGTTAAATATTACTCTAAGTTTTCTTACTGACTGTAGAAATAACTGAGATTATTATTACATGGTTACTGCTTCATTTTAGCTTTTAGTTTGATGGTCGATTAAAATCAATGTTATGAAGCAATACAAACAATTTCATAAAACTATTACATTTTTGTTTCTAGTCAGAAAACAAGCATCTTTTTGTTTCCTGGGCAATACTAGAAGTTTTCCATATCAGCATTCCAGCAATTTGATTTATTTAATGGAACTGAGACTTTCTTTCCTGACAGTATTTCCTTGCCAATATTCTTTTTAACAAGACCAACAGTTTCCACTCATTGCAGTCTCTCACCCGTTTTTTAGTCCATTTAACATTCATCTTGTGGCTCAGGATAAACTTTGAGAGATTCAGAATATGTACTATATCATCTCATTTTATACGAAATAATTATATATGCAACCTGTTATCAGTTTACATACTTGTATTTAATAATTTTATTTTTTTAGACTGCATTTTTAATATTCAAACACCATAGGTACTTCCTCTAATATAAGATTTGGTTTTCATTAAATACTACTTTTATCCCTTATGTTCATTGTAAATTTATCAGTAAAGTCACAAAACAAAGACTGGGAACAGTGGGGACACTACAACTGAGGTTGCTTACTCGTAGAACTTCTCTTTCTATTTCTAGAGTACCACTGCATTTCCTAAGTGGCTTTTAATTACCACAACCGATAAAAGTATGCTAAATAACACTTACTTGTCTCATCAGACTAAAGCTCTTTTGAAAACTGTCTATCACACAAGTAAAGACTACGTTAAAAATAATGGAATCAGGAAGACGAACTAAGATCCCAGCTAAAAGATTCAGTTTTCCACTCAATCTTTCTGACGGTTAGCCTATTCTTCCATCAAGTCTGCTTTTCATGCAGCCGCGCACGTTAGCCAGACGTCTTCTCCTGTTCCATGCTTCCAAAAAAACCAATAGAGGGAGCACGAGCCGCACAGAAACATTGCCTGCCCCTCAGTTCCTGTACTGGATCAAAAGCATCTGTGGAAAAATCCTATTCAAAGTCGGAATGACTAGATTTGCATGCCCATTTGTACCAACTAGTTCTACTACAAATTTCCTCCAATCTGAAAACGTATGAGAATAAACTCAGATGGTTGTAATTCATGCACAATTTGGAAAGACATCTGTGCATCTGAGTCAACACTAGAGTAGAGCCAGTCCTTAAAAAGAATCACAACTATTTAAGTACAAGCCACTCTTTTGTTCAGTCCCAAGAATATCTGCTTATCCTTCTTATCTTTAAAGGACGTATCTTGGCAAATCCCATATGTAATTACAGTTGTGACTGGAAAAAATTCCTGGGAACCCACAAGTTTTGCTTGCCCACATTACGGAAAAAAAGCGGGATTTTGCTAAACAGTTTGCAGCTTTCTGGATCACTGGCCATCTGCTATGGATTCTGTGAAGTTCCTTCCCTGTAAAGAATGCTGCCTACACGCAGAAAGACGAAACAGCCTAAGTGCTCATCTGCATTTACAACTGATTTTTTCTCAATTACATTGAAATTACATTCAATTACAAGTGGCAATTACATCAACCACTTCTTCCTTTAACACCTTAGAAACACTAAATAAACAAATATGCAACCCTGAGGATACTAAATAGAACCATCTTAAGTGTTTCATAGACAAATATGTGATTGCTTTCTTTTAGAAAACTATAGTAGAATTTAGTTCAGAACTGTAGCACCACAAGAGTTTAGTCAGACACCATAGAAAAGGTTTAGCAGCAGAAAATAAGGATATCAGACTTGTATCTGTCTTAAGTGGATATGCAATGATTTACACAAAGCAAAAACTGTTGTTTTGAATCTCATCTTTGTTTAGAAAAGAACAAATCAAGAGAAAATAAAGTTATGACCTCCCAGAACATGTATACACTGGCCAAGCTGCTTATCTCACCCCATCTTATCCTAGGTACAAGTGTTTCACTACCCTCTCCCTTGATTTTTAAAAGTTTTCTTTCTTCCTTTGCATTTCCTTCAGAATTTCTAATTTTCTTTTACCTTAAACAGTTCTAGGAAAAGACTTTTGGCAATCAAAGATATCAAAGAGTCCTCAGGTTCTCACTTGCTGGAGATTTCTTGGGGTGTGAAATGCTATTACATTTTTTGTTTCTCATATTAACAAAGAGTTCTTCAGCCAGGATAAAATCCCACCTCCTCCACCCCACTACCGCTAGCAGCCACAAACCCTTCAGGGTAGGTGGAACAACAGCCTTTCCTTCCACAGCACTCTTTCTTCCTGCTCCTCTGCTGTAAGCAATTTCTGTTGCCTTTGGACGTATCTTTTAAAGAAAAGATACTTTCAGGAACTGTGTCTGAGCTGGGTTCTGCGAAACAGCTTGGGACATAAGGCTAGGAGAAATCTTTTTTCCAAGCCATAATCGGCAACATCACTCTATAAAAGCCATTCTCACAACTATAGTGTGTTTGGATAACTGTTGCCAGAGTAAGAATGAAAGTATCAATGCTATATTTGCTCCCTTGTGCCTTCTCCAGTTCTGCACAGGACTCCTCTACAACCCCATGAACATTAAAGAGGGCTTGGGGTCTTTTTTAATCCCATAGTGTTTTGACCTTCCAAAAAGTTTTATAAAGAATTGAACTACTTGATGCAAAATTTGTAGTACTCTGATTCTGAATACCACATATGCTTCTACACCTTTTGAAGGGTCAGCCTGGCAGGTCAGTTTAAGAAAGGTGCAAAGGCCATTTCTATCAATTGCAAAAAGAAAAATGCTTTAGAAACTTTATAGTTTATTAATTACTAATTATATTAATTACTAATTTATAATCTACATCAGCCTTTCACATTTTGAAATACTCTTAATGCCACCACCACTTTCAAGCACTGCTTCTTCCCAGGAACATGTTACCTGTTTACCTGAAGGTTCCTGTGACAGCATCTGCTGCAGTTTATGTCAACTTGCTACCCAAGACGTTTTGTGAAACTCTGCTTTCGGAGCACCATTAATTAATACAGTTCAAAACGATAAACTTAGAAGCATTTTGTGCCCTGATACTTGAAGTGTTTACCTTATTGGTAAGCAGAGAATCACAGAATCGGAGAATGAGCCCACACTGGGTTGTCAGGTCCAACCTCCCTGCTCACGCAGGGTCATCCCAGAGCACAGGGCACAGGACTGCACCCAGATGGTTCTTGAATGGCTCCAGTGAGGGAGACTCCACAACCTCTCCGATCTTAACCTAACAGAGCAGCCATGATAATTGTCTTAATTTCTAAATACATTCTATCCCTTTGGCATCTTATTCATATTTTACTTGTCACCAAGTAGCTTTCAGAATCACCTCCTGGATTTCCCTCGTTCCCAGTTCCTGCTTTTCACTTTTTTCTGTTAATACCACTATGATCTCTGCAATAACTCTTACTCATTGATGAGGTTGCTTGTCTTCCAGCATTTCTGCCTCCTATCTATATCTGCACTATTCCTATGACTTTAATATTATTGAGATTTGTTTTTTCCTGACTATCCCTGTTGCTGAAACTTCAGTTCATATTTCAGGCTGATTGCTCTGGTATTTTCACTTGGACTTCTGCCACCCACACTTTTTTTTCCATCATATGTTTCAAAAGAAGCTCCAGAGGCTGTTTTCTTCAGTTATATCAGCATAACTATCTCAACAAATAATTTCTCTCTTATCTCATGAAAGTGAGGCACTACTGTTTACAAAGCTCAGATCTCTCTTCTGACTTTGATCTGTTTTCAGTCCATTCTACTTCCTTGTTGCAGTCATCCCAGCTGCTCTGATTTCCTGAGTTCTTTCTTTTGCTTGCTCTGCTCCCTTTTATGCCATAGGTTTTAAGTTAAGAATTATTTCTGCTTTTTGTCCACATTTTCCTCTCCTGTTTTGCAAACTGTTTTATATAAACCCACTCCTTTCTGGTTTCATCAATAAAGAAGCCTCTTCTGTTTTGGAGTGACTGTCCTGCACTGTTTGAGTTTTGTGCTTAATAGAGAAACAAGTGTCTCTCACTCAAACCAAAGTTCCATCCAGTTCACTATGCCACTTCACAATATCCAGTATAAAATACTTCAGGAACGAGGAAAAAAAGCTGGATCAACACTACCCTTAGTATAGCCTCTCAACTTCCAAAACACAAAATTAAGGGAGACCTCCATGAGAGATACTGTCTTTGTGTTTAACAAATTTGTTGAGTTTTTTTACATTATTTTTTTCTAAACTTTTTGGACTAATTTATACATCTGTTATGCACAGGCTTCTGTGGAATTGATGTAACTTTATTTTGTAATGTATGGGAAAGTTCCTCCTTTTGTTAGCTTTAAATCAATCAACAAGTTTTATTTCCTTTTAGCTTTCTTATTACATTAGACAATGAATATTCATTCTGTAGTCACTTTCTCTGTGCCATTCACAATTTTACAGCTATGAGTCATATCAGCTCTATTCTTTCTCTTGGCTGAAAAGTTTCCAGTCAACTGAAGTCTTCCTTCAGAAGTTCCAAAATTGTGGCCAAACCTGTGAAGACCCCAAGTGCATTTTCCCCCATGCACCTTCTGGGTGTTTGGTTGGGCAAAAGGCCATCTTAGAAAGAGTGCATATGCTGACCTTGAAAAAAGCTGGCAGCGGATTCAGAAATGGTTGTCCCTCCTTCCCTTGGGAGCTGCTTTAAGCTGAGGCTTTTGCCCTTAGCCTGTGCTGCAGCTGTGTGGCAGCCACATACTAAGTCCTGGTCATGACCTAGGGAGCAACTTTCTGGCTTCATATCAGACCTGCCTCATCACTAGGGACCTAGTAGTGATCCTTAGGTCATGTCTGGCCTCTGTTATCCTTTCTGAACGCCATTCTGACTCGGCCTCCTGAGTCACTCCCATCACTACATACTTGTTTGGTAGTGTAGACATTTGGCTGACCATGGCAGTCCTCACTGAGCCAGCCCTGCATGGGCACAGTGGGAATGACTTTTATATGGTTAAGCCCCTACATCCATGGTCTTTTTTACATGATTGGTTCCTCATTCCTTGTACCTTGCTCCTCCCTGATAATACCAAACCTTGCCACTTTCTCTGTTACCTGTCCTAGTTACCTAGTTCTGCTATGTCTGTTTTGAGATGCGTGGACCAGAACATTACATGCAAATCACAGACCTTACAGGGGGCATGACATTTATTTCTCTTTTTCTTCTATAATCATGCCTAGCGCTTTCTTTGCTTCCCTGACTACTGATATTTTAAGAGAACACAAATATTTTAAGAGAACTGTTCAGAGGACACCAAGATGTCTTTCCTGAGAAGCAGCCAACTAAGGTCAACCACTGTTTATACAAAATGCCTCCCATATGCACTGCTACTGGTCTCCATCCCCCCTGTCATCCTGTACCGTGAGGTTTTCGGTGTATCTGAATAGATTAACATCATAAGCAAACTTCACTCACCCAATAGCTCAATTTCAATACCCAATTTCTGACTATGCTAAATTATCTAAATCCCAGTGAAGACTTAAATGAAACCAACTGGCAATCTCACTCCAGTATGAAACTAAGTTTATTCCTACCCTGTTTCCTAACTTCTAGCAGATTGACTTCCCGGAGATGAAAGTTCTAGAAAAAGATGCACGTTTCAGCTACTCTACAAACTGCAGAAGAATAAGCAACCACAAATCCATGATAAGTACAAGATATTGTTTCTCATTTCAAATACTCATCTGAAAACACACAGTTCTAGAATAAAACAAAAAAATCCCCTTAATTTTATAGTTTTCTCTTTAATTCTTCCTTTATTTGGCAACTTTTGAATTATGATTATAGACCTATAATTCCTATCAGTAAATGGTAAATGATGTCTTATTAGCCTCCACTTAACAGTTTGAATCCTCATAATATTAGTATAAACTGTTACCAAGAGATGGATTTTGTTGCATGACTCAAGATTAGGCATTACTGCTTTTCCCACAGTATCTTAGATCCTTGCTATTTTATTTTTTATGGCTGAAAATAATGAAAATATTTCTCAGAACTTCTTGATTATATGCAAAAATTATACCTTTCTAAAAAAATAACTTACCCTCTTTTATTGATTCCTCCTTTGATTGGCTTAATGTTAGCAATCTGTTACATTTTTCCAGCTGATGAAACAGTAGGTTATTTGCTTCATTAATTTCTGATATTTTCTAGAAATTTGGAAAAGGACTAACATTGTATTGACATGGTTTTAAGTTCTGAGTTTTAAATGAATACAAAATTTAACAATTTTACAACTCTGCAGTCACCAACCTGTATTATTTCCCATTCAGGAAATTCCTTTATAGAGAAAAATGGTGCTAGACTTGAGATCCTGTGCTATTCCAAGATTACCCTGCAGAACTCACAATGCTGACTTACATCATTAAACTGTTTTCCTCTCAATTTTGTAGCCCAGAGTCTGGATCAATCCTCTGCAAGGTTCTTTCTACTACTTTGCCTATGAGGCTGTCAATGCTCTTGCAGAGCAACAGCCTGAATAATGGGTGGGAATAGGAACTGGTATAAGTTTATTCCAACCTAAATTTATTTCAGGTGCCCCTTTTATATTACCTCTAGTATGGATTTACTGATCAGGAAATCAGCAGAAAGGTGACCAACATGGGTCTAACAAGAAATACAGTACTAATTTTCCTCAGTGGGTCAATCTTTTAAGAAATGACACACATAAAATAAAGGAAGCTCAATGCATATGGAATTTAAGACTTCATGCTCCTGATAGGGCAATGACATTCTTCTAGAACAAGGAACAATTTCTAAAAGGATACTCCAGCACTAGACCACCTGGTCCAGTGAAAGGTGTCCCTGCCTACAAAAGGGGGGTTGGAACTAGGTGGTCTTTAAGGTCCCTTCCAGCCCAAACGATTTTGTGATTCTTTGGAAGCAGTGTAATACTGTTATCTTCAACACCATCTTCCACACCCTTCCTGAGAAGCCAAACTGGATTCTGCATGATTAAAATTCTAGCACAGAAACAAAGGAACTCCGCAGAATTCACTCCTGTGACTCCAAGATCTAGTCAATACAAATATTTTTCCAAATGCAGTTGGTATTAAAAAGTGTAACAATAAGCTGATATCACTTAAAATAAATTTTCATTTGAAAAGGTTTTGAAAATGTCACAAAATAATTATAGATGGCAATCTCAACTTCTACCTTCTTTTTTACCTTCTTCACTTACCTTTTCTATCTCTGAGAAGTCATCTAAAAGTTTATCAAGGTTCACCACACTGGTTTTCTTCATAGTTTCTTCATCACTGTGATTCATTTATTTCTGGACCATATAATCAAATAATCACTATATATATAAAAAAACGATCTATGAGTTCATATATTTCTCACTCATACTATATAAATTCTTAGGCAGAAATGTAAGCAGAACAAAGAACACTCTTTTTTAATATTAAAACTATTTTTGCATGTGAAGATAAGCTTCAGCCTAGTTAAGATCTTGCATTTCTAGGAAATACAATTAATATCAGAAAGCCCAAGCAAAATCTGCCAGACTGTTAGATAATATAGTTGAATTTGGAAATTTTGCTACAATTAAAAAATTAACCTGAATCCACTTCCATAGACAGAATGAGGCACATACATGTGTAGATGCTCTAACACTTAACTATTCAGGTTTAAAGTTACTTACATATTTTCATATAAACAACAAGTGTCAAGATCACTGATAGACACTGCAAGACGTAAACTTTACTCTAGAATAAAAAGACAGTATTTTGAAAAGCACCCATATACTTCCAGATTAACACAATTTCTATTTTTATAAATTCTACTTACAGAATCTTCAACATGCATTTGCAAGATGGAAGTGAAATACATAATACGAATGCTTCTAAAAATATTGAAACTATCTCTGAACATCATGCTCCATGAGACAAAAATTCCAATACCAGATAAGCCATGTGGTCCAAAAAAATCATCACTTCTATGTGGTAATGTGTGAACAACCTTTTTACAAATAACAAAAAAATTGCATCAGAGAGATGAACCAGAAGTTAGAATGTGTTCACTACCCAGAAACTGAATCGGTTTCCAGACACAAATACTTGCCGTAGTTAGGCAGAAATAAAAAGGTAAATGCACAACACTAAGCAGGAACCAAAATTAAATAACTGAATTATTTTCTCAGTCATTCAATATTTACAAGCTTTTATGTGTATGTAACTTCTTTACTAAAACAGTAAGATATTGGTTCTATGTGTTTAATACTATTTTTTTTCTTGTACTCACTGTTTCCTCAGTGAGACTAAAATTAGCTCCTAAGCCAAAGCTTAGTTTTTTAAATTAATAGTTTTTCAGAATATAGCAAACAATAAAGAATTAATGCTTCTTAGTTAAATTAATGGGGTTTTGATTATTTTTTACTAAATTAACAATCCTAATGACTTACTATAAAGCAATGTTTTGTTTAATATCTATTCAAGACACTCAATTTTTAAAAACAATTACACATCTTAATATTTTATTAGTTGGTAATCTAAATGTACACTTTGAATGTCAAGCCCTGACTTTTCCAGTCCTTAACATGGGCAATATGTTAGTTATATTTGTTGATTGCCCTTTTTTTCATCATACTCTTAAAACTGTGTTCTACCCTCCAAATTTTGACAGAGGATGGAGTTCAGGGAGCTGCCGTGTTGTGCTGTTTTGTTTGTGTGTTTCCTTATTCTATGGCATCACTTGTTTTCTCAGAAGACAGAATGTGCTCAGCACTTGGCAACAGTGCCACTGGGAACAAAACTCCTGCTGAACCGAAACAGTAAATTAAAAATAATGTTGTATTATTAATGTTGTGTTTTTCCAGCAGGAAAACTCATCACTGTTATTTTTTGTGCGTATTACTATTATACACGGTATGCCTTCCAAAGGCGTTTTTGTTAAGCCTCCCACTCCTGTTTTGAACGACGATATTTATGTCACTGGGGGAAAAGTAAAGATTTAAATTGTGGGTTTGACTGTCGTAAAAGCGACACCTTCCTTTAATCTCTCTTTAGCCCCTTGCCATCCATGCTTTCTCAGCATCACTTTTAAAACTATTGTAGGTGATGATCCCATTTTGAAATTTAAGTTTTCATTTTTTTTTTCTTCATATGGTAGTGAAACCTATATATATATACACACACGCGCGCACACACACACACACATATATGTATGTAGATATTAACGGAATGTAGCAATTATTCAGTAGCAGGCACTTCCAACATTCCCGTCATGTCACGGTCCCGCTCACCCCGGGCTCCCACAGGCACCTGAGGGGAACCCGCGCGCCCTCGAAGGCGGGAAACCCAGTCCCGCCGGCGGAGCGTACCACTACCGGCCCTGCAGGGGGCGTGTTTTCCCCGCCCCCCCTCTCCGGCCCGCTGGTGGGCTCCACCGACTCTCACCCCTGTACAGCCGCCCCTCAGGTGCCGTGGGTTCCCCCGAGCATCCTTTTGTCCACGGTGAACCCCCCAGGTCCCTCAGCTGCTCCTCTTGAGGCTTCCTTATGAGACAGAAACAGCTGTTAATTTACTTCATGAACCCACGTTTCTTTTTCAGACACAGGCTGTATAATTCCATTCCTAGAGCCCAATCTGCGTGCTTGTATGTGATGTCCCACCCTGGAGGGGAAGGGAGCACCCAAGATTTGTGAATGGTCGTGGTCGATCGGAATGACAAAAGTCAGGGCAGCCACAAAAACTCGGGAGCTGGTGTGTCAGTTCCTGACCTACTCTATAAGCACATGGCAGTGGGTTTTGGATAAAGGGATAAGATAAAGTGAGAGAGAGAGAAAGAGAGGAAGGAAGGAAGGAAGGAAGGAAGGAAGGAAGGAAGGAAGGACGGACTGGCTTCCTAGCTCTTGGGTGGTCTTGATCCCCTTGTAGTCCATGCTCACTTCTCGGCCTCACTACTGTGCTTGTGCTCTGCTGCTCCAGGAACTGGAACATTTGTCCCAGAAAAGTGCTGCCCTACCTCTGCATGGCCCCTTCTCCAGCCACATCTTGTTCTTTGTCACACTGTGTTATTACCAACAATCCTTGGCTATTACCAGCAATTCTTGTCTGTTATTACCAGCAGTCCTTTCTTGGCTCCACAGCCATCCAGCTGTCTGTGTTTGAGACAAACACATAAGTCCCTTATCTTCTGGGATTCTACAGAGTATAAATGGACTTCTTGTCCCAAATGCTAAATACTCCATAGCTTCCTCAAGTGGCCTGGTTTTGTTTGTAATGAAGAGGGAAGATGTTACACCATGAATGATTTTTGGTATTGTCCTCATGAGCAGAACTATGTGCTGTGCAAATCAGAAGCCATGGGTGCATGCAGGACCTTTTGTGCCTGCAAACATCCAGAGAAAAAAACAACCGCCCAGTCACAGTCACAAATGCTGTTTTCCAGGCAGCTGCTTTATCAGAGTGTCTGTGGGTTGATTGTGTCCACTGGGATATTGACACAGATAAACTGATGAAAGTAGTTTTCATGGATAGAAGATCGGCAGCTGAGATATGAGTGGGGAAAGGACACAGTGCCAAGTGTGTCATGGACAGTTATTAATAAGAGGTAACCAGGGAACTTGGTACATGCTACTCAGGTTTTCTAGCTCACCTTCCCTGCATCACTTACCAATTTTTACAAAATCTGTTTCACAATTTCAGTTGTCCTTGTAAGTTGCACAAATAGTTCAAAAATTTGATACTTAGGAAAAAAAATTTAAAAATTCTAATTAAAGTTAATAAAATTGTTAATCACAGCAATCAGTGCTCATCTTAGACCTAGAAAAAAGTGCACAGTCACTGCTGATTGCTATAAAGAGAAAACCCCACCAAACTCATGAGTAGTGAACATGTTAACACACAGTAAACCACAGTATATTGCACAGATTATTTTTTGTTTTAATTATTTAGCTGTGGATTTATTGTATGGATTACATTCACAGACAGACTGGGGATGAAGACTGAAATCGAATTCTTATGATTAGACAAAAATATTACCCAGTGGCCATATCTTATATTTGCAATATTGCTATGCTAAATGACCCCTATGTCATTTGACCACTGGGAAGGTGATTACTATGAGCAGACTGGGGAAAAATGCCGAAAATAAACATTGAGGGGAAAATGTATGACAGGTTTTGACACAGAAATACATGGAACGAAGTCTATAAGCTGGGGTAGAACATTTAGCTTGTAAAAGGTTTAACAGTCAGCAAATATTCTTGTGTTTAAGCTTTTAAAATATTACTGCTAAAAAAAGCAGTTTAATACTGCACGCTTCCAAAAGATGAGATTTTTATCTGTAGTTCATTTAGAGTTCGTTCTGGTTTTTTTGCCTTTTTATAGGGTAGTAACTTCTCTGGCAAGACAGTTCAAGGGTCTGGTGGTCACTGAAAAAATGTCTGACATCCACAGTGTATTAGGCAGGAAAGCAGCAGGTAGCTCTGCAACCTACAGAGAGTTTCTAACACATATGGAAAACACTGATGCATTTTACTGCCATTGTGAGCATCCCTGTAAGAGAAATTGCTGCTCCAAAGACCTATGACATGACATTGTTTTGTGTTCTGTTTCTCTCAAACAGCATCATCTATGCACATCTAAAATCTCATAGGCATGGCCTTGAGCAGTTTTTTACTGATGTTCATGCCATTTTGATGGCCTTTAATAGCCTTTTGTACAACCCCAGCCATCTCAAGTGGATGTGTCAGATTAATTTACAGAGTTAAGATTTGCAAGAATCAACTCATTTACAAAATTATTAGTTTTATCTTTTTCTGAAGAGCACACAGAAGGAAGATGATAGGTTTTAACCTGCTCTAGACTGCCAGAGCACTCATCATGGTGTTTAGCAGAATGTCACACTGACTGTGGTGTCAGTCCCCAGAGTAGCTTAATAAGTTGGGAGTATAAATTGTACTCTCATGCATCTTGGGCATCAGCATACTGCTTGTTATGTTGTATTCTTCTTGATGAAAGCATTTATTTTTCTGGTTTAGGAGACTAAAGCTGTCAGAAAGGATTTTTGGTATAGAAGTACCCATTTCTGTTGCATTCTCCAAAATGTTCTATATTTATCCAAAGAATGAAACCAGAAATATACACAAAATACATACAAATATTTATTTTATTTGTATGGGGTTTGCATGGCCAAATTTTGGTAGCAGGGGGAGAGGGGAAGCTGCAGGGGTGGCTTCTGTGAGAAGCTGCCAGAAGCTTCCCCCATGTCTGGCAGAGCCAGTGCCAGCTGGATCCAAGACAGACTCACCACTGGCCAAGGCCAATCCCATCAGAGATGACAGTAACATCTCTGCGATAACATATTTATAAAGGAAAAATGTTATTGTGCAGTTGCAATTGTGCTCAGAGAAGAGAGAAGTGGAAATATATGGGCAGGAGCTCCTCCAGGCACCAGAGCCAAGATTCCCCTGCAGCCC
>VZRJ01001486.1:292958-331047 GCA_013397565.1 Ptilonorhynchus violaceus | reverse complement strand
ATACTTTTTTGTCCCCTCTCCAGTTGTGGAGCAGAAGGATAGAGCAGCCTTGGTGGGTATCTGGCATCCAGCCAGGGTCAACCCACCACATTATTAAGTACGGTAATATAGTAGAACATATTTAAATAGATAAATATATAAATATATATATATATGTGTATGAGCAAATATACCTGCTAAAACAGTATCTGTAGCCATTCAAATACCCTCAGGGAAAAGACTTAATTTCATGATTGTTGTAAGTATTGGGGTGGGAGTCTTAAGGGGAAAAAAAATTCACTTACTTTCAGCATGTGTTTGAGCTGTTATTTTCTTCAGAAACAGAAATATTCTTTCACAAAGTATTTTTTCGTCTGTTCTTGTGTCTTTTTGCTTGTCAAAGGATGATCTAATCTTTGCTTTATAGCTTCAGTAGTTGAAAAAAATAATAGTTTAGCTTTAGTGATTATGTTAGGTATCAAAATACAAGTTTCATTATTTGTAACAGAAGACTGGTAAGCAGTAAATTTCTTATGTTGCTTATAAGAATCCCATACCTTGTCATTTTTAACAGGAATGTTCTGTGATGCAGTATGAAATTAAAAAAAAAAAAAAGAGGGAAGGTAAACACTAGTTAAATTGGAAAGGAAATCTCCTAAAATGTGTATCCTTCAGTGAATCTATGAAAACCCACACAATCTTCTGTGTAAGCTGTACCACATGCTCAACTTAAAATGGCTTTGGTTTGCCTTGAGAAATAACTTCCTAAATTACTAGACATGGCAAACTAACTCACTGTATCTTGCTGTCTACAAGTCTTTGGAATAGCCTGTGTTCATCTGCAGCATAAGTTTTAATAAAATACTTTGCCATATGGGATGAAGGTAACCTGTTCCAGTGCTTTGTTGCATTGACAGACTGGTACATGCTGTTTCCAAGAGGAAAAAAGCCCCTCATATGTCATTAGAGTCTGAGACCTTTGCAGTCATATAGACGGCCAAAACAATGCTTTTGTTTTCAAAGCTTCGACCATTATCCAAGCAGGAGTGAAAATCTTAATTTGTAGCACAGCTTGTTGCTCTTCATCTGACACAGATGTTTATTTCATAGATCATAGATTCATAGAATGGCCTTGGTTGGAACGGACCTTAAAGATACTGTAGTTCCAACCCCCCTGCTGTGGGCAGGGACACTTCACTGAGGCAGGTTTCTCAGAGTTCCATCCAGCCTGGCTTTGAACACTTCCAGGGATGGGACATCCACAACTTCTCTGGGCAACCTGTTCCAGTGCCTCACCATTCTCACAGTAAAGAATTTTTTCCTAATATCTAATCTAAACCTACTCTCTTTCAGTTTGAAACCATTTCCACTTGTTTTTTCACTACATGCTCTTGCAAATAATTTGTTTCCATCCACCTTGTAGGCTCCCTTCAGGTACTGGATGTTCACAGTTACGTCACCCTGAAGCCTTCTCTTCTCCAGGCTGAACAATCCCAATTCTTTCAGCCTTTCCTCACAGGAGAGGTGCTTCATCTCTCTGATCATTGTATTGGCCTCCTTTGGCCTTGCTCCAACAAGTCAGTGTACTCTGACCTGCTGGCCACACTGCTCTGGATGCAGCCCAGGACACGTTTGACTTTCTGGGCTGTGACTGCCCATGGCTGGGTCATGTCCAGCCTCTCATCCACAGCACCCCCAAGTCCTTCTCTCAGGGCTGCTCTTGGTCTGTTCATCCCCAGCCTGTGCTGATACTGGGGGTTGATCTGACCCACGTGCAGCACCTTGCACTTGGTCTTGTTAAACCTCATGGGAGTTCCATGGACCCACTTCTTCAGCTTGTCCAGGTCCCTCTGGATGGCATCCCATCCCTCAGGAATGTCAACAGCACCTCTTAGTTTGGTGTCATCTGCAAATTTGCTGAGGGTGCACTCGATCTCTCTATGTCATTAATGAAGATACTAAATAGCACCGGTCCCAGTACAGACCCCTAAGGGACACCACTTGTCACTGATGTCCATTGGGACTCTGAGCTGTTGACCACTACCCTCTGGCTGAAATAGTTTACATTTTCTCAAGTATGTATACATCTATGGCAAAACAGAAATCAAATACCATGGCTAAATAATTTAACTACACTAAAATAAAAGTTTAATCTATGCTACAGGGAAGAGAGTGTCTATCTGCACAAAGTCATATTCAGCTATTCTTGTGCCCTGAGTTCTTCAATAGTCAAGTATTCTTCACTAGAGTGTATCAATGTCATCCATTTGGAGTCACTTTCATAAAGAAAATAATTATGCAAAAACAGATTCTTGATTTTGATGAAAAGATTGAAGTCATTAGTATGATTTTCTTCTTGAAAGATTTTCACTTTGAAAATTACTATTTACTATTTATACTGCATCCATGTTAGTATTCCAATCACGTCAAAACTCTGTCCTGCAAGCCATGGTGCAAGCCTACAAAAAACCCCAGTCTTTTCTTTCAAGCATTTAACAGATAGATATTCTATCCACTTTAAATAGGATATGACAAAGATGATGATGAAGCTCAGAGATGAAGAATAGAGAAAGAACGAAGTCAAGAGAAGTAATTGTGTAGCTTCCTGGCTTCCTAAGTAACCTCACCTGTATTCCTGCGCTTTTCCCATCTATATCACTTATCTTTCTGTTGACATGCTGATGGGTCAAACTGTTATAATTTCAAATTTCAAATCTAAGCACAATTGTAACAATATTCTATTCTTATGATTTGTTTGTAATTCTGGATCTCTTGTACTTTTAAAGTAATGCTGAACTTCTGACCTAGTTTTCTTGTACACCTAAAAAAATCAGGGAGGTAGTGAGTGCTTGAACCATGCAAGTGTCTGCATATGTGCCAGACTGGCAAGGAGCATATGCTCTTAAATACATTTCTCTGAAATGACAGAATATTCTGAGTTGGAAGGCACCCAGAAGGATCACTGAGTCCAACTCTAAAGTGAATGGCCCATACAGGGATCAGACTCACCACGTTGATGAGTCTCTGTTAGCATGCTCTAACAGTACAACATAGGATGTTTTGTGCCTTACTCTTCCAAGCAAAGTGCATTTAGTTGGCTCACAGAATTGGTTCCTGAAGGAGTTTTTGATTCAGAAGGGCAAGGTTGGTATTTCCTCTGTAACTTGACATTGTAGCACTGTACATGCTACGCAGATAGCTGCTGTGAAACAATCTGAAAATTTAACTTTTTTCTTAGTATGAGGGAGTTACCTGACACTGTATTGTTGTATATTTTATGTTTCTCTGGTATAATATCATAAGGTTTCATTAGCAAGGGAAATAATACAGAAAATTAAAAAACAACCTGTTAAAGTTACTACTGCAGAAAAAATATGACAAATCAGTTTCCTGGCATGTCTAGGTCTCAGGTGTCTCTTATGGAACAGATTTAATTTCCTTCAGTACGAGCTCAAAAGCAGACCAAGGACAGTACTGGAAACATCATTTGTAGCATCTGTGATGAGAAGCTGCAGAAAGTTATAAGCATAAGCTCTTCAACTCTGCTTTTACTTCCACTAAGCCTTCTGCAGACTTTTGTTTCTCCAAGTTTTGAGGAGGGGATTTCACCGCTGTTCTCTCACAAGCTGCCACATGATGTGAAACAATCTTCTGCTTTCTCAGACTAATTTCAGGAAGTTAATGTATTGTTAATCAGCTAATTTTCACATATTAGGAGAAAGAAATTTATATTATGCAAAAGAAATACCAAATACTGTAGTGATAAAAAATTAAACATGTCAAACAGTGTGCCAGTGTAACTAGATGCATCAATTTTAATGACTGCATCTGCTTTTCAAGCTGACTCCTGGCAGCTGCTCTGCTGTGCCTGGTTCTCTAACACCACTGGTACAGTTTCTCTTCTATCTGTTTCTGAATGTTGCCAACTCTAATAGCCCTGATTAGAGAAGATAAGAAAGCACTTGCTCAATATAGCTATGCCAGAGTGTTTAAGTAGTATACTAATCACAGAAATGGGTTTGGACTACATATTGCTTCTCTGTGGCCCGAGGGCATGGTTTCTGTGGCAGGTAAAGCACTGACTGTGTATGCAATTAATAATGATTAGTCAGAGAGAAGAATTTGTATTGTAAAATTACGTTTAGAGAGAGTCAGTTCCAAGAGAGAACTATATCCACTTGTATCTCCTCAAAGTCAATTGACTATAAAATCTGGTTAAATTCTTACCAATTCCACTATCTCAGTGAAATAGACATTCTGAGTTAAACTGAAAAATTGGCATTGCAAAACCAATATTCTGTAGTGTTTACTTCTTTTCCCACCATCCAAATTTGCATTACTTCTTTAATAAAAATAGCAACATGCTCCAAACATTTTCTCCCTTTTCCTCTCCACTCAGGTATTCTGCATCAGGCACTGCTTTTTATTTGTCTGGTAATGGGCTCCTGACATAGTAAATCCCAGTGCAGAAAAAAAAGCTGCCTGTGGCTAAATGCTATATGGCGTTAAGTTTCTCTCTGAACCAGGACATTATTTCCCATTCTTACAACTCTGCTGATGCATATGTAGTTATATATACTAAGCTGTGGCTGACAGTAAAGTGTTCCCAACAGAGGGAATATCATAAACTTAAAGCATTTCTAAAAACATGGGAAGTCTATAGAGCACTCAGCTCTTAATACTTCAACTATTTTTAAACAGAAAATATACCTTTGATAACATTTTCATTTAGACTGAACAGCTGTCATAATCTGCTGATCTCACTTCCTGTATCATAAGCCAGAAAAAAAATATTTCACCGTAAGTAGAAAAGAATAGTTGTATAAGTCATTATGTTTGACAAAATTATTTCTTATCTTAATGGAAACTGGTATAGATGGTGCTGTTTCAGTTTAACACCAAGCCTTGGAAATGTACGATGTCTTTGATGGAAAAAAAGAGGCTCAAATCCAAACTTCCAAACTAAGGTGGCTTCTTGATGACACCAAAAGACAGCCAGCACAGCAACTTGAGTCCTTGATTTTGAGAACCAACATAGTTTGATACAGATGAAACTCTGCCAGGTAACATACAAGCAAAGTGTCACTCTAAGAAAGGGAACAAGTGCAGGCAGTTTACATGCAGCTGGCCAGTGTGTGGAGATGAGCTTTAAACTGAAGGACCTCAGGGGTGGGATCCAAAATGGCAGCGCTCACACCATTGCATCTAACTAGGAAATAAACCAGGCCAACCAGAGCAGTGACAAATGCTCCCTAGCTGCCTCAAAAGATAAGAACCAAGTCAGCCACCTCAAGGGTGTCTGTGCGTAGCTGTGGTAATTCTCTTGCCCCCCTGCTGCAGGATCTGCATGCTCCATTACCTCCCTGGAAAATGCTTGCAGACTTATGCATGCAGCATAGGGAATAAACAGAAGAATCTAATATCCTATTATAGAATGCCTGGCAGGTAGATGAGGGAAGAGCACTGGATGTTGTCTACCTGAACTTCAGCAAGGTTTTTAACACTGTCTCCCATAACATCCTCACAGGAAGCTCAGGAAGTGCGTGTTAGAAGAAAGGACAAGTTTGCTGATGACACAGGACTGGGAGGAGTGGTTGATACACCTGAAGGCTGTGTGAGACCTGGACAGGCTGGAGACCTGAGTGGAGAGGAACCTAATGAAGTTCAACAAAGGCAAATGCAGGGTCCTGCACCTGGGGGAGAATAACCCCATGCACCAGTACAGGCTGGAGCCTGACCTGCCAGTCACAGATGTTCCAGCAGCAGGTAAATGGGTCTGTTAAACTGGTAGCATGTCTTGGCCAGCTCTGGGTGCAGCATATCCTATCTCCCCATCTCCAACTTTAGGTCTGTGCTTCTGTTTTTAAATACATACACATCAATTAGTGGAAACACTGATCACATAAGGCATTGTTTCTATTCTAAGGAAAGTGGCACTATACTTTTACAATGAGAAAGACTTGATTTCTCCTAATAAAAATCCCTATTTTCCATTGAAAAAAATTAATTATCCACAAAAAACCACGTTGTGTCCAGACAGATCAAAGACAATACATTTATTAAACTTTGAGAAAAACGAACAAAACACTAACATAGAGAAAGTTAAATAGAAACTGAAAGACACATCTTCTGACCGGCGTATCATGGCTTGTGTGACCAGTAAAGTACCAAAATGACATTCTGAGTTTGACTGAGGTATTTAACTATTTTTGGCAATAGAAACAGAGCAAGAAACTTCTTTCAAACACACACATAGGCATTACTTGCATTAGTGTCTACCGTCTATGAAGTTTTATATGAAACTAAATAATGTAGCTGTTAGAAAATTATAGCAGCAAATTAGCAGAATATCTAATGCACATTTACCATAAAGTACGTGCTAAACTTAAAAATCCCACCCAGTACTTGGGCCCATTCGTGTAGCACTTGGTCACAAAAAGAGCATCAGTGAGTTCAGTTGGAGACATCATAAGCAAGACCTGAATTTGCTGTACATCATACACTTCTGTTCAGGTCAGAGTAAAGAAATGAATGTTCCTATTTGCTTTTTAAGAAGAACCCTGTTGTGATGAAACCATGGCCTAGGAAGGTAACTCCTGAAACAGTAACATTTAATTGCAAAGCTCCATCAGGTTCTTAACATATGCAAGAACAAAGAGAGCTTGCCCATCAAGTTTCAGTCTTCTCACCTTTCCTTCTGAAAGTCTGCCTAACACGGTCAGAGGAGATGCTGTTAGGATGCAAAAAGGAAAACCATGTTTGAACAATACTGCACTTGATCCCCTTGTTCCACTGAAGTATTTTAATCCTGTTATATTTTTAAAATCTTTAAAACATTAACTGCTGGCTAACTTCTGAAGTCCTCAATTTTTTTTTTTTTATCAAGACTTTATGCGGCACAGACTAATAAATGTAGTGATACCTTTGGCTGTAGAAGGGCTTCAGAAGTTGGTCAAATGTGAAGGTACTATGCTGCTAAGTCATCAGAGCTTATTCATGTGTTCTCAAAAATTTTCAGTGAAAGTTTAGTAGCACAGTGTTTAATACCGTGGTCAACAAAACTTTGCCTATAAAAAGTGTATTATTATTAGCATTAACTAGAATCTGATGAAGAACAGAATATTTGCCCAAGTATTTTATGTATTTTAAAATTTTATACAGAACTTTAAATTGCATGTATATTTCTATTCTAGTTACCATAAGAAAGTAAAAGAATCAGTTCCTTTTAAATTCCTACAATATTTTAAAATTTTTCTATAGATTTCTTTGGAGGTATAAAATGGCTCTGTAAAAATCTATTTTTTCTTTTAGCTGCGAACAAAACTTTTATAAAACAGAAAACTCCTTTTTAGAACTGCAGCAATTACATTCCTTAAATGGGTCACCAAAATTGAACTACAGTGTGTAGTGTAATAGAAAACATTTATGGTTTTATGGCCAAAGTATTAAAATATATTTTACTAATTTATAGAAATCAAAATAGATGTGTTAGTCAAGCTACTTTTGTGTTTTCACCTATACAATCAGTTCCCAATTATTGATATCAAGATCTCTGCCAACAGCAGTTTTTTCTAAATTTAAGCTTAGACTTTAAACCACCTGATTTTTAGCTTTATCAAAATGCACAATTTACTGTATATTAAACAGTAATTTCAATGTTTAATTTCACAAAAATCAACACCCACAAGAACAAGACAAAACAGCCTCAAGACAAATTCATAGATAATATTTACAGAACACAATAGGAATATTTTGATGTATATTTTACGCTGCAACATTTCAGATAAAATTTTAAGAACTGCGAGAAACTTTTAGACTTCATTTTGCTTTCAGCATACAAGCCCAAAACTGACTCTCTGCCGTGAAACACCGCACACACCTAGTCAAAAAAGAGCTACGGCATGATTTTGTTCAGCTGGTCTGTGCTCACATAGCCACAAGACACGTTGAATTCCTTGTCTGGCACCGGCAGCGCAGTTGCATTGAGCACAAGGCCTTGCGGAGAGTGAACGATGTGAATCGATGTATAGTCTGCGACAGGCATCTCTGAACTTGGGGGTTCTGCAGTTGAGGCTCCCAGATTGGCAACTGTAGTGGTAAGGCTCTCTGTGGTGAAGTAAGGGTCTTCAGTATAGCTTTGTTCCTGAACATGTGGCTCATTCTCCTCGTGGGAAGTCACAGCAATGCACTTTTTCACATCTGCCTCACAGAAATAGGTGTTGTCCATGGTGAAGTTTTGCTCTGTGCAGCAATCATGCTGTGCTCTGCCCAACTTGGACTTCTGCCCCGGTGAAAGTACCACCCTGCCTGCTGGAGTAATATCACTCACTTGAGCGTAGAAGTCAGTACTTGTCAGTGAATTCTGGTTGCTCATCTGGGTATGGGCCGACGGGCGGGGTGAGTTGACGCTGTCTGCAAAGGGTGCCCATGGCTGGCTGTTTTCAGATGGAGAATTCCTATGCTGGCGTTGGGGGTCTGTGTTGGCAAGGCTTGGAAATAACTCATCGTTATCTTGTCTATCCAGGCCCAAGAGATCCTCTTCCTTTTCAGTAGCCTTTTTGAACTGATCACTGTCAGAGATGGCATCACACGTGTCACTTGCACTGAAGTCTGTCTCTGGAATATCTGGTTCACAACAACTGGCCCGTCCAGAATCATCATCCTTCGTTCCCAAGCAACCGTGAGATTTCAGACGATCCTCACTCAGGAGCCTGTCAGTATCTGAGACCCTGTTCTTTTCATCAGGGTCTTCTATATCCAACTCAATAAACTCAACCCACAAGTCATCACTGTATAGCTGTGTCTTGTAGTTGTCATGGCTGGCTAAGATGGAATTCACTTCATCTAGCTTTCCTTTCTATAAAGCAAGAAATAAAGAATTTTGTGAAGGAAATAAAAATGCTTGTCCTTTTAATGATGTTAACTTATGTAAAGGCAACTGTAGCTATGCAGTAATTGCAAAGGGCTTTAAAATTATTTTATGCAAACTACTTTTGTGGCAACTCCCCCCATGTCAGAATTTTCTTCTACAAAATTTTTCTGCCTGGGACAACAGTTGTCATCGGCTACTACTACAAAGATTCCCACTGTAGATTTTAGAGTTCAGTATTACCTTCAAGAGATCTGGGTCAATCCCTTTAATCTTTGGAACTGGCACAGGAGGAAAAATAAGCATTTTTAACCTGGAAAAAAAAAAGTTATGGCTGTTAATTGACAGTGGTCCTTTTTGACGAAGTTAGAAAGAAGACAGGCTTACATTGCATTTATAATTAATTACTTCAAAACCTAAATGTTTGAAAATTAAATTTCAAATACTCCTAAGGAAAAAATTAATGTTTTCTCTCACTGCAAAATAAGAAACAAGTCTTCTGCAAGCTTCCTTGTTGAAATCACTTACATTTATGTGGGAATCCATTTTGGAGTCTGGTCTTTGATAATTCAATGCTGTATAGAAAGAGAGTAAATTCCTACAGCTCCGTCAGTAGTCTCCCATTCAACATACTTTTCAGTGGAACCTGATACAAGTTTCAGTATGCAGTGACTTTCCCAAAATTTTTTTTTCAGGCACACAGTAGCCTTGCATAAGTCCAATAAATTTAAATAGGGGAACAGAAAATGGGAATTCGTGGAAAGAGTGAATTACTTTAGAACTAATAAATAAAAAACAACTGCAAAAATTTAGGCTAGTGTTTTGCCATCTCTATGACACTTCTGTTTTCTGAATTATTAGTGCAACAAGTAATATATAAATAAGGCAGGGTTTTACCCTTCTAGAGAAAGGACTAGTAACTGGCTTGTGCATTTGCAGGCTGTGGAAACATATCTTATACTAATCCTTCATAAAATGCATTCCTAATTTTTTGAGGGGCCAAAAAAAAACCAAACCCCAAACGAAACCAAACCAAAACTCCCCCAAAAAACCCAACAGAAGGATGATTTTCCATTAACAATAATCTAACAATAGCTGGTCATGCCTATCTCTTCCATTTCACATCCCTACTTCTTTTGCAATCAGATAAACAAAAGGAAAATTCAAAATTCTCTTTATACTGGGTTACTTGCCTACTTTAGAAAGTAAGCTATCAGAATGGTAGATACAAGTCCAAGTATTAGTTTTGCTGCCTTGTTAGTGACCTTGCTGAGGTCCAGAGAGAGTGACAGGAGTCCTGAAGAGTGCTGGAGAGAAATTTAGGCACCTTTGGCTTAACCATGGCAGGTCCAAATTCCTCAGATGTTTTTGGTTTTGGGCAGACCCTCAGTGTTCTGCCCAGCAAGCCTAATGAGAGCCAGATACCCAGTAATTTTCCACCTAAACTCTGGAGATGCAGTGTTAGCTGTGCATTGGTTGGGCTGCCAGGGTACCAGCTTAAGACTTGTGCTTACAGTTGAATCCACAAATCAGGTGTTCTGACAGGACTGGGCGCTGCTTCTAGTGAAATAGACACAGGATTTTACTACTCGCTGCCTGGAGAATCATTCAGGAGGGAGAACTGCGCTCCGCTCCCTTCTTAGCCTAGCATAATTCAAGCTTTCATCTCTCAACTTTAATGACCTAAACCTATGGCATCTGTCCTAGAGAGACTTGTTCAGATCCTGTGAGATCAGAACTAAGGAAAATATGAATCTTTCAGAATCAGAAGGAAACCAAGCCTGGATATTTTGCATTATGGAAAACCTATGCAGCCTGCTTCTCTGCAGAATACATTGCCATTCCACCACCACATGCCCCAGTTAGAAGGAAAGGGTGCAGGCCCACAGTCCAGAAGAACTTCTCATGCGAAGGGTCCTCAGTGGAGAAAAGCCTCCTTCAGCATTCATGATTAGTATGGAAGATATTTATAGACTCTGATCAGAGACACGCTTCAGCCCTCACGATCTTCTGTGACTAAGCCACTCCTTGCTCAGAGTGCTGCCCTTAGCTCCTGGTCCCACATCCACATTGTTATTGCCCCATTCTGAAACATCAAGCTTTTGTCTTGAGTTGTATCAGGAGCCTTGCTCTTATATCTGGGATTGGGATAATATCGCAGGGAATGGCTTCTGGAAACTAAACTCTGCCAAAGCATAGAGCTGCTTGCTTAAATGAAAAATTATTGCTTAATGAAAAATCATTTTTTTAGATCTTCTCCAACTGCACCATATTATTTTCATTTCAGTGACTTGTTGTTATGCTGGTATGTGCAAAACACCTCAGTGTTGATTTTCAAAGTGTATACACAAGACCACTGACAACATGCATGTGTGCACTGAAACAACAATACCCTTCAAAGCCTAAGTAAATTAATCACGTAAATTCTGTAGAATAAAATGTTCTGCAGTGCAAGAGGAAGAGGAGCTGTAAACACAATCAGATTCCCTGTGCTGAAGGCCCCATACATACAAATTCCAGTTATATGTATGCAGCTTACAAGAATGGACAAAAATGCTCAAAGTAGTTCCTAGTTCCCCAGATCTGAAATAATTGAAGAACCCTTTTTTTAAGCTACAAGTACATAAAATCCATCAAATAAAAGGTATCTACCTTGGTTGTTTAGACAGCGTGATTGTGATCACTGTTACGGCCAGCCCACATATTCCAAAGACAACAACTAAGAACCATGGAAACTCAATTTCTGAAAAAACAAAACATAAACATATAAGCAGCAATCTCCATCTCTGTTACATCTTTAAAGTCAACCTTCTCTTCTACCACCTGAGGATTCCAAAGTGGTAAAAATGGATGAAATTTTTCACTACTTAAATGTGAAAGTTCTGTGTTCAGCTTTCGTCCTAGTTTTGGCCAGGACCTGGAGGTTCTTCGATACCACCTCATGTCACTACCAGGGGTGGGGGAAGGGACTCTCCGCCTTCCAAGAAGAAGAGTGTGGCTTCTGGTCGAAAAATGTGGCAGCATTGTCTGGCCTTGTTTGTTGTCTATGCAGTGAGCACCTCTGCCTGTGAATCACCCTCTCTTTTGTGTACTTTTGCTATTAATACTGTTGCTGTTACTGTTTGTTTTCTTATCTCATTGCTGTTTCCAGTAAATTGTTCTTATCTCAACCCATGATCTTCACTTTTTGTGTCTTCAGTTCTCAACTCCATCCTGCTGGAGCAGGGAGGGGAAGGGGGAGAGTGACCAGTGTGTGGTTTGGGAGAGTCTCGGTGGGGACACTGAACTGAGGAGTACCATTCCTAAACCATGACATTGGTCTCTTATCACTGAGACTCCTTGCAAAACCAGACTGATTTCATACATCTAAACACGATCTTAGTAAAGACAGTATCTATAGCAAAACCGGCCATGAGGAACATCCTGCCTGCTTGGAACATGGTATCAGTAGTCCTGATGGCCCATAATGCCACAGACCATGTTACTACTTGTTCACCCAAGCTGAGAGAACACTACTAACAGCACAATAAATCAAAGGCAAACTATTGTTCTCTCACAAAAAACGACAGTATGGTGGTGTCAAAAAGTATACCGCTTCTCTTTCTAAAGGCTGAACATTAATTATGTTGGAGCCATCAACTGAGAAAAACATCCCCCTTTTATTTATCTTGCAGGTGGCTACAAAGAATTTAAAAAAAAATTGAGAAATGCAATTTAGCAGGAATGAAGAACAGTGCAGATAAATTAAATGTTTTATCTCTTAAATACCATTATACTTAATCTGACACTGCAGATTACAAAGCATAGAAAAATTTATTCTAGCTGTAGTCTTAGATTTTTCTCAATTTTTAACAACTCTAAGTTTTCCATAAAAATTTCACTGGGTTTTTTTTTGGGCCAAAGAATACTGGACAGAAAGCTACAGAACTCTATACATGATCATAAATGACCTTTCAGGGAAAAGAGATAATAAAAAATTCAGGTATGAGTTTGAGCCCTGTGTTCCCAGCTCAGATTTTGACCAGACGTGCTTTCAGTCATCAATAAAGACCTATATGGATATGTCTGTGTTAAACAGGTCTCTACTTTAGCAACTCATTGTCATGTCAGTGAGACCAGCAAATGTCCAGTTGCTCCAAGAAGTTAGAACATTGCATTAGAATACCTTAAATTATGAATACATGAAAAAACCTGAAGTTTAATTCCGTGTTCCTGAAAATGATATACAAAACAAGCAAAAATAAATTCTCAATCAAATCAGCTCACCGCTGCTGTTTGAGATGTGTGGATATGGATCACCTTGGAGAAACTGAATTGCAGTGACTGAAGAAAACTGGTTGTAGGATGGCCTTAGATTTTCTTAGTATTTTAATTTTATTTATATGAAAACCATGACAACTTAATGCAGATGGGGTTAATAAAATAATACCACATGTACAGAACATTAACTGTTCCTATAAATTAGGAATGAGAACTAGTAATAGGAAGAGTTAAAATGGAGAATTGAGCAAGGTTTTGAAAGGTAAAAGTTACAGGCTGTTTTATGTAACACCTTCACTAATACCCTGGAAAATGAAGTGAAGCAGCTTGTTAAAATTACTTGCTGAAGACCTCATACTTTGAAGAGTTATTTTAGTAGCTCTGATCTGAGAACACTTTCAGAAAAGGCACTGTCTCATTCCTTCAATAGAAAAAATGTGATGCTCAATGGCTGCTTCTTCTTCTGGCTTTAACTTAAGCACTTTAAAGTGAGTACAAGTCAGAAGCAAGAATAAGAAAAACACTCACTGCCCTTGATAGTATCAGGATGATCAGAAAAGCACGTAATTCTGGAAACAAACTTAGCCAACAGTATTACAAGCAGTGGCAATTCTTCTGTATCCAACTGAAGTGTTCATTTTAGATGATGAAGTATGAGATTTAATTTTGATTTAGGCTCTATGAGATGTGCAACAGTAGTTATTTCTGATTCTTAAAGCTATTTGTATTTTTGCTCTCTGATTAGCTGTGAAACAGTCCTTCTGAGTTTTCTTCTGAACTTGTATATGGAACTTGAACATTCTCAATCTCACCAAGTAATTCTCGTGGAGTAGGCTGAATTATCTATCTATTCAACCATACAATATCAATGGTAAGGTGGAAAACACCCCCCCCACACACCAAAAAGGCAAGAATCACAGCTATAAAAACACTTTGCTTATTTACCTTCTGTACAATGATCACATCCAATGCCTGCTTGAGAAAATGATACATAAAGGATTTCACTGAACTCCCCAAATTTTTCAGAAGTTCGTTGTCTTGATCGGATTCGTATCTCATAATCTCTTGCTGTCTTCAGAGAGTACAGTGGAACCATTGTTGAGAGCCTGGGTTTTAACTGTAAAGACAGACGGACTGTGATTTATTTGTTTGAGTTGTAATGGAAATTTTACATTGCTGCTTGATTTCAGAAATAAAAATATGAATGCCTTTTTGCTACTGGGAATTGTAAGGATACCACAAGAAGAGGTCAGAGAAGATGCACACCATTAACTGTTGACTTAGCAGTCATCAGGCATTGCTGTGATTCAGGGGACCAAAAGCAGAGAATCCAAGCTCTGTAAATACAGCCAGCGAAGAAAGGCAGCTTCCCCCAGTTAACATGCCATAAGTAGGTGGTGTGAACAGCTTTCACTGATCTTATCAAGTTGTAAATCCTTTTTGCTTAGAACACATTACTGATTGCAGAACGCCAAAAATGTTGTTAGAATAACATGGGAGTTCTAAAACTAGTGCAATTTCCACTACAGTTAATGGTTCTAACTAGACATACTACATGTTACAGATGTTCTTATGTGGAGAACACTGTACAGGTCCCCAGAATCTTCAACTATATATAGAATGTGATAATAGACACTGTGTGAGAGCTGGCATCAGATTGTTGGTCTTTGAAATGTTTGTATTAACTGCAACATACTTGGACACTGCTGAATATCAAACTATGTAGGAAATCACACTGGAGGTCTTAATAGGTGAATTTTTTCTTTTTTTCTATTACTCCTCTAAGAATAGGTATTTTAATTCCAACAGCCCAAAAAAAAGCATACAAAAATAAGGAAACTGTGCTCAAAACAGAAGTTCATGTGGCGGAAAAGTTATATTCTACTTTGACTTCAGAATCAAGGATGATACCAGAAAAAAACCATCATGGGCTAAGACTTAAAACACCTGGAAAACAGCAGCCATAGGGAATTTGAAGGAAGCTTCAACAATACAGTCCTATAATCTTTGTAGCTGCATAACCTAAACTCGACACACAATCTGTTGGTAGCTATGATCTGTGGAGTTGTCTGATCTCTGGTGACTCCAGACTCCAGTGTTCTGAGAACCAACCATTTTTGCTGATTTTGGAGGAGGCAGTGATCCCAGGCAGACAGACTGCTTTTCTCTGCTAGTAGCTGAGCAGAAGATTGTGGAGAACCATTGCTCTACACCACAAATGTTTTTAAAATGTGAAGAATATCCAGTTGCAAAGCATTGGGAAGGGAATTCAATATACACCTATTTCATGCTATTAAGCCACAAAGAAATAGTTCACTGACGTTCTACAGGTAAGTTTACATGCATCCTGAATAATAGTGTCACTTGGAAAAAGCAGTATGAAGACTAAATCAGAGCCTTTATGAAAGACACCTGGATGGAGCAGGACGTATAGACTAGGAAAACTTCAGCATGAAGTGAATAGATGAATAGTACTTGTCATCGATTAAATCAAGTAAAAGCCGTATGAGAGAGACATGATAAAAGATAACTAATAATTTGTCTCTGTCTCATGAACACCTGTTATGTAAGGGTAGATATTTTAATTGTTTAGAAGGTTTCTCAGAAAATAATTTTGGTCCTCTTATCACTCTAAGTTATAGTTATAACACTTTACTAATTAATGTTTAAACCTTTCAATTTAGAAGTTATTTATTTTCAATTAATAAATATATTGAAAAATAATGAAGGCTATACATGAAAAATCACAAAATCATCCCAAAACATATAAAAAAATGACAAGCAAGTCTCAGTAAGAGGGGGATCTAGTACAATATTAAGTACTTCAATTTTTAAAATATTAGTTATATGCAGAAAGCAGTATGGTATATTTAAGCATTTTATACAATATATTTTATGTATTATATATATTTATATACTTTATACAAAGATTATTCTTTGTATAAAAAACTAGTAACAACTACACATGTATAACTTGACAACGTGTAGCTAGACATTTATCTCTTAACTGCTTCCATACTCATCAGAGAAGGTATTTGCACCAGGGAATCCAAAGAGTGAAATGGGAGCATTGCTCCAGTGCTGTTATTCAGAGATTTGCTATTGTTGTAGGCCAGAACAAGATTTTCTTCAGAAATTTGTCTTTTGTGTTCTCATATTGTATCAGTGAATTATGCTGTGTTTATGCTCCTTAGTTAAAAGGCACAAAACCATACAATACATATGGCTTCAGTACTTTGTCTCTTGAGCAAGTATAGCAGTCAGGAATTCCTTATCTGTGTTCTGAAAGAAGAAACACTGATCTTCAAATCTTTGCTCTCCTGAGAAGAACTATTGTCAAAGCATTCTGGGATTATAGATGGTACTGGAGCAAGGACAAAGCTTTATTAGAGTATTTATAAGACTGAGATCTAAAGGCTTACCAAAAGACCATCAAAAATGTGCATTTTTAAAGAGATACTTGTAGTGACACTTGCTTTTGAAAATCTGCAGATTTTCAAGTTCTTAAGGAGTATTGATTTCCTGCCTAAACTCATTCCATAGGCTTTAAAATAGGGGCCATATCTTAAGTACAGCTTAAACCAGTTTAGGTAGAAATACAGACAAGTACTAGGAAAAAAACACTGCAGACATTATAGGCCTGTTTGGTTCTAGACTGATTAATAAGGAGTAGGCTAAAGAGAAAATGCTAACATTGAGAAGGACCAGAGGTGAGGAGGGGGCCAAGGTCTTTCACAGGTGAAAGGTAAGCAAACCAGTTTGACTATGTTTCAATTGGTAAATTTGCATTCTGTAGTTTAAGACAAATTCGTAACAGAGTTATCTGCTTTTTTTGTCAGTTAACCCAGTTCATATTACTAAGAAAACAAAGGAAGGATTCTGCTCTGACATGATGTTCTTAATGCATTGAAGAAGATTTCTCCATATGCAAATACGCCACGACACACTGGCATTTAGCCTATGCATTCAGGTAAGATGGGTACAATTTCTTCCTTGTAACAGAAAAACTAACTACATGAGGAGTTAAGTGGTTTTCAAAAAGAAAACTTAAAAGATTTGTAATATATGTATTTTATATTTTCACAGATTATCCCTATAGTGACAAATTTGTCCTTGATGTCTGGTATGAAATCTGTCAGTCTTATCTACGTTGCATTATTTTTACTTGCTTATGTATTTAAATTGTAACTCAAAGTTTTTCTCTTTCCTATATCTGGCTATTTCTAGACTTTATAATCTAAATGTTTCTGGGTTTTTTATTATCCTGCCTGCCAACTATCTTGACACATAAAGTTACCTATGTGTAATGTTTCCTAGAAAATGTCAGAAAAAAATGTAGGCATATTGTTTAGGAATTAAGTTATCATCTAATTAGCACTTAGAAACACGTTTTCCATAGTGGTACGAAAGTGTTAGGGACAGAACAAGCCTGCACTGTACTATGACTATTGTATAATAAATATTTGTTTCATACCTCCTTCCATTTTGTCTCATTAACTTCTTTGTACTGTAATTCATACTCCAGAGTAATCCATCCCTTCCGAACATCTGCTGTTGGTGGTGGATCCCATCTTACCTGGATATCCCCATGGATCCCAGTCTGACTAGTATTTAGCAGCGTCCAGTTAAGGTGGACAGGGGGATCAGGCAGTACTGTTTAAACAGAGTATTTGGAATAAAACAGCCAGTTTTGAATGTGAAATGATCATTCTTACTACACACTGTTAAATTATTTCAGGACTCAAAAAGCATATTAACTATGTATTTTCTGATTAAAATCTAATATAAGTCAATTACAAAGTCACTGCAAGTTTGGTAATAAGAAGGCACCCTGCCATTGGCAGTAGACATGCTCTGCACAAATCTCACCTAAGCAACAAATAAAGAAGATTAAGAATGTGTTACCTATTAAAATATATTTCTGAACTGCAGGTTATAAAACACTAGATATAAACAATTCTCTATCAAAACTTAAACCTATAGTTCTCACTAGAAATAAAAACAGTAATTGGAGTAACACAGAAAGACAAATATTTAGTAGCTAATATAGAAGTACACTGAAAAACTATGGTATCTGAAAAACTAATCTATATTTGCTCAGCTGAATAAAAAGAGCAGTGGGTATTCTAGTCACCTGTAGAAATATATTAACTGCATATGCAGTTAATGGTGGTACACCAATACTCTGAACAAGCAACAACATCTGCAAAGTCCAGGTAGTCACAATTCAGATCACCAGAAATATAAATTTTAGCTTAGAAATACTAAACATCCTGATCCTATACATTACTATTGACTTGGGAACAAAAAGGTGTTTTGCTTACAGAGCTTTGCAGAATCAAGGTTTTAATGCCATCCTTGCTGGACAAGGAGATGAAGCATCCATTAGAAAGGAGTCAAAGTGACAGCAAAGACAAGCTCATTTCAGCATGTACACATTTGAGAGCTCACTGGTACTTAGCAAAATAAATCATATATTTGATATTATCCTTTTAGCTTTCTTCCAATCTAGGCAATATTTTCTGGTGTGGATCACATTCCAGGTGTTACAAACTCAAATCCCTTCCTATATATCATATTTTTTAGATACAAACTTTTCTGAGAGGCAAAATTTAAATACAGTCTGAGTAATACAAAAGCTGATAGAGTTAAGATACACAATGGAAGCATACCTATTTCATCCACACTGAAGCATTTTTTATCAAATACTTCATTTTTACTGGCAAGCTGAACACAATATGGTGTCCAAACTGAGGTGTAGGATGCGTTGAAATAACAGCTATTTTGTCCTGAAGTGATATAATCAGGGCATTCTTTCCAGTCTTCCTCATTACTAGAATGACAACAAAAATGCAATATACATGAGAGAGAGATTTGTAGATCTTACAAAGTACAAATTATAGATGTTACAAGACACATTGCTGGTAAGTTGTAACTTGAAATTGAGAAAAACATGTCAATATTGATGGTGATTTACAATGAAATCACTATCCAAGCAACCTGCACAACTGAGTTTTAGGTACTCATGTACTGCTAGTGGCATTTCTGAGCTTTGGATGCTGCTTCCAAAAGCACTGATCACTCACACTTGGGAAAGTGCCCGACTGGATGCTGCAGGAGACCTGGCACAAACCAACCAAGGACTATACGATGTAAAAGAAAAGAAACACAGTGCTGTGAGCGAGGAAGGGCTAAACTTCATGGGATACAGAACTCCTAAAACACAAGCTTGGAATTAGTAGCAAGAAGCCTCTTATATTTTTTCATAATGACTTTGTTCAAAAATTCATAAATGTTATTTGTAAATAAAAGAATTGCAGCAGGAAATATCAAATCCATTTCAGCTCCTAAAAAAGACAAACCAGCAGAGTTATAGAGTGGCAAGAACCTCAGACTCAGATAGCTTCATTTTAAATACAGCTACGCTTAAACTACTCAGTCGGTTCAAAAAGGTCTTCAGTTAAAGCAAAATGGAAATGGCTGAATAGCTAGCAATAGTCTATAGGAAAAGTGACAGACATTTAGTCAGTATTTTTGAAGTCATCTTAGAAAAACAAATCTCACAGTGAACAGACTTCCTGTTGCTGTTTTTTATCTCCATCCTATCTCGCAGCACAATTATAAACTGAAAAAGGAACTTTTCAAAAATTACAGTCCTGTTTTGTTAAAAATATGTACCATAATTGACTATTCTTACTAAGAGCCGCTGAAGCTTTACAGAGGGATGATTACATCAATTAACCTAAGTGCAGCCTTCAATACTGGAGCGGGTGCTTAAAAACCAAAAAAGGCAGGTGCTACACAAATTAGAATAAGAAGCATTTCTGCCACTGGTCATGTGCCCAGCTGATGAGACCAGACATTGTTCTGAATGAAATGCTGTAACTCTGCCAGTCAGGACTTGATAAAGGTGTACACAGTTAGATGCTATGGCTTCTGTAGGCAGCAGACTGGTTTAGACGACAGAATTCAGTCCAGAGGCTTAGCTGCTGCTTGCACACTGAAAGAGAAGTACTTTTACTGCAGCTTTTATTGCAGTATTCTAATTTCTAGGACAGTGATGAAATATGTGATCTGCTCAATGTACATGGTACTGCTGCATCGTAGAGTTTAACTCATTTTTGAAGTTTGTAACCTCATGGTATGTGCATTTGACAACTGACAGCTAAACATTTAAACCTAAATAGTGTGTCCTTGCCCATGGCAGAGGGGTTGGAAAACAGGTGAACTTTAAGGTCCCTTCTAACCCAAACCATTCCGTGATTCTATGATTTCTGAGAGGTCTCAGAAGAGTAACTAAGAAAGCCAGCCTTGTCATTAGGCTTAAGTCTGCTATGGAGATGTATCGTCATCATCAGAAAGTGTCTGTAGATCAAAAAGGTCAAAACCCTGTTCCTTAAAGGGAACTTTAGAAACACACATCCTCCTGCTCCTGTGAACAAAAGGACTGTTTTCCTTAATAGCCATTACTGGTAAAGTCTATGTCCTCTTACAGGCTCATCATTTTAACAACCTGAAAATTAAAAAAGCTTAAAGTGGAACGTGAATCATAATTCAACAGGACTCAATGAAACATTATCCCCAGCATGAGAGCAGCCTTTCCCCCTGAACCTGCACATTCAGACTTTATTATAGCAGTTGATCAATGGGAACTTTATAAAATTTTAATAAAAATTTGAAAGGGGCTGTATCCAACATCCACATCTGTGCACAGATATAAGGATCTCAGTGTTACAAGTTAGATTAATAAAGAATAAACTGAAGTTGCCTATTAAAAAATCCTTACCCAAGCCAAACAGTGTTCAGTTTTGGATTCTGCAACTTGGACCTAAATTTAATAAGGATGTGTTCTGTCAAATAACACTTGTTGCTGCAAACTGCTTAATAATTACCAATAAATTCTGATATTGGAAAAATTTACTTAGAACATAGTTTTATACCCTTAAAAACATTATGGCTCATATCACAGCAAAAAATTAACAGTAATAAGCTAACAGGCATGGCAAAATAAACTCTCTCTTTTCCTGTTTCAGTTTTTATTACCTTTTCTTGTACAATAGCTGTATTATTCTTGGAGCACTGAGGTTATAAAAATTTCCAGCAGTCCAATAACACGAAAATGTCTCCATTTCAGGTGATCTGCATTTGCTGATTTGTGGCCACTGCAAAAGGTCTGTCAGGAAAGAACGCAGGGGACAGAACGATACACATTAAACAAATCCATAACCCAGACTAACATACTGTTGAAATGAAACTCAGCATTTTTAATGAATAATTAAATTTTCTTCCAATCCCTTATGTACAGTGAGGCAAGATTTAAATTCTTCTGATGTGCATATAAGTAGATGACTTACAGAAGCCAAATTTAAAAGATGGGTCAAGCTCGCTTTTGTACAGTGTAGAAGTGATAGTACCACAGCCTGACACACAGCATGGGGATTTGCCAGCCCTATAGCTGTAATTGAATAGAATAGAAAAGACTATTTCAGATGGAAGGGACCTACAACAATCATCTAGTCCAACTGACTGACCACTTTAGGGCTAACCAAAAGTTAACGCCTGTTGTTAAGGGCACTGTCCAAATGTCTCTTTAACATTGGCAGATTTGGGGCATTGACCACCTCTCTAGGATACCTGTTCCAGAGTTTACCACATAAAGAAACTTTTCCTAATGTCCAGTCCAAACCACCCCTGGCATAGTTTTGAACCACTCCCACATTTCCTGTCACCAGCCCTCTTATCAGCTTTGTTTCTCTCCTCGAGATGCATTGAAGAACCTTCCAATCTTAAACTGCAGGGCCCGGCACGGCACACAATGAGATCGCACCAAGGCTGAGCACAGTGGGTTCATCATCTCTTGGGGCCAGCTGGCTGTCCTGTGTTTGGTTAGTTCAGTAGAGATATACCTGAACTAGCCCTGCACTTGCTTTAGAGACGGTGTGGTACTGCAGAGCTTCTATCAGACTCACCACAGCTTGGCGCGTACCCAGCTGGGCAGTTTCGCAATGTGTCTGCTCGTGACAGAAGCTACCTTGAGCTGAGCTCAGGTTTGTGTGTACAGTGTTGTGTGGATTTAACCTTCTTCTGAGGGAGATAAGGGGAGCTCTAAGCATGGACCTGTTCTGCCACATGCCGCTTCTATATCCATAATTTCTATTCTTTGTCAAAACTGAAATGATGAAAGGCCATACAATGACTGCTACAATAGGTCAGCCTCATCAACCCTTGTTAAAAAAATAGAGACAAACGTTGCAGGTATGATTTTCAAAGTAAAGCCTTAACTCTCTCCTGATTTTGAAGAGTCTAACTGCCAATGTTCCCTATTTGGTCTGGAAAGCTTTCAGAGGAAGGTCAAATGCACATGGAAGCGTCTACCTCTGCACTATCTGGAAAATAAGATCATTTATTTAAGAAAATTCCTCCAAAAGGCACTTATGATGTAGGTGTTATGTATTTATGAGTGGTGAAATGGTCCCTGGACAGGGAATGACATGATTCTACTGGATCCTGCATGCAAAGTTCTTTGTGAATATTTTCACAGTATCACAGCTGTGAATATCAGAATTTCAGACAAGACATAAGGAAAAAATGTTTTACAATCAGGGTGGTGAAACACTGGAACAGACTGCCCGGAGAGTTGATGAAAACATCCAAGGCCAGGTTGGACAGGGCTCTGAGCAGCCTGGTCTAGTTGAAGATGCCCTGGCTGATTGCAAGGTGGATTGGACTAAAGGACCTTTACAGCTGCCTCTTAATCCAAACCATTTTGTGATTCTGTGATAATACTCGATACAAGATATTTACCCTCAGCGTCAGGAAGGTATTAAGGTACAGTCATCCACAAACACTATGCACTTCCTCCTACACAACAGGATATAGTGGCCTTCTTGAATGTTGTCTCCTTTATTTATGGCTCAGACAGACAGTGCCACTCCATGCCTGAGCAATCTGTATTTCTCAGGCTCAGTGGTTTAAACTGTGTGCTTCATATTATACACTGCCAAGCACCCACATCAGGCAGGAACTAATACTGAATATTATGAATTTCTGTTTTGTTCATCCCATATAATTGCCTGATTTTACACTCTGGACAATGAACAAGGCCTGAGAATAGGCCTATGTAAATAGATTTCACAAGCTGGGTGGCTTACACGTCTCTGCCCTCCCTTCCCCCACCTCCCCAAAGCATTTAGAATTCATCTTGCCAACCTAAAATAACTGCAGTTTGATTGGAAATATTTGAACAAAGTTGGTTTTTTTTTTCTTAGCCAGCATGTTCTATTTTACTCAACTTTAAATAAGCTTCTTTTTAACATTAAAACAAATTTTGAAATTAATTGTTGCAGCAAATGGAAAGAAATCGCACTGTTCTTTTTTCAGAACATATTGAAACAAAGAATTTTCACTATTGTGCCTGATTTTTTTGGTATGGTATTCAGTGTTTTATAGGTTTGGAAAAATTCCAAAATGCTTCTGTGATTGACCTTGATTTGAGCTTTTACACAGTTTTAAATCATTCATCAAACAACTTTCAAATGGTAGAAGTCTTTGTTTAAAACAGCACATGATCATGAAGTTGCAAACTGTCATAACATAAATCCAAAATAAAACAGAATAAAAGATTAAAGAACAGTATGTTATACTTGCAACTTTTCAAAAGTGTGAATGTTCTAGCTTTCAAACTTGAGTTTTCTTATGTAATTGAAAATCAAATAATCATTTAAAAGCAAAACAAAGAAAAAGAATTGTTTATAAACAACACAAAGAAAAAGAAATTAAACTTTCTGCCTTTACTTCAAAGACATGAGTAAAATCGCCTCCATTGCGTAACACCTATAATCAAGAAGACATGTCTCTCCCTTCTTCTATAAACAGATAGTGTGCAAGGAAGTACATGTTATGGCTTTTCCTGTTTCTATCTTCAGCTACATGCAAATATAGCTATTTTTACTTCAACAGATTAGGAATTTGAGAAAATTATATAACGGAAAATTCTCTTAATTTAGAATATTTCTGTTTATTTATTTATAGCTAGAACATACAATATTTAAAGACCATGAAGACCATATCCTCATCTTCCAGGGTACATAAAGTCACACTGTCACTTCTTAACATAATGAAATTAACTCAATCGAATCAAACTTCACTTACATTTTGAGACGTCCAGCAGAATCTTAGATATAGGCTCTACAACGTCTTAATAATGAATTCTGTTGAATTTACCAGCTTTATGCACACTTTCAGATGTACAAACTCTTTTAGGAAAATGGATCACTACATAGGCAGAATGGCATCATTTACAATGGCGAACATTAGCAATGCACACAGAATACAGATTAAGACTTGGCCTCTTACATCCTAACTTCAGAGGCATGTATCCACAAGTCTCACTTCCTTTTCCACTTCATCATGATGGGACTATTAATTCTTTCTCTCACAGATGTTTCTTCAACAGACACAAGAACTTTTAAGCAGGGAGTATTTTTGTTTGGGATTCAGTACTCTTGGTTTACCATTTTATATGAATATATACATATTTATTTTATGACTATTTGTAAGAAAAATCATCTTATGATAAATGTTTCCAGTTTCTGTGTCAAGTTTCCTGCCTTCAAAACCATAGATTTTGTGACTGAAGAAAACTTTAACATATTGACTTGTGTAAGGCTTGACATTCTTGGGGCAGGTCTCATGAATTCCTTGTTCCCCACACAGGTCAATTATCAGCACTGTGCAGGACCCTGTGTGAGCTCCATCTGAACAAACTGTCCCAGAATGTGATAAGTGAAGTCAATAGCTCAGCTGAATGCATTTAGGCATACAAGCAGCAGGGTACTGGAAGTAAAGGCTGTCAAACCAAGATTTTAAATAGACTAGAAGAGCAAAACAAAGAAGAGCAAAACAAAGCATGGATGCACACTTGTTCTCTTCCTATCTCATCCAGTAAGTTCCAGTGAAATTGTCGTTAATAAAACCACTCGCTTCATTCAAGATAATGGCTTGACCAAATAAGCCGATTCAACAGCAAAAAACAGAAAAAGTGTCAGAAGGCTAACTCCTTAAGCGACTGAATTTCCTTTTTTCTTTTATTTCCTCCCTCCCCCTCCCCCCCAAAGTCCCTCTAGTAAAATTTAACTTCAAAAGGAGCTGCAAGTATGGAAGAGTAAAAAACTGAAATTTGTAACTGGGGTGTAGCAAAACAGTTTATCATCATCTTGGGGAAAGTCCTACTGCCACCAGACCTCTAGTATTTCTGCAGCGACAATAGTGGAAGAGTACACAAGTCGTACAGAAATGGCCCACTTTTTATTGTGGGACTTTGGTAGGTGAAATAATAATGAGAGTATGACCAATCCATAAAAATCAAGCTAACTAAAATGAAAATGAAAAAAGGGGCTGTACTTTTGCTGAACAGAATCAGGTGTTTCTGGTTGTGAATTTTAGAACATTTATGTAGAAATAACCATTATCAGAACTTACTGTACCTATCAAACCTACAGCAGTTTTAGGGGAAACCTACTCCTAAAGTTACAGGAGAATAACATGTTCCAATATGCAAATCAATGATAGATGAAACCTTATGCAACAGCATATCTCTTCATATAATCCACTCTCAAAGCACACACAATGCATCACTGCTAGAGTGCAATAGAGAAAGATGGAAATGGCAACATGAAGAGGGGAATTCATTACATTTAAAACTGAAAACAGCTATGAAGAGCTGGAGTGTTATTTCCTGTAGCTCAAATTTGTACATTGACAGTAAATGCTCTGTCAGTTAAGTCCTGCTCCTGAATCCACCAAGCTCATCAAAGGTTGAGCCATTTAATAAGAGCAGGTTGATTTCTCTGCTACTAGCGAATTCTAATTTGTTTAAATTGGGCAGCAAAACGAACCCCATTTGGTGTCAGTCAATGATACTTTAAATAGGCACTGTCTAGTACTAATAAATTGTCAGACATCCTATACACACAGAGTGGGATGCAGTACAGGGAGACAACAGCCAGGTCACTTCATCAGGCTGCTTGCTAATCTGACCCAGCTTCTGCCCTAAGTACAACCTGCTCATGAAGAACCAACAGTTAAGTTCTGGAAGAATTTTTTTGGGAAAAGAATAAAATTCCTTTCATACCAGTAATAAATAAGATCCTTTTGCACAAAATACTTGACAGGAACAAAATGAAGCTTAATAACACTAATATGTTGTATCACAGTGAAAACTGAAGGGAAATGCTGAATAAGAGAATATTTTGCCCATGGAGTGAGTCTAAATATTTTAACAGTTCACGATAAATTCAGGTGTTTTGCTGAGGAGCATGAAAGTGGAAGAAGTTTTTACCTCTGTATTGAAGACTAATTTGGTGACTGCTACCTCAAAACACATTATGTAGGCACCCCTGCAAAACAGATAACTAGTCAGGCTGTGCTTTCAGAAAAAACACTTCTTCCATCTTTTGGCAAGTGAGACCGATACAGTTAAAAACATAAAGGACTGCAAAAGCAGACTTTATCCCACAGCATCAAAGTTCAATGGCTGTGCTGGTTTCCCCCACTTTCTGTGCTATTAAGCATCCACAGAACAGAAATCAATGTGGCTCACTAATGTGGTCCATAAGGACAGTACACACAAATTAAGTAAATAAAGCTCAAGACTGAGCAAAAAACAATCAGGCAGCATTACTTGGAACTATTGCCCATGAGACAGTATAGGAAGAGTGAGGATGTGGACATGTGCCATGTTCCATGCTATTTGGCACACACTTTCCAAATCATGCCCTCCCATGTGCAGTGGTGGAATCAAGTGATTTCTGTTACAGGTAAGCCCTATCTGCTGGTCTGCCTTCATATATAACAGATGAAGAGAAGCAAAGCCAAAGGTCATGGTATTTGTAAATGAAAGGCAGATAATGTAACAAACCCATGTCCAATTATCTCTTGATTGCTTTTATAGTTGTAACTTAAATTGAAATTACATTTTCAAGAAAATATGTACAAAAATAATAATGTATAATGCTTCTATCTGTTACAGCCATTGCTGTAGATGTTCAGTCTTGACTAGCATTATGTGTTAGGGCATATGAGGAAATATGGAAGCACAAATGAGGTCCCGTGGGCAAACAGAATGTGCAATAAGCAAACATCACAAAAGGTCTTCCATGCCCTTCTCAGTGCAAACAAACTCTACAGTACTGATAAAAATTTCCAACATCCTTCTTTCTCCTACACATGTACTAGCAATTTCTAGTCTGAATCCCAGTTCAAAGTTCATAGCTGTCTAAAACCAAACGCATTGCACCCCCATGCAGTATTGCAAAGCCACCATGCAGTGCTGAGGGACTGTCCTTGCTGAGACGTGGCCCCTCCAAAAATATCAGAGATAGGTGCTCAGAAGAAGCACCAGAAGGACAAGCTTTTCAGAAAGACAAGCTGAAGTTCAACCCAGAATTCCCAACTCACACTCCAACACCTTCCTAGACTCTAAGAGGAAAGTACTCAGAGGACATTGGGAGTAAGACTGTCAGGTGTGAACCCACGTTAAGAACTGCAACTTGACAAAACTGAATGTAAAATCACTGTAGGGCACATCTTAACGGTCCTGCGTACATGTTGCAACTTACTTCCCTTGTTTGAACATTAGCTCGCTTACTATACACGAAGGGCTGTATGGACGGGGCACTTCAACAGCACTGCAGTGACTACGGGCACCAGGTGAGGGTAGCCAGGCCTTGGTGTGACCAGGGGCCAAGGGGCGACCAAGCCTTGAGCCCCAGAGCCTGGTGGAGGTGGCTGGGGCCATGGAGCCTGTGGTGGGCAAGGCACTGTGGGGCAAACCTCACAAAACCAGGCAGCAGCAAACGCCTGTGCAGTGGTGTTAGGAAAGTAAACAGCACAAGTGCCAGCCTCAGAACAATACCGAGAGCGTTTTGACAAAGGAAAAGCTACAGCACAGCTAACACCTGCAGTGGGGGTAAACAAAGGAAGCCAAAACAGGGAGCAAAAGAAAAAAGAAGGACATAGACACAGGTGAAAAAGACACAGGTTAAAAAAAAGGATGAGAAGATGACACGTTTGGAAAGAAAAGCAGGGCGTAAGTGGCTATGAGAGGAAGGCAGGGAAGGGCAGCAAAAGACTTGAGCTAAAGGCAGAACAAGCATAATATTGACAAACTGCAAATGAAATGTGGGAGCTGATGTAGGCCTGCAGTCACTGTTACTCAGTTCAAAGACTGAAGACAGCTTCTGGGTCCAGCACATGCATATCCTGATAGCACAGAGAAGATTTGCATGTATCTGGGATCACCTAAAAGAGATACTACGGTAAGAGACTGGAGGAGAAAGCAGGTGGCTGCAAGGGCAGCGTGAAAAGAGACAGGCAAGCACTGATGCAGCAAACCTCTGTTTAAGGACAACTGCAGAATAATGACAACAGAACAGAAAGACTGAGGTCTTCCTCACAAATCTAACAAGTGCCAAACATCAGGTCCACTGTAATTAGTGCTCAGTAAAAGTAGGGCCACACATTTTCCAGGTTCCATTCATAGACAAAGTGCAGCTGTGTATTGCCAGTTACCACCGACATTATGTCCCAAACTCTGTGGGTATGATGACAGTGACACAATGTCCCAGACTCTTCAAAACAGTGCTGGTTATGCAGAAATGCATCCTGATGTTTCTCGTTTTTTATTCCCCATCCACGCCCTCATTACATTTGAATGAAGTAACTCACAGAGATACTTTGAATGAAGTAACTCACAGGCCCCTCAATCTGGCCTTGTTCTTGACGTTCAGTCCTTTTAATTCACACTGGTTTTGGGAGATGAGAGTCAATGTCTAAACTCTTGTACTTTCCCTTGTTGATGCTTCAAGTTACTTCTGGTTTCTGCAGATTTTAACTGTTCTTCAAAATAATGGCTGCCTAATATATGTGCAATAACACTTTCATACATGACAGAAAAAGCTCACTTCGTACTCTACAGAGATTTTCAGCAATCTCCATTTGAAATTTGAAGTAGTAGAATTTGTTTTTTATTCAAGTGAAGCAAGCGAAGTAAAAATGCCATCTCTATCCACAGAACAACTATCTGAATGTCTTTGAAGGACACTCCCAAAAGGCAGCAACAATTTGTTCTTCAGTCCAGAGGGAAGTTCCCTGTTACAGTCACCATATAGCGGTATAAAAACTAAGGAGATAGAAACAATACAGAGGCTGTTACTAGGAGGATCATTTGTTACCTTCACCTGGAGTGAAAATCCACACGACATTACTGGCCTGTCATTCCTCTGAGAAGGCAGCAGGGCCACGTACACTCAACAGTTGAGTTCTCAAAGCAATCCAAGGATTTACTTCCTGTACTCAAGTGACAGTTATGACTGAAAATTTTGTGTGGGTTTGAATACCTGAACACTGAAAGTCCTAGTGATTCTTCACAAATCTTCATTATGAGAATCACCCAATTTCATCTTTAGACAAACTGTGATCTATACAGGGACTTATATGGTATTTTCACTCCTTTTGCACATTTAGCGCATAATACCTTCTTTTGGATCCTGAAGACTGAATTGACTATTTTAGAATATTCTGTCAGGCCATATTTCTCTTGTGCTTTTAAAGTGTCTGTTTTATTACTGTAGCCAGGATGTTTACTCATTCCATAATTCAGAGCTTTATTATTGCAATGAATCATGAAGTATTAGTTACCAGCTTCAAAGAGGAACAAGTGAAATTTAAAAATCAAACCAGAGAAGAATAAAAGTATTGTTTTCTACTCCTTTTATCCTCAAACTTAACAAGAATACGAGTCTTTGCAGTTTTGCAGTGCCTTTGTAAGAACATCCTTTCTAGTGGGTTTCAAAAGGAAAATAATTGTGACAACAGATCTGTCTCCTGCTTAGGCAGAATTCTAGTAGTCCTACTAGGATTGTCTTTTTAATAGTATTTATAAAGCAACAATCTCCACTCCTAATGGTCATAAACGAAGCCAATATTGTGACAGATCATGTAAAAATCCTGCTAATTTACAAACTAGTTTTATTTGAAAAAAACCCCAACCAACCAATCAGAGTACCGAGCAGTTCTCGCAGCCATGACTTGACATATGTGCTTTGGATCCCAGCTGGATTCCTGCACATGAAAGGAAATGTATGTGACACAGTTGTAAATTACAAACAGGGAGTATCTGAAGTTCTTCCCAAAACGGGAAAGTTGCTGACCTGGATACATTTTGACTTTATCTGAAATTTAGGATGTAGTAAATACCAAAGGAGAGAGAGCGCGTGTCAATGACATTAGACTGATGGAATTAAGTTAACAGTGGAAAAACACACCCCCACCCCCAGAAGTATTGGCAATTAAGCACCAGGATGAACAGAACAGCAGAAAACATACAAATGGGGGACACCCATGACTCAGAAGTGAGTTGGGCTTAAGGGAATAATACATATTTTCCTTCAACTTTTATTTCTGTCATCTGGCTGTGAGTCTAAAGGATCTTCTGGTCATCTCTACGGCACTGGGTGGCCAGAAGTAAGCCTCCAGACTAATCCTTATTTTACTACTGCAGAGGAGATTTGGACAAAACAATCATATTCAAAAATCACAGTGGACAGATTTATAGAGGAAATTTTTTTTTTTGACAGACTGCCAAAAGTGATTTACATTATGTATCCTCTGCTGAACTTGACTTTCTCTGATACCCGTTTTGTCTTTCTAAGAACCCAGTGCTGTCAGCCCTGTGCTTCAGAGCTTAGATAGGGACAGGTCACAGACAGAATACTTGAAGTACTTCGCAGTACTTGAAATAAAGGCTCCTGAGATATTCCTGAAGTTTGATCGCTATTAAGAAGTTGGCCTTTTGCACTTGGCTTGTCTCCCATCTTCCTCCAACATTGTTTCATAAAGTAAACTTTTCAAATGACTACAGGAGGTGTTTAAAGGGAAGATGTGATTTTTAAAATTTGAAAGTACAGACATTTTCTGACAGGACAAAACCAAGTCCAAACATTCAAGTTAAACCAAGTTAAACTCTTGAATTAATGTAGTCTTTAGCATGCCAAAGAAGACTTCATTTCTGACAAAAGCATGGACTTTTAAGAATACTATGCCAAGGAGGGGCTCATTCACTTGAGTGCCATTCATGAAGAAGGAATACAGTTTTCATACTTTATTTAGATTAACAGAAGATTAATAGGCACTATCAACAAGGGAAGATCTAATAAGCCTTTAAAACAATCAAAGAAATATATGTCAGTCAGAAAATGGTCTTACATACTGTTTATAGTAACACACTTCCTTCTCCTCTAGGAGCTCTCCAATGTGCAGTTAAAGTCAGGAGGTTATTTAACACACAATCCATTAAGAGTTTTGCAACTGTCCTCATTCAAGCTATCATTGACCAACTATACATAATCTCCCCCAAATTACTGCTTTTTGCAGGAGGGAAACAGGAGCAGCAGCGAGGTTTGCTTTGTGAGCCCCAACTGAGTTTAGAAGTTCAGAAGGAAGAACAGTTGCTAAATCCAAAATGATTACTCAGAAAATCCTGCCATCAACAACTTGCTTCAGTGTGTCAGGCACGCATTAAACACACACTAATTGCCAGTGGTTAGAAAGCTCCATTGGCATTGAGTTTTCTAGATGCAGGTATTAGTCATGGATGTATGTGCTACAGACAGACACTAGATATTACAATGAAATACACCTTGTCTGCTCTGGAGACCCTGTAATTTTGGAAACCCTGAAGTCAGGTACTGCAGAACTCATCTCCCACAGCAACGGTGCGTCACCTCGCTTCTTGTCCAACTTTCCTTGCTCTCTTGAATTTTCTCTCAGTATCCCCTGCTATTCTGTAAATGTCAACAAACACACCATTAAAACCAGAAGCTGTTCTGTTGATTTTGCTCAAGTGCCTCGCTAAGAGAAAATGGAGCTTACAACTCAGATCACTTGTGTGCATTTAGCCAGATTTTCCTGACTACAGTCTCAGCAACTGTGATGATTCCATCCAGACCCCTGCACAATAAGAGACAGAGTTTGCTACTCAGACAGGTCTCAAGAATAATGCTACAATCACACCATCTCCTCATCAACAACCTCAAGCTCTAGTTATATAAAATGATCCAAACTACATTTTTGGCACACTGAGGAACATGAGATTAAGTGATTAATTCACTCCCTCTACAGATGAGCAGAAAAACACAAGGAGTGCAAGAGGGTTAGACTTGTCTTTAAAACAATGAATAGAAATAGCTATGAGGATGATTCATCTGAGAACATCCCTGAGTGATGATACGAAGTTTTACTTCAGGAAATTGTTCTGTTCCAGCGAAAAACTCTTCTCTAGTTGGTGCTGGTTTTACTACTGTATGAATCAACATCAGCAGGTAAAATGGAGTTACACAAGCGTAAGACAGAGACAAAATCAAAATCGTTTAGTTTGGGTAGAAAGTTACTCTTCAATTTCCTATTACAGTTAATGTTGGCAGCCTTGTTTCACATCCCATGTGGTTTACCAATTTTGCTCAGAATATTTAAATTTTTCTAAGGAATTGCCTCAGAACATGTCTTTAAGGAACTTTTGTAGATGTTACCCTACTGCTGCACAGTCACAGGTCTTTTGCATTAGTCCTGATAGGCCCAAATACAGTGAACCTCAAAGAAGAACATTATGACTTCTTTTTCAACAGGAAGACATTGATACCAATACTTTCCAAATTTTTGAAGTGCAGAATTTTAGTAATCAGCAATAAGCATATGCTTGTTCTTAACAGACCGTTTGTGAAGGATCTTTTCCTGCATTTTTGAAATCCAGGTTTTCAGCATAATACTAAGAGTGAGTTTGCCATGGCACAAACTGTTAGATCCTAATGCCCATGGACACATATCAACTGTAAATTTTTTTTATTGTTCACAGAAGTCCAAGGCACTCTCAATAGTAATATAAAGAAATTGTTTGTGAGATTTTGCTATTTGTCATGTTTTTTACCAATGCAATATGCTGTCTTATAGGTCTTTCAAGTCTGAAATGTGATGGATAGCATTTTTCTTAAGTTTTTCAAATTAAGAAACGTCTAAGAGTTTATTGAAATAGTTTAAGAAGACAGAGACTAAATGGTAAGACTCGAATCAGAAAACATTAGGCCAAAAAGTAAATGCAAACACCTGTTTTAAGGCAGCTAATGTGCAATGTTGATACATGAAAGAAAATGAAGGAAAACTAACCAGCTTTGGCTCATTCTCAGTAATGTGGTTCAATAAAACAAAATCTGCTGAAATAAAAGATGAACTATATGTTTGATCAGATTTTGATGGTAAAGTAGTATCTGAAGAGGGAAAAACTAACATTTACGACTAACTTATGACTAACTTATCTCCCAAAGTAGACTATATTTCTTGAATGCAATTCAAATTGTGTTCAGAAAGTCTTTGTAATTATTCCTGTATTTTTGCTGTACAAATAGCTGCTTTTGTTATAGCAACAAGAGTGACCTTGTGAAATGTTACTCTTTTACTTAGGTTCAATTCTTAATTATACACTAAATCATACTGTCGCAGTTTATTTAAACAATTGCTAAGTGTTGATGGTCCTTCAGAGCCAGTGCAAGTTTGGAAACATGAGATGAATTATACATCATGGCACATGTTTCAACAGAACTTGTCAAGAGACAGTTGCAGAATCCTTATCATGAAACTTATACTGCTGAATCCCTCATACAACGTTTAAATATTCCTGTATTTTCAGTTACTTCAGGTGTTATGCTGAGCTACAAGCAGCCCACAAAAAGTAAGTGGAAAAAGGCAGAAGAAAAAAAGGAAAAAAAGGCATGCAGAAAGAAGACAAGAACCCAAGTCATGAACTATAAATCCTACGACACCTATACTTGGAAGAAGCTTTTTAAATGCATGCTATAGAAAGAAGCTTAAACAGAAGCTAAAAATGAACCTAAGTTCTGTGACTCTTCGTACTTCAAAGAGCTGTTTGCTTTTGCCTGACCAGATGTTGGAGCTGCTCATCCCCACACAAGAAGGTTGTTTGATTGCCCACACAGGCAGGGAGTTGCCCTGTCTCCGCACTCCGGATGGACACCGTCTGCCACTGAACACCCCAGCACAGCTTTAGGCATGGATTACTGCCATGCAGCACCACACAGAGCACCAAAGCAGGGTGAGGGGACATTACAAAGCCAGCAGGGAAAGGCTCGTTAGTGCCAAGCTGATCTCAAGGGCAGGAGTTTCAAAGCCTTTTCCAAGTCTGGACAGCAAGAGACAGCCTCAAACAAATTCGACTGGTGAGGGAAGCCAGTCCTCCCTGCAGCCTTACTTAGTGAAACAAACACCTGGCTGAGTGCTGCTTGAGGGATCCCAGGAGAGACCAGAAGACACAGCTTAGGAGCTTGACTAAATAATTCTACATAAACAGATAAGAAGGTAAGGTATCAGTGACATACACCTGCCCATGCACAAATGTTGTTATTCAACTAAGTGACACCAATTAGTCTGTATTACAGCCATAGGTGATGTTTATTCTGGTTTTCCAAAATGTCAGAAAGGAAAACCTGCACAAATTGGCATCTGCCGTAAGAACCAGCCTAGGCTCATTCACAAGCTCTCAGTAACAGACCAAACCCCCCTAATTTGAAACAAACACTGTTTTTTTCAGAATATTCAATCTTTGCTATTCTGGGTAGCTACAAAATTATTTTTTAATGAAAACATATAAAAAGAAAGAGCAAAATCTTTCTGTGAAAAGTTGACATTCAAGAAACACAACAGAAAGGCAGAAGTTACAGTGAAAAATTAGATCTCAAAAAGCTCAAGACAGAGGAAAAGGATTAGATGGCAAAAGTAAACATACAGTCTGTTTAACATGTTGCAACATTTCAGACCTACTTGCACTTACTGGCATGTCTGAGAGGTGAACCCATCAATAAAAGCCTATAACGTTTGCTCTCCGTCATTGATTTTGAGGGCAGAACGATCCTGAACAGTCAGACAGGTTTACATCAATCATTTTAGTCGAACCTTGAAGCAAACTGTGAAAAACATGGATTTGTTTTCTAAGACACTGCAGTAAAGACTCTGCCAAAAGAACAACACTATTTCCATTAAAAAGCCCTTCCTTGGCAGACATTCATTAGTGTTTAACCACAGCTGCATTAACCTCAGGAAAGCTGAGCTCAGCGCTTCAAGCTTGGATGCTTATTTGCATCTCTACAGACAAATTCTTCTTCAGCTCTCAATCTAGCTGGCTTTAGCCAGGCAAGTGTTACAGGTTTTGTCCAATGGCCTGCAACGCTGAGTTGGAAGTCTCGCTCCCCTGTGACCTTCAGCACCTTCCTTTTATAGCTAGGCGAAAAGTAATGTTGGAACAAGGAATGCAGTTATGCTTTGGAAAAAAATAATTATGCCTAGAGAGGCTATCTTGATTGCTTCCTGCACCACATATAAAGATAAGTCTGCAGAAGGAATACGCAAACTACAGAGGGCACATGCAAACTACAGAGGGCACATTCAAGGCTCAAGTCAGCATCAAAATCTGCAAAGTTCTGAGTTTATGGCCAACTTCTGGGTTTCTGTTACTCTGTTTATATCAGTGACCAAGACAACACTATACTGAATGACATGAGCCATCACATTCTGATGGTTACCCCAGAAATAAAGTGCAAATAACTTCTTCAATGTCTGCACAAGACATAGTGTTAGGATAGTATATCGTATAGTATGATTAGCCTCTTCATGTAGGTCTAGCACAGACAGAGTCAGGTCTAAGACAACAACAACAATAAAAACAACAATAACAACTACTGTTTTAATTTCAAAATAGGAAAAAATATTGGTAACTTAGGAAACTTGAGGATCATTTTTTCTCCAGATGCTCTCAGAGCTGTTTCTTTTGAAAAGGTAAGAAAAAACATGGATCACATCCGACAGTGTCCAGGCAATGAGACACCTCTTTAACAAATTAATCTTTCACAAAACAACAGGAAGCTGAAATACATAACAGCTTAGTTTTAAAAAATAAAAGGATCTCCAAGTAGTTGTATCTAATAATGGTCCTTTAATTTATAATATTAAGCTCACCCTTCTTCCCTGAGATAGAAAAGTAATACAATAAATAAGAGGGACTGTCACAGAGGCCTCCCTGGGGACACAGAAAACTCCCTCTGTATTTTACAATTTCTCTCTCTGTTCCCTTTCTCACCAGCCAGCCAAGAGATGCAACTGCTTCAGGACTCAAAGAAAAGAGATGTGCAGATATGATCTTTGTACACTTTGTCCTGGTGAAAGGCTACAGATGCTACAGCAGAAAAGGCAACTGCTGTGGGAAGAGAACCGACCTGTGAAGGATTATGATCCCCCCAAAAGCACCATGTTCCCTGTGCTGCACCACATGTGGTCAGGATCAGCTCCACAAGGGATTTCTGAGTACACACAGCTGCTCTTCGGCAATGTCAACATAAAATTAACAGTGCAATTACAATCTACAGCTCACAAAGCCCTTCCTCACACTTACAGGACCAGCAATGTGTTTTGATACAACCATTAGATACAGTTTTGCCATAGTATCAGACTCCCAAGAACTCCATTTACATTGACTTTGATCAGCGTGACAGCAACAAAAGACAGCTGGGACTTTGCACGCACACATCACATCTCCCCTCTCCCTTCACCCCCATCGTCCGCGTTCCCCCATCCCTTTTCCTTTTCTCTGATGGGCAATGTGGTTCTTCCTGAGACAGGAACACCAGGTGGGTATTACAGGAGGAACTGGCTGTGTGATTGCACAATTAATGCATTCCAGAGATGGAAGAGCTGAGATGTTTGCATTGACTTCGGTGCACATCAGCCTGTAAAACGGTATGAAATGCTGCTGGAGAGTGGGACAACTGGGCAAACTGGTCTCCCAAGGTTGCAGGAAGCTTCTGGGTGGATCCCCCTACCTGCCAGGGACACCTGCAGGGTCCATCCAGCCCAAAGATGGAACATTCACTTTTGGATAACTGCGTAAAAGTGAGTAAGATTCACTCAAATATGGAGAAAAATTTTCAAAGTATCTCCACAGGTACTTTGTTGCTTTAGTTGTGAATTCTGCAAGGCCAAAGACTGTAAAACTGTATGTTTCTAGCTGAACCTGCTTATATTATAACTCTTTAGATACTATAATTCATTGCAATAGAAGATAAGGTTGCTATTTAGATATGGCATTGGCAATATTTAGAAACTATATTAGCAATAAATCCAATCATAATCATCCTTATAATCACTGTGTCCTACTTCTCATGTCTGGCTGAGAACCCTTCCCTCTACAACTCTGCTATGCTCAGTCTGGTCCCTTTGTTGCCCATGAAGTATCCAATGCTATCAGGGATTTCCTTAAGCATATAAAGACACAGATAAGAAATCCAGACAGAAAATCAAATCACATCCTACACCAATGTATTTGCCTTGAGCAGGAGGGACAGGATATGTAATAGTTACAGATAATCTCTCTGTGGATTTCCTGCTAGCAAGGGAGCACAGGGAATCTTTCCATGCTGCAATCTGTTGTGCCTGATCTCTATGAACAAGCCTGGCATCTCTTCTTTAACATCTTTAGCACAGTGATGACAAAACACTGAATGCTGTCAGCCCCACTGAACACTTCCCGAGGTGCTACAGGTAAATGCCACTACTATTGCCCCAAAGCTTTCCTTGTTCTGGGTGGGCTCTACCACTTTTCTTTTCTCTGGGCTTCTTGGCATGCTTTCTGGGTGCAAAGACATGGAATCCTACCTTCTATCTTCAAAGAGCTTAATTCATGCCCTGAAGAAAGGAGCTGAGGTGCTTTGATCTGCCATATGAAGATATTGATCTGCCATCTGGAGATACTGATCTCTCCTCCTTGCCAGTTCCTGCAGCAGGCACAGCTGGCTGTGCTACAGGAAGAATGAGGCTCCAAGGCCACTCTCTTTCTCCTGGTCCAACAGCCTGTATGACCAGGTGGTA
>VZRJ01001486.1:251906-283278 GCA_013397565.1 Ptilonorhynchus violaceus | reverse complement strand
AAACCAAACCAAACCAAACAAAACCAAACCCCGAAAGTTTTCAGAATTAGCATTTGGAATTGAGGGGCTAGGTATGTTGAAACTGGTGCAAGTATATCTAAAGGCCTCAAAGCAATTTCTATTACACATATAATGTCTATTACTGTATTCTTAACATCATTAGAAGTAATAAAANCTCCTGCACACAGCAATATGATAGCAAGAGGAAAAAAGGGGAAAAGAAAATGCAGACACTAAACTGCTATAAAGCTTCTCCATTTGGGAACAGGATGAAAATCCTTAAATGTTTTAAGCGTAACTTTGAAGATCAAATGTGGAGGTGTCTCTTCCAACTCCTTTGCATTTCTGACAAGACTAAATAACAGAAAAAGACCGCCACTGAAGAGAAGCGGGGCTCACATGCTTGATTTGCAATGTTACCTATGAATCTGTAACAGCTGCCCCATTTCCCTCCCTATCTTTACAAAACAACTGTTGAACTCTCCCAACAACTCCCTGCTTCAGCTTCACATATTCCTTTCCTATCTGGCACGGCACCTTCTGGTATGATTTCCAAATGTCCTCTTGACACGACGTTTGTGCACGTACTGCTGCATCTGTTACTAATTAGGGAGGGATATTTAGCCTGGTTGGAGAATGACGCTCTTTGGCAGGGAAAGGAAGCCTGCAAGTTAGAAACACCTTTTCACTCCACTCCTATTAATTTTTATGCACAGCAAAACAGAAAGAAAAGAGCCTGTGAACTCTCTACAGAAGGCCAGCGTATCTGTGCAGATTCAACTTTCTTCCCAAGATGCTGGAAAATAATTTCTCTTGCTTTCCTTTCAATTCTCAGTAGATTGGCATTTTTCCACATACCTGTCCATGACAGACCTTTTCTACCAACAGTGGTTAAAACTCTGTCAAGGCTTTCACAGACTGAACAACAAATTCATACTGCCTAATTCACAGTCATACTAACTATAGTATGACACTGTCTGCAACAGAAACAGCAGACAGAATTACCAACTTGTCAGGAGATGTGCACAGCAGACAAGAAAGCCTTTATAGCCTACATTAATTTGAAAGGCTTTCAAACATTTGGGAGCAAAGGCACAGTGTATTTAGTACCAAGGAAAGTTTTACAGTAAATTAAAGTACATTCTTGTCAATGTTAAATGGTAATGTCGCAGCTAATGTTGCTTGTTGCTGCTAATGCCATAACAACATTCCCCTATAGGACAGGTTCTTCAGAATATTGCAACTATCATATTCAGTAAATTTACACTCTGTCTTGCAGGATTTCAACATCCACAAGTAATACAAAGATGTGGTCATCTATGTCAGCAAAAATTCAAATTCAGATGCCCATAATGTATGCAGCACAGTCAGCAGCCTTTACAGTCAGTGGAGAGAAGCAGGTGACACGTAAAATCAGACGGACATCTACGAGCTGAATCAGGTTTGAAGAACGCCTGTCATTCTTGTGTGACTGTCGATCTATCTACCTAAGCATCACTAAGCACAGGTGTCAAAAATTTCCCTATTTACTTTTGAAATCCAGGTGAACTGAGACTATTTATTGGTGACCTTTTTTTACTGCAGACACTGGGCAGGACAACTGAAGGAAATGCTTTATTTCCTACAGTTAAGGAAGAGCTGGTAGGGAATGTGACGCTCTATAGCAGCTTCAGCTGTGGAAACCATGTGAGTTTTGGAACTGGTGAAAGCAGTGGAGAAGTTGCTGTAATGGAAATTCTGGTTAGACATAAAAACTGTCTCTTTTTTTCCCCCACAGTGAGGGTGGTCAAGAACAGGAATAGGTTTGCCAGACTGTTTGTGGAGACTCCATTGTTGGAGACATTCAAAACTTGACAAAGCCCTGAGCAACCTGATCTGAGTTCAAACTCAGCCCTGCTTTCAGCAGGCAGGTGGAATAGAGACTTGAAAAGTTTTGTTCTGATTTAAATTATTCTGTGACTGAAGGATTCTATGACTCAAAAGGGACCATACACAACAGATGCTCAACTGTTAACTAAGAAGGCTGTGGTTCTTCAGTTTAATAATACAGGCTTCAGAAGTTTAACTTCAGATGAAAACAGTAGTATCTGGAGATGTGGTGAGAACTGCTACCTACGGCTTTTTAGAAGAAAGGCTTCCAACATAATCACTACAGACATATTTGAAGACTCAAGACCATTTCTTCCCTGCTACTGCAAAGGAACAAAGAATGAGTAAACTCTGACAAAAAGAAAATCAAAACAATCTTACAGACTCTGCCCCTCTTGATGAGCTAGCATTATGCAGCTTTCATGCTATACAGCACTTTCAGGGTGTCTCTGATTTTCACTTTCCTCATATTATTATTTTTACCCTTCCCGTCCTTACTTCAGCTCTTTTATGCATTTTTAGTCCACTTCAGCCATACTCTGCTTTCCAGTTCATTCTTGACTTGAACTGCAATCGTAACAATTACTTTATTTACTCTCTCTCATGTGAAGACCAGATAAAGACATTCAGTTGAATATACAAAAAACCATGCATATAGACACTTGCTGCTTCTGTTTCCATCTAGTGGACAAATGACGTTTAATTTTTCCTAACCTTCTATATACTGCTCTGTTTGTTTTATTCCAAAGAACTTTACACAGTTCACAACCAAGCTAGAAAATGGGTATTTGTAGAACAATGTATGAAATTCTATTGATTCACTGTAGGCTTTTCTTCATAATAACATTTAGAAATAGGCTTCTCAGACATCTGGCAGCAAGACTAGAAAAATGATAGTTGCATATCTCTAAATGCACCATGAGCACTTCCAAGAGTAAATCTTACTGTTTCCCTGGAACCTCTTATTTCCCAAAAAAGGAAACCAATCTGAAAAACATTGTTTTAAATGCTTATGCTTCTGTCAGTAAAAAATGGTGCCACTCATTAAGAAGGAAACCCCTTTATTATGAGAACTGTAAGTCTGATTGACAAATGTCCAGGACAAATGTTATAAATCAAGAATTAGTGACAACAGGCAGAGATTTAGGGCTCACTATCCTGACACAGAAAAAACCCCATCTTCAATTTCCATGACAATACCACATGTTGTATCTTCTCATAAGATTAGGCCAAGCCATGATTTGTTTTTAGAGAGGACTATGTCTACTTTTTAGAGAAAAATCTTAATAAGGATCCTTAATTCTTCTCAAAGCACAAACAAGACCGTCCAACTTGTGATAGCAGACAGGAAAATCAAATCACACAATCAGCTTGATAAGAAACTTACTATTTCCTAGCCTGGAAGAGAATTTGTTTGCTTATTTCTGGAGGCAACTTAGCTCAAAGCATTAATGCATTTATGTTTCCATCTCAAATTTCCAAAGCACAGGAATGGGTTCTTATGCTGACTGTGGTATATACACAACTCATGTACAGAGCTCCAGATACTCATCAATAAAAATACGGTCTGCCTTCTTGTCACATTGCTTTATGTTAAAATTATGTAGTTGCTAAAAATTCCTTTATTCTACTAGAAAAGAAAAAGCCTAAAATACTTTTTGCTTGAACACGTTCTGCATTCAAATGCAGAAACAGCATTTGAATAGCAGTATCAGCCTCCTTCATTTATCCCTCCTTTTTCCAGAAGGTTTCATAGTCAGTTCACAGTTTTTAATTGCTGTGGTCTTCCAGTGTTTTCTTTGGTTGCAGTTCCATGTTTTACTCAATGAATGCTCACCATGCAGTACCATGGATCTGGCAGAACTGGTATCCTTCATGACCATTTTCAGTGTCTCCTTCCCTGAACCGCTTAACAATGCTGGCAATTTTCTCCCATGGAGCGAAATAAATCCAGGAAGTGCCTTTAATTTTGAGTGTTGGGTGCAAAGGGTTCTCAGCTCCTTGTAGAATAAAACTGAGGCCTAACAGCCATACTCAATCATTTGAAATGTAAATGTTCTGTCAGAAATTAATAAATTACCTGCATAGGACTGTAAAACAGAGCACTAGTGAAATCTACTCCTGAAAGTATTTAAATATAAATGCAACTTAAAATCAGCAAACTCTGAATACAGACAATGTTGTTTCCACCTTTCAACTTAATACATATCAAATGATGTAATTATCATTACAATTACTAAAATAGTATTGCTCTTGGTAAGAGTGGTCCACTGTGGGCTAGCTTTCAGTCTCACCCATCATCATTCACCTCTTCTTCTTTTCTGTTTTCTTCTTCTTATGTGGCATAGAACAATCTTTCACAAAGCACCCTGCTGTGAGCATCTACAGAGAGGACACTCTCATAAATTCAATTTTGGTGAACAGCACGATCCGTACCGTAACATTTTTTTCTTTGCACTCTTTGCATGTATTTTTCAGGTTTCAGGCATCCTTTGTATCATTCTACAATACAATGTTTCAGAAAAGCCAAAGTATTCTCATAAATTACATATGGTAAATAAGTGAAACCGTCAATACTCGATAGGAATTTTTGATCTCAGCAGACTAAAAGCTAATAAAATATAAAGGGTGTTACCAGCACTACAAACAAAATCTACTTCATGCTTTCAGTGAGGGGAATAGTATATAAAGTTAAGTAAAACACAAAATAAAAAGAAACATAAAAAACCCTTTCTTCCACCCCTTCCCGAAACACCAGATTTGACTTGCATATACAAGGATCTATTGATTCTCCCTTCCAGTAAGTGGAAGTCAAAACCAGATGTTCTCTATATTACCAAATTATAATCTATCAGTATAGCACATACTTTAAAAACATCAGCTTTATTACTAATATACTAGAAATATGCAAAAATCAGTAAAATGAGAACCCTGCCTCTCCATTAGGATTTTAGCTTTTTCTCTGCCAAGTCAGCACATTCTCAACCATCACGTTTTTGGAAAATCACTGTTTCTTTATGTCACTGTGTCCCTCAGCAGTTAAATGAAAATAATACCCATGAAACCTGTTGTGATTCTCTATTAAATCTCTATTAAATATTTTGATATTCTCAAGTGCAAGGTCCTCTATAAGAAGCACATACTGTGGTCATTTTCATCTCTATATAGAGTTCTGCTACTAATCTGCACTGCATATGAAGACATCAAGAGCTTTCTAAAGATCATTTATCACAACACATTACTACTACTGAACTATTTCACCTATTTTAAATCAAATTGTAGCACTAGTATAGGCTACAGTTTTTTGGTTTTGTTTTTAACTTACATTGTGTCTTGCCATGAATGGATGACCAGGTCACAATCCTCCCATAGCAGTGGCTGGTGAGACTGCTTTAAATTAACAGGCACTTGTAACAATTACTTGAAAACAGCTTGTTCTGTTTTCAGAAATAGAAAAATGCATAGAAAAATGCAGTGATCCAAATTCCACCTTTTTTTTTGTTTCTCCTATCAAATGTGCTAAGATTTTATTGATCTATTTATTCAACATTGTTGTTAGCTGTACCTCTTTGCCTTTAACCTAAGTAAGAAAACTGGAAAATAAGCCAACTGCACTTATGAAACAATATAAAACAAAGACTGAACATTGATTTCAATGACTGAATTTTTTCCACATAATTCAAAAGTATGGAGCGAGAATTTGGATTTCATATGCAACAGCAGGCTGGATACAATTCACTAAATTCTGTTTTATCTTTGTGGGTAAACTGTTCAGCTTCTTATTTTTGAGGGGAAAGAAAAAAACAACCAGCAGAAAACCCCACCCTTAATCTCCAATTCTCTAATCACACAAAACAAATACTTTAAAATCTAACAACTTAGATAGCCATGCCTTAAGTTTCTCCCTTAGGAAAGCTATTTTCAGTTCTCTTGCTACATCAGATGAGACCAGCTCGCTTCCAAGAGCATGTGTTCTTGGATGCGGCTGCAGTTCTTGAGGACGGACAAAGTCTCCTCAGCTGGAAAAACCTGGCTGCAGAAGGAACTATGAGAAGAAACACTGAGTGCTGCCCATCCTTGTTCTGAAATGTTCTGAAATTTTTCTTCTCGTGTTTTTTTCCTGTGTTTGTTTGTGTTTTGTTGGTTTTTTACTCCAACTGGAATGGTACTTGTTTCATACCAAGAGCAGAAAAGAAGCCAAGGACTCCTTCAAGCTGACTACAGACTTGACAATTTCCAGTACTTTCTATGGAAATAGCACAAATACCAGAATGGAGGAGAACATACCAATACAGGAGCTGCCCTAATTCTCTAATACATTTCTATTACTCCTGCTTCAATAACTGAATTTTCATTAGGGCACAATGTTTTTAAACTCTTGCTTAAGGCTGGCAGACAAATGAAACAACCATTGAGAAGTAAGATTTTTGAGACCCTTACTCTCTTATTGTTTTCTTTTAAAAACTGGCTGGGTAGTATTGGTCTCAAACAACTATTTTTGACCATGTTTCTCCAGAAAGCTTGTATCAGATGCAATAAATAGTATAAAAGGGACTAGACCCAACCAGAATTACTTTCACTGCTCTGCACAGACTGGGACAGTGTAAAATTAGCTATGCTAGCGGGCTTCTTCCCTCCAGGGTATGGCTTGACGCAACCTGTGGTAATGTCTGCACACAGCATCCCAGCTGGTCTGTGTGAGCACAAGTGAGAGACACCTTTGTTGTAGAGGCTCCTGGCTCTCCATTTCAGGACCTCGATTATGTGGGCAATCTGAGGAGTAACAGCTTGGGAAAGGTCAGCAAAGGTCAAGGAAGACCTTCAAGGAATCTGTTCCAGAGATTTGCTCATCCTTATTTGCGTTCTCCACACTTTTCCAGCTCTGCTGTGTGTCTTTGGTGTGGGGAGGAGCGGAGTTGTGACAAGAACCGAGCTGACCTTCTTGGGGACAGCCTGTCACAACAGCAAAATCCCATCTCTAGAGTCGTAACATTTGGAGCGTGTGAATTTATGTGCCATGTTAGGGTTGCGTTTTGCCTACGTGCATCATTCTACGTTTTTCTGCACCAAGTATCATTTGCTGATTTATTATCCAGGCATTTGCCCTGTAAGGACTTTCTGGAGTCCTTTAGCCAGCCCTTTACAGCTTAGTGGGGCATCGACAAACTTCTTGTTTTGCAAACTTCAGCATTCGCCTCCCTTGCAGAGTTGTTTATGAACACATAGGAAAGAACAGGTCCCTGCACAGACGTCACCTCGCCCCACTGACTCCTGCTCTCTGATTCCTATCCTGCCTGTCCATGCAACTACTGCCTCCCTTGTACCTCTAAGGCATTAACTTTTCCTTACACAGATGTGAACGGTGTCCCTCCTATTAATGCTCACTTTACAAGTATCTACTTTTTTATGTCTGTACACTAATGATAACACAAGATGACCAAAAAAATCCCACCAATTGCAATGAACCTACTAGATTTCAGATACCTTCCTGAACTGATGTGCTCCACCACATGGCTTTGCTGGTTTGGAAGACTGTGCCTGCTGGTTTTAAGGAAGAACTGTGTCCTGGTTTCAGCTGGGATAGAGCCAGCTTTCTTTGTAGTAGCTGGTACAGTGCTGTGCTTTGGATTCAGTATGGAAATCATGCTGGTGACATGGTGATATTTTAGTTGTTGCTCAGTAGTGCTTACCCTATGTCAAGGACTTTTCAGAGAGGAGGCTCTGTATCTGGCCCAAGATATGTAATTTTTGGGGCTTTTTAAGTTTTCTGAACATTTTTATTCACTGATTTTGCACAACATGTGAAATTAAACTAAAGGTCTCGGAAAATGAAAGAAAAAGGAGAAAAACTAATTCAGCAGGAAGACTGAATCCTGACTTGTGAGATGGTTGTGATCCAACTCTATCCTGTAAACATGTATTTTAAACTTTCCATACTCCTTCATCTTTAAGGATGAAAGAAGGATTTCAGTTTCAACAGCTTTCAACACACACCATTTTAAATACACCGAAAATAATTTTAAATAAAAAATGAAAACATACAAATGGAAAAAAAAGTGCCTTACAGTAAGAAACCTCCCACAACATTGAACTGAAATGCCCAATATATATTTGTCTCCTCTAAAGAGATTTCATTTGCTGTATTTTGCTGTGAACAACAAACTATTTTAAGCATCTAAATTACTGCATGATTCACACTGATGATAAAAGCCAGCAGAACACATTTGAACTTTGCACACATCCATCTCTTCTTGTTTTTAATGGTTTAGAACAGCCCTAATGTATTTACACAGGTTAGGCAGCCTAAAAGCTGGAACACAGGAAACCTCTGGGCTAAGCTCAACATGATTAAAGTTCACAGTAATGGATGAAAAGAAAAATCAGAACACACTACAACAAAAAAAATCTCTAAACAACTGTTTTGCCAACACTTCAAATCACAGAATTTTGTTGCTGAAAAAGCAACTAAGTGCAATTTTCTCACTTATTAAGAAAGACTTTTATTACATAATTTTCTTCATTTTTCAAAAGGTAAGTTTGACAAAAGCATTAAATATTACATCTGGAGTATGTTCTTCGGTAGTACATTTCATGCTTTAAAGTAACCTATAAACCTAAAAATCCATCTTCTCCAGTAAGGTACTTTACAAAGTGAAAGAAAGAATGAAGTCAATTAAAAACTCTTGTGGTGCTCATGGTTCTACAACTACAACTATAATATGACAAATACCTCTAGTTGTATTTCAAGGAATTGAAACCAAAGATTTATCTACTTGGAGATCTATAAAGATATTTTAAGTGGCCCAAGGAACACATACAAAATATTATGGTAATTCATCAGAAATACAGATAGCAGTTAGACAAGCTACCTCGAGGGTGTAAAAACAAGTCTTCTTTTACAACTTCAATATTGATAGTTCACTAAAAAAGATTCTTTCCAAGACCATTAAATCTTTTGCAGCTTGAACAGTTTTCTGTCTCATTTATTCGTTTAACTAGTTCTTAAAATTCTTTAAGACTGTTTAAAAATAGGGAAACTTTTATAAAATCTGTTTTATATTCACATTCTTTCTGTAATGTCTTTTGTTCACTAGTAAATTACTCAAGTCTAGGAAAACGAAGTAATGGGCATCAGGCAGCTACATGCAGAGATGTTTAACTTGCTACTCTCACTTTCCGTACTACAGAATCAATTAGGTTGGAAAAGACCTCTGAGATCATAAAGTCCAACCTATGACTAAACACCACAATATCAACCAGACCGTGGAACACAGTGCCACATCCAGTCTTTCCTTAAACACTCCAGAGACAGTGACTCTACCACCTCCCTGAGCAGCCCATTCCAGTGTCTAATCACTCCTTCTGTGAAAAAAGTCTTCTTAATGTCCAGCATAAATCTACCCTGGCACAGCCTGAGGCCACGTCTTCTCCTCCTGTCACTTGCTGCCTGGGATCCCCATCTAGCCACAACCTCCTTTAAGGCAGTTGTAGAGAGGGATAAGGTTTCCCCTGAGCCTCCTCTTCTCCAGGGTAAACACCCCCAGCTCCCTCAAGCTGCTCCTCACAGGACTTGTGTTCCCCAGCTCACCCTTCACCAGCTCCGTTGCCCATGCCTGGACTCACCCCAGCACTTCAATGTCCTACTGGAAGTGTATGTTGTTAATGTGTACATTCATAATAGGTAAAGGATTATAGTTAGATGTGAGCACTCCCATTTTAAAGAAAAATTGTAATTTAAGGAAATACAAGCATACAAACAGTGTGACAATTAGGTGTAAATCCCATCTCAAAATCTCACGATCTCTAGTCACCTGTAGCACCTAGATAATAAATCATAATCATAATAAAAATGAATTCACAGTGTGTGTAGCCTCCATTTTTTCAGACTTACAAAGCCCTCCAAAGCACAAAAAGGAGGAAAGCAGGGGAACAACCTCATAAATTATAGAAAGTCACACAGTTAGGGGATCATTAAGGCTCATGCTCCTGTGACACCTGCGGCTTATCCTTTACTTAGGAAAGGATCTGCTGGTGCTAAAGGTGCTCACGCAAAACACAAAAGTGCTAGACAGGAACAAGTGCTAGCTTGCTGTCTCAAATGATGCTATAATTAACACTTACATTAATCCAGTCGGTATTTGGGTATGCAGAAGAAATTGGCAGGTTAGACTGTTTTGAAGGCAGGGAGGGAGCCAAGCATTGCACTCTACTGCTAGTGTTTCTTTCGTCTCACTAAATGGTGCCAAATTCACAGTCCAAAGCAAATGTGTAGCTCAGCCAGCGACAATGCAGCCTTTTCCACAACATTTCACCAATATGTTTGAATGTGCTTCACACAGATCTGCTTTGAAAGCACAATGGTACAGTGAGAGAAGCCCTTGTTTCTTGCCCTAGTGATTCTATAATGCTGCTTGCTAGCAAGTAGCTTGGCATCAGTAGCAGACTTAAAAGCTTTCAAAAACTAAGCAGCTAAAATAAGTCAAATTTAACCTATCAAAAAGTGTATCTAGAATTGATAAGAGCACCTCTTGGTTAGCAGAAACCACGGGCCAGTGACATTGCTTTCTCTTGTTCAGCAGACACCTCGGTCACCAGCTGCCACCAAGGATGGCTAGGTCACTACCAGCCTCTCCAAACTTCAGTCATCTGAGCTGAGATTGTCCAAATCAAGTACATCTCACAACACAAGTATTTTAGGAAACTTCGCACAGGACAATACCGCCTTTCAGAGTACAAGAAAATGGGCAAATGGGTTCATAATTCAAAACACAATACTTTCTTCTTTGAAAAGCTCCAGCATTTGCATTTTTATGTTTGGGTTGTATTTTATTCTGTGGGGAGAAAGGCTGCAGGGTCACATTGGCAACAACTAAAGAAAAAGCCAAAATTACTTAGGACTAGTTGTGCCTTTCTGTCAGCTCTGAGCACACCAATGAATTGAAGGAACACCAAGTGGTACTCTGGGCATCTCAGTGCTGGAGCTGCCCCGTAGACACAGTGTTCCAGGTGCTGTTGATGCTTCCAGAATCTTTAACATGAAAGGCAACCTTTCATAATTCAACTTGACCATGCTACACCAGGGAAGAAACATACACACACACTAATGTGCATATGCTGACACACAGATGGAACACTATGTCTGAACACAAGCTCCATTCAGATATAAAAGTGTGGGTGGCCATTTCAGAGTTTCCCATGGCAACAATTAGTTATGGGCCCACGTTAGCACAAGTCCTTGCCTGTTGGAAGAAAAGCATAGTTTCTGTAAGTATGCAGATTTATGCAGAAGACAAATATGCACTGTAGGACACTTCAGTGCTTTCTCTGCTTGTGGGTGGTGTCCCTTACCTCCTGACAAGCATACAGCCACCTTTCCCTGCCTTGGCGGAGGAGGCAGCCTGCCAGCTGCCTGAGTACTGGAAGATGAGATATAATTTTCTATCACTTTGCTCTGCACAATAAATGCAATGCTGTTGACAGAGGATATTGCACAACCTCAGGAATTTCATCACCATAATATCTGATACACTCAAACCAATTACGAAGTTTATTCTTAAAGTGCTTTCTCACCTTTCAGTTAGGGAGCTGGGATACAGATATTAATCAATTTTCCAGATTTCTATGGCACAGACAGATGCTGAAAGCTTGTTTCAGACCAAAGTGGTTATTACAGAACTATTACTCTTCCTGGAGTCACAAATAAATGGCTTTGGAAGCTCACCCCCATTCCTGTCAACATGCCTCTGCCTTATCTGAAGAGCTCATATTATTGCCACCTCTTTGTCTTTCTGCTGAGACCCATGACAGGCACATCTACTAGTGACAAGCCAGGTAAATGTTTCCCTCCAAGAAACAAAAAAAATGAAAATGGTAATTTCACACCAATCATGTGGGAACCCCCTACAAATAATAAAAAAACCCAACGGAACCCCCATCTCACTCATGTCTTAGCACTGAAATAAACACTTCAGAACTCAGGACACCCCAAACCTCCTAGGGACAAATATACCCTGTAGCCATCTCAAATACGGAACCACTTTTATTCCTTATGTAAGACTTAAGACTCAGCCTGATTAAAAGGAAGGAAGTTTCATTTTTATGCATTTTTGTAAAAATCATGTCTTTCTAACATGCTGCATTTAAATGCTATGCTGCATTTAAATGCTATGCTGCATTAACAACCAGGAAATGCTGTGAGATTTCCCCATATATACAACTCACTGCAGCTTTGCCTCTAGTAAAGGTATGATGGATTTGGGGCTTTTCTAAAAGCAATTTGTTAGAAGACTATAACAGCTTTTCATAAACTAAAAGTGAATGCATAATGGGATTCCCACAGCAATTAGAACAGCATACAGAGACCACTTCTCTTTAGATCCAGGAGTCCTACCAATGTAAGCAATATACTGTTTTTATCAGTCCCCAACTGTGTTCTTAAACAGGGTCAAGAGCCACATATTAACTCTAATATTCTGTTTTCTTTAGGGATAGCTATGACCTTGGGAAAAACAATGCTGTTTCTAGAAAGTCAGTGCTTATATACAGGTATTTTGGGATTACTGGAAATGTTAATTGTATTTCACACATCTCTGCAAGTTGCTGAGATGTGACACCCATGAAGCAGTTATAACTCATGTTTCTTGAAGGATTTCCAGGGGGTATAATGAAATTATATAGCAAGACTTTTAACTGGTGACACTTCTCTAAAACAGAAGAAAACAGAGCCTCATTCTCTTCAGAAAAAAATGCCCTTTTTGGCTTAACAAATTAGAACTGAAAACATGTTGAATTCTAGTGGTAACCAGCCCTAATAACTGAAAAACAGCATTTAACAATAATACACAATCAAGTCTTCTGTTATAATGCTGGGCAACACAGACCAAACTCTAACTCTGATAGATGTAATCCTTGCAGTCCTTCCTGTAACTAGAACTGCTACTTAAGTCTATTAGCTAGAAAAACTGGCATAGTAGAGTATCAGCACTACTGTACTGAGGGGATAAGATAACATGTCAGATTGGGAGCTCTGCAAGGAGAATATAGTTATTTTGAGACGGTCAGGACTTTTGGAAAGAAACCCTCACCTCCTGCAGAACACCAACTGGAAGCTGTCACTCACTTATCTCAACAAAACATTCACAAGCTTGCACCACATGCAAACGTGTCCGATTCTGTAACGCATGTTCCTCCTGGTAAAAAACAAATGTTTCTTTACTCAGGGAGAAAAGTAAAGACAACCCAGAAAAAAAATCTACTTTAAACTGTGAACAGTGCTTGCAGCCTTTTAAAAAGTACATAATAGCAGCTGCATGTTTTGGGCAACCACATGAAATTCTGATGGTTTTGTCTCTGTTACTTCTCTTAACATAAAGTCTCCGTCAGGAGGGTTCTTGAAATATTATTGCAAGTATTTGGATTTACAAGGATGTAACTCAACTTGGCCAGGAATGGGAGGTTAAATAGACTCAGCTGTGACAGTCGGATAGCCTGAAGAGCTCCCAGTACGTCCTTTCAAGAGCAAAGTCTTGCCTTCTACCTCTCTAACAGTATGGCATGATCCAGCCAGGACTCTAATTAAAGTTCTGAAGGTCCCTAGGTGTGTTGAAAGGCATGTGACAAGAGTACGAGGAGATACCTTTGGTTTTTCTGATAAACTTTTACAGCTTCCTATTGTGCAACTGCTATGGAATCAGAAAGGAAAGATAAAAAATTATTGATCTCACATCCATTTCACTACTTGTGGAGCTGCCCTAGATGCTTCTCTTTTTACTGCAAAGTGGCATGATAGATCTTCACAGCATGAAGGCTGAGCTCTGCAGCCAGGTGGAGATAACCTTGGGTAATAGGGAAATTTCAGACAGGACAGTTACCGTCAAAGCTAACTCAACTGGTTAGCAAGACCAAACATCCTCTGGAAATCCACTGAAGAGTATACTGGAGAATGAAACAGTTCACTAGAAAATAAATTATATTGTTTATGAACACACGCCAGCATTTCTGACATTTTTCACCAGTGTTTTATACCTCCTTTTTAATAAACCACTCATATTTCCTTTGCCCTACGAAATAGATGGGCCTAATTAAGTGGTGAAGAATAATCAGACCAGTGACTTATACTTCCAGACACCTCACTGGGATGAACCCCAAATATCACATAAGACTACGACAGAAAATACTTCTGTGTTACACTCCACCCTCAACCATTTCTGGTGCAGGAGCCCTCTAATAGACTTGAAAAGGCATTTCTTTTCCTTGCCAAACCTTGAACCACTAATAATTTCCATTCCTTTAATAATTACTTTTAACTTCCAGCAAAACACTTCACTGCAAGCAAAGATCAACCCAGGATATATACAAGGATTAAAACAGATGGTTTGAATTAAAACCTATACAACAGTAACTACAGTTGACATCAGCATTTTCACTGAACTAAGTATATTCATTATTAACTACCTGATCACTAACCAGCAAATAATAAATAGACCACGTTAACATTTATAGTTATTACCTGCATTTGCCTCCTTAACACTTGCAGTTTCCTGTTAAAAGTAAACTACATTATTCTTTGTTCAGTGTTTCAGCAATGAAGAGACTGAACAAAAATTCAAAGGGCATAATGACATTATTTTACTTGTACATGTTTTTGTTGAAGATTTAATATTTATTAAATACTATATGTTTTTCCTGCTGTACAGTAGGCATGGGTAGCAAACACAAAGTGTCTTTTATGAGCAACACGATACACATGGTGTTTGCCTGCCAGGCACATAATTGTTGTTATTTTGTCTTTACAAAATGAAAAACAGAGAAGGGTTCTAGCAGATAGGGATTCAAGAGTAAATTCTTGATCCAAGTCAGTTTTCAAATTTGCTTCTGAAGTTTCTGTGTCAGCCCTAAAGCCAAGACTACACATTTCTAGAGGAGTAATAAATAAACAAAATCCCAGACCAAATACAAAATAAACATATTTCCTTTCAGCATGTTTCTCTGAATATGTTCACGGTAACAGTCTGGGATAGTCCACAGAAGACACTCTTCTTGGTCTGGGTGAATCTTTTGTGTTGCCCTGGGCAGCCCCCACTGCACCCTTCCAGCAGGGCAGTGCTGAGTGTTTGTGTACAAGGCAGTCCCCACTCACATCCTTCTCCTTCATTCCCTTGGCCTTGCAAAACTGCACTGGTTTCCATCCCATCCCACCACAGAGCTCTCTTAGCAGAAGAGATCTTGATTTAATTTCTGCCTGTACAATCTGTAGACGGGAGATATCCTTGGACGTGGGAGGTCAGCATTTGTTCCTTTTTCTGCCCCTTTTGATTAATTTTTTAATCCATACAAGTCCTTCCATTTTATCCCTGGTATTTTTTTAAGGAACGTTTTCTACAGTGCTGTATGAAAGGCTCTCATAAAATGCACATTGCAGGGAGTGAAAAACTGTCTGTCTCCTTGACCAACTTAACAAGAATGAAACACAGGACTAAGTGGCATTATGCATAGCTCTTTAGATAATCCACCAACTTTATCAGCCTATATTATGGCTATTCTACACCCCTTTGCACCAAATGACCTCCTAAAAGGCATTTAATTATCGGTAAAACAAACCCCTGTAGTTCTAGAAAAAGAAAGTCTTCACTGCATTATGCAAGAAGAATTCAAAATCCCTAGCAGGGTGACAATCTGTTAGATGTTCTGAAGAAAACTAACCATTGCTGTTACTACTTAATTTCACAGCATGCTTCTACAAAGGGTGAAAATAGCAAGCAAAGTAGAGAAACCTCTGTCTTGTCAAGTACCAGAACTTGTTCCAGGTTTAGAAGCTAGAGAGTCCTACTGGCAGTTTGCAGCTCTGCCTCTCACCTACTGCATCATTCTTCCATAGTTCATTCTGGGCACCTCTCCAGTAGCACAGAAGTGAAAAAGATTATGCCAAGTACTTTTATCCTCCAAGGGGAACCTTGCCAGAACCTTCTTGTGAAGGGTCACACCATGGCCAGGCTCCCCAACAGTATCTCATTCCGATTCCCCTTTCCATCCTCAGAAGCACATAATCACCTGGATACCAGTACTGTGCTGGAGTCTAAGAGGGAAGATAGGGGCAGCTGCCAGGGTTGGAAACAGGACACCAGGGGAGTCTCTGGAGCCCAAGCGACCCAGAATTCCTCAAGGCTGGAAGTAGGCACGCTTCAGATGGTGGCTCCAGTTCCAGAACTACCCAACTGTGCTGGAAGTTCTGCTGTAAGCCTGAAAATCATCTGGTTCTGCTGTGGCTGGCGGCAAATGCTAAGCTTTCAGAGTTGCTCTGTGTGACTCAAGAACGGCGTCTTGTGAACTCCTGCTCTAGAATGTTTCTCGTTCACTTCTGATCCCTTGGAGCCGTTGAGGAGAACACCCAGTTGTGCCAAAATATTGCTGAGGTGCACACAGTGTTCCCTCATATATACTGGTAGAAACCAGGTCTGTTCAATGACAGCTCTCCAAATTCCAGTCACACTTTTACTCGGTTTCCAGTACAATCTCCACTGTCACATTTGAAGAGCACAGCACGGAAAGGGAATGTGCAACATTGCAAACAGTCTCCTGGTTCTAAAAATCTCTTGTGTCTTAAATCAGGCAGTACAAGTTACCACACAGTAAGTGCATCATTGTTTAAACTATTGAAGAAGTCACCCCTTGTCATGACCATCCCATAATATGCTATGAATATGCAGCAACTAGAGGTTCTTTTTCCTGGTAGAGATGGATGGTATTGAAAGCAATTTGGTCTGTGAGTACTTTACTGTATGGAATGATTCATTATAACTCATGCAGTACACTTTTATAATATAGACTAGTGTTTATTTGCTTCAGGTACTTTTCCTTCCCCTGGTGCAGAGTTGGTTTATTAACTGTATTGATTTGGCTAGTGCAGCACACACTGTTTCACTAATTCATATGAAATACACATTTACATTTAAAATACAAACTGAAGTTAAAGTAAAATCTGTAACTAGGAGTTTTCTCACTTGTTAGCTTCTTAGACAGTGGTAACAAACTGCTAGGCACAGTTTTGCATAATTTCCATCATCTGAGCTTCCTTCTTAGATACACAGACTTAATTGCAAGTGTGGGCAAAAGTTCATGTTTCAAACTGGCCTCACTCCTCTGAAAGCAAGCCACAAGTGGCCACCATCAGTCAGTGGTTCTGGATGCAGCTCCATCCTGGTAAAGGAGGAGCAGTTCTGGTTCACAGGAGGACCACTGTGTGTTGGTGGTTGGGCTGCAGTCTGTAAGTCTGCCTGGGCGAGCTGGGATCACAAGCTTTGCCACTGTGAGGGATAAAGAATGACCTCTCCTTCTCACTACACCAGGCAATAACTACTGATGTTTTGCTAATTCTTGCAAATTGCCTCAAAACCCAGCAATGAGAGGACAGCAAATCGGCAAGTCTATGTTTAAAAGGGAAGAAAATATCATGGCAACAAAAGAGCAATGAAGGAAATACACACAATAGCAGGAATATTAAAGATAACAGAGATAACTGGATGGGGATACTATGGCACGTACGTTATTTTGCAGGGTGTCTGACTGAAGCTGATTGTCCATGAAGCGGTTTTGGCAGGCTTGGGGGTGAAGATATTCAAAGGCTTGAAAATCTTCAGTAAATGCTAGTGCCACAGATGTGGTTTGGAGGAAAGGACAAAGGAGACAAGTCTCTGCACCCCAGGTTAGCATTTAAACCACTGGATCTACTCTGTTACAAGCCCAAACACAGACATTTAGCGGCACAATTTCAGGCCTGAAATGCCTTAGAATGTTTTTATTTTCTGAGTTTTCTTACAAAATATAGCCCTGTCTGCAATTCATTTTCAGAATGTGTTTTCCGTGCTTAGAAATCCCAAATTGTTTTCTGTTAAAATACAGACAGGGAAAGTGAAATCCTTTCTTCTCCATGAGATACTGTCACACAGGCCCAGACAAATGGCTTATCTGAAATAGATACTACTGGCTAGGAAGCAAGAGCAGTAAAAGTAACTCAGAAGTGCACTTCCTTGGCCTTCCCTCAGATTTTTCTGCTAGTCATCAAAGCCATCCCTAATCCCAATGGAAAGTGATGATGGAAATAGTATTTTTCTCCCTGCCAAAATGAATCTTCTCTTCAGCTGAAATGGCTTAGCCAGATCACAGTGGTATAACTTACGCTTCCCTGTGCCAAGCTTTCTGATTCTGGCTCTTGCAACGCCTCTGTAGCAATTTCTTCTACATAATGGAACATATTTCTCAGTCAGAAGCACTTAAACTTCAGCAAATAGGGCAACTATTCTAAAGGCTTTGTTTGCAGGTGGAAGTTTAAAAATCTGTCTTCCCAACAGTTCTGCCCCCATCCACATTCACCAGGATGCCCTACCCTGGTGGAAGTTTTGAGCTTCCCAGGTTTTACTCCCAGCTCTGCTTGGACCTGTGTTCCATATCTAGTTGCATATAAAAGAGAAAGGCCATAGCAAAGATGCATGAATTAGAAGAATTAAGAAGGGAAAATGGTTAGCACGAACGAATGACTACCAACTATATTATGGCAACTATATTATTTACTAAGAGAAGGCAAGAATGTTTGCAGCTTAAGCTAAGGAAAATTCTGTCCTTTTGTCCCTTCCTATCAAGTTTAGGATTGTAATATACGCAAACATGTCTAGTCTTTGTGATCATCAAAAAAGTAATTAAAAATAACCAAATACCTGAGAAATGGTTTGTCACTGCACTGACTGCATCTATAAAATTTGAGTTCACCTAAATAACAAAACATCTTTATAGCCAAGACCCTACACAGCTATTGATCTTTTTCCTGAACGGTTCAAGCCAAGCAGCCAGATCCCTGGTACCTCCTGACTCCATGAACTGATGCAAAAATTTCCCCTTCCTAGAAGAGAATATGCTGCCACTCAAAGACACCTTTCTGCTTATTCTAATTCTAATTATTCCTTCACGTCTCATAACAGTCTTTAGACAACATGTGTCTGCTACTAAACAGCATGGTGACAGCAAGAACCCAGCTGCTTTCCTTTCAACCCAGTGAGAAGATCCCTCACCTTGGCAGTAGCAGGAGACCTACACTGTGTGGCCGAGCAGCTACAACACTACCCAGAAGAAAGCATGCAGAATTATGCACATTCAAACAACGGAACTGCAAGGATGAGGCTCAGTTCAAAATGAAGACACCTAAACTTAGCTCTCTTTATGCCACGTAGGGCAAAAATCCAGTTGCCTAAACATCTGTAGCTACTTCAGACTGCCTAAGGTACTCTGCCTGCCTTCTAGCTTCTCCTTAAAAAGGTGCAGATGAGCTACCTACAAGTTTTATGCAGATTTTTTGAGTACCCAGAGTTTATCTCTATGATGAATCTTATCCCGAAATGTCCAAGCTCCCAATAGTCAATGGAGAGTTAGTCAAAACAGTCACCAGAACAAAGAAAGCCGATGGAGTTGATTTAATTGCCTGAAAAGAGATGGTCAAGTACATATCAGATGCCTGGCCTTGAGGTTTTTAATAGAGCTCTTTAGGCTTCTGACCATTACAGAATGATGCAAACGTCCTGCAGGTCCCCTGGTTATCGTCTACACTCCTGCACAGAAGTCTTGGCTGCCCAGGCACGTCATTAATGACACTGAAGTCCTATGCTTGAGTCATGGATTCAATCTCCAGCTCTGCAAATGGAGCACTGATACACAGTGCACACATATCACATACAGTTAGATGATTTAACATGAATATGTAATGCACACCATGCATCAAAGTACAACAGACACCAGTAAAATAAAAGGGCGTCTTGATGTAAAAAAAAAAAATTGGATTGGATATGTCTCAGAAAGGAAAATAACTAATTCCATTTCTTACATAAAAGTTATACAAATAGAATATTTGAGCATAGCAGATTCATAAATTAATTAAAAAAACTTGTGATGGAAAAACATAAATACATTTTTCAGATCTAATTAGGTAAAATGAGCTCTTAGAATTGTCATTGTACAAAACCAGTTCAGTCAAAATTATTTTTCTTGTGCTATCATTATAATATGAATGCCTCTCTAAACCTGTTTCAGAGGATGAATTAACATAGCTGTAATAGTCTGGAATGAACTTTGATCTAGCATAAAAAAATGGTAAAAGACATTTCCCAGTCTTTTTCACTGGGAATAAATTCATTTTGGAACTGCTTGAGCTTATGCATTGTTTTATTAACTGGGACTAATTCCCAGTTCATTCCCCTATGTCCTTATTTGACCTACACTCATCAGTTGTAGAGGAAGGAACAAGCAGACAACATTACAACATTTATTTTGCTTCCTAAGCATATTTCAGTCTGTGTCTGGAGCAATCCCGCTTAACCACTTCTGATGTCAGCAGGTAGAGTAGACCAAAATACCTTGGCAGATTCTGGATATGTATTTGAAACACCACAGTTACATTAGTGTAAAATCTCAAACACAAATTGTTATTTATACACAAATATAAGCTTTTATTTTTTTCCTGAACTACAATTAACATTGCACAGATGTAGGTGATCTGCTTATGAAGCAGTACTCTTTCTTGTTCATGTACCTAATTAACTAAATTACAACTAAAATGTCAAAATCACACAATTCCCCATCTTCAAAGCAACCTAAACTCCCAGAAGCCTAATTCTGTTGACTTAACAGCACTGTCTTCATCAGCTGTGAAAACAGGCCTTGTGTTTTCCAATCCTGAAGGCACAGAACCCATTTACTTGTGGTAATTACACACCTATTAGACATTACCTTCCTGTTACCTTCCCATAAAGTGGCCTTTACACTTTCTTTCTACCAGTGCCTCTGTTCTGCCCTTGTCATCATATGTCAGGTATCTTGAGGACATGGCCAGCACACGGGTCAGCAACCCTCGTAAAAGGCTGCAAGTCCCAGACCTGCTCAGCCCTGAATTAGAGTCAAAGACCTGGTGCAGTGGACATGCTTGGTCTCATTGAGCATGACTCTCAGAGATGGTGGCACCCCTGTCACTTCATGCTAGCCACAGACTCACTTTAAGGAGCTGGCAAGCCAACCTCTTTGCAAGAGGAGAGCATGAAAAACAAGCTAAATCAATAGAAAGCCTCCAGCAGAACTGGACACCAGCCTGGAGGCAGCAAATAGGTGACTAAACATCCAATATCTGCTCTCAAATGTAGTGCAGTTGCCTGCCCAACTGCTGGCCTCACACCCTTGATCCTGCCAGAAGGAAACATGTATGGGATTTCACCCTGTGTCAAGGGTGGCTCTGACCCCACCACACATAGCCAGCTCCAAGTACAGGCTCTTGTAAGGCTGAACCTAAGCTTTGTTTACTTTCAAGACATAAAAGCATCCCATGCACAAGTTTGTATTACAATGGTTCAGTAACGAGCTTTGGTGCAAGACTACCAAGCATGTGTAATTTTTATGTCTTCTGATGCCAGAAGAAATAGAACTACTGAAGTGAATTTTTTAGGGAACCGTGACACCATAGATCCAGTTCCCAGGATGCAGTCCCCATAGCAGATATGGGACAAGTATGCAGCACATTTAACTAAGTTTATAGGAAGGTCTCAGCAAGACTGTGCTGGGCAGAGCACGGTAAGATTGTTAGGATTCATCACCCCAATGGAGCTGGATATGCATGAGGACTTTTCCAGATATGAACATATTCACATGGGAGAAAAAAAACCAAAACATGCAATGAACAGATCTCATCTAATACTCTGTCCTAAATCACACAAGAAAAGCAAATGGATATTATTTCATGCTATTATCTCAAACAGCCTTGTTGAATTTATACTTTCTTCTCTGACATTCTCAACTGAGCATGTGCCTAACTCAGAATAAATGTGTTAAAGCACTAGAAGCAATTTAATCATCAGAAATCACTAAACAAAGCTCTATTCTGTTCACACACACAATCTTTAACAATACAACAAATCAGAATGTAAACATTTAGTACTGTGTCTTGTATTTAAGCACAGAAACAATCAAAATATTCTTAATTTGAAGGCAATATAATGGAAGTTACTCTTTCATCAGTACAGACAAAGTCACACAAAGATGATGGTGTGGTCAAGTTTTATTTATAACAGAGTTTTAACTGCACTTAGGACATCTGGACCACAGCACATCTGCCAAGGATCATATAATCCTCACGTGCTATTAAAATTCAAGAGAGAAATCAGTTGGTCCAGCAGACTGCACTGGGGCTTATTTTCGACTGTTGAATGAATCTACTGAAAAATGCAGACATGGTGGGGGAAAGGATCAAGTCAGGACACATTAGTTTTTGTCCTACTGACCATTCTGAAGCGGCAATGAACAGAAGCTGGTACATGTATGTATTTGGTAAACATTAAAGAAATAGCCTTAACTAGCAGTCTTATAGATTGTCTTCCTGATAACACAGAGGACAAGCATCTAGCCACACACATGGAAGTAAATAAACAGAAACTTCTGTTTTCTCTCTCCAAACCTGTTTGCTAATAAACAGAATGCCCTTTATGGAAGAATTGTCTGAGAACTGGTCATCTGAGTTTTAATCATTTCTTATTTCAGCTCAATGTCTCCACTAACATCAAAGTAACACCCCATATGCCTCTCCAGTACTTCTGCAAATACAGGTATCTAGAAATTCAAAGTATGCAACTCCAAGAAAATACAGAACTGTATCAGGACAAAGGACTAAGGTTATACCTTTAAACTCTAAGACAGTTATGACTACAGACAACTATGCCATAGCCTTTTGGCTTAGTACCATATTCTCAAACTAGCACTAGAAGGCTAATGAAACATGGCTTGCAACTCTATAGACATTTAATTTGCAGTCAGTAACGCTAAAGTATGGAGATAAAGGGAAAAAAAAGTTGAGAAATGTCAGAAATTTTCATTGAAAACTGTATGACTTTAGAGTTTGCTGTGGAAGCTGTTTTCATCCTACTTTTTAAAAAATTACTTGTCAAACTCCTCTCTAACTTACTTGGCTAACACAGATTTTGGTTAAGAAGTCAGGAGGGGCACCTGTCTACAGAGCCACCCAGCTGCAGCTGCCCTGTAGCTCTGGGAGAAGCAGTGACATGTTTGCATAAAATTAGTTATTATGAAAACTTGTTACTGCTCTCTCTTCTGAAGATCAGAACAGGACAGAGCCAACCAGGTTGAGCTGCACTTCTTTACATAACTAGATCATAGCAAGCGTAAGCAGATCAATCTGATACAACATGCAGATCCCCTTGGAGTTTATGAGAATTTTTATTAAATGAGTTAAAGGCCAGTCCCAGCTGGCTGGTTGAGGGTATGTGTTCTTTTGAAACCCTTTTTATAATCTCTGCTCAAGAATTACTAAGCATATTTCTTATGAAACTTGTTAATATTGGCCCGAGATTCAAAGCATACAGTCTTTAAATGCTTCCTCTGTATGTTCCAATCCTATACTTAATATAGTATAGGCTAAAAGACTCGTCTAGGAAAAAAGCAATAGTTCACATAAAAAAAATTAACCCCATACAATTTTTTCGTAACTTCAATACCCACACAAAGAAAATCCAAATATGTAACACCAACGTTGATCCATCTTGCTTATACACAAAAAACTACGCAATTCACTTTCATTCTGCAACATGTCCCAACCTCATCCACTATATTTACAAAAAGATTAACTGACGCATTTTTCACATTATGTACCTGGATTATGGCAATCAAGCAAGTTGCAGAGTCATGAAAAATTCAATATAAAAACACTGTTTATATAAAGCCAATACATATCTCTACACACACAAAGGTACAGAAAGGCATCATAAAACTTACCATCACTTGCAGAAAGTGAGTCATTTGCACAGATCAGTGCCAAAGTAAACAGCAGATGCCGAAGATCCATACTTCTAATTCTGTAAAAACAAAAGACAGTAAGAGTTTCTTTATAAGCAAATATTACTAATATGATATGACATTTAAACCATTATCTAGTTTTATTGAATTTCTGATTGGATTTAAACCAGAAGTATATTTAGTTTATGGTTTATTGCCTCATAAAGTAATACATCATCTTACAGTCTAGAACAGAGAGTAAATACTGTATTTACAAGAGAACTAGCTTATATGTCTCTAGTTCAGCTGATATAGAGGGAGGAAAAACCAAGTATTGTCAATCGCTAGACTGCATCCACAAATGCAATTACAACCTCCAAGAATGCAAACCTTTACAATCCTAGCATAAACCAACAACCCTTTACAATTTCCCCAAAAAGCACATTCCTCCTTTTCCCTAATTCGCTTGGGCCACACACACATTTCCTACAACCCCATCACACAATCCTGTTTTGAGGCACTACTTTGCTTCTGCCATTATCAGCAGCATCTGGTTACAACAGTGATGGGCAGCAGCTGGTCTATGCTGGACTTGCAGACCCAGCAGACTTTTGCACAAAATGGTACCTTGCTCTCAAAACCTCATGAGGTGTCCGTAGGCAATACGGGGAAAGCATACATACCATGCACTATGACCTGACCATTTACAAGCACAGAGACTGCCAGAGACCTTCAAAAACAAAGCTACAACACAGATACTAAAATGAGGACGGATGTTGAACAAGCAGTTTTTTGTTCTGTGGCACAAAACTAGTACACTGACACCCCACTCAGTAAGGTAGCAGAGAGAGAATAGCCCCACTTCCACATTTGTCTGTAGATTGCTATGACAGACCTTGATTCTACACTGGACTGTTTTTAATTAGAGATTTTATTTCTTTATCTAACAGGAGATTAAATAACAAGTGTCCAAACAACCAAGGCCACTAAAGAGTTAACAATCTCTAAGTGGGTGTTATCAAGTAACAACTCATGCTATCAAATCTGGGTGTCAAAAACGAGTCAGTTTCCTAGTACAGTTAGCACAGTTTGATTTAGGCTAAAGACCATAAAACACAAGGATGCAGAGTACGTAAAGCTATGGTAATACCGAATTTAAAAGTTAATTCCCTCAATTTCTGTAGACTAAGAGAACAGAATGAATCACGCTACAGAAAAAACCCCGAAACTATTACCAACTCCAGATTTATTTTTCATGCTGTTCAATACAAAACTTGAAAATGAGAAGGTATTTCTCACATCCTCATTAAAGCAACTGCTCAATAATTCAAGTTTCAGGGTCAGCATAGGAGACATTTATTCAAACTGCTCTAGAGTAGCAGAACCTAAGCCAGGCCTGCAAAGGCAAGCCAGGAGGTGCACCGCACCCACATCAGGACAAGGATGCCCAGCAGCACCAGCCAGACAGGCTTGGGCCAGCCTAAGTGGGTATGGGATTGCTACATGAAGAGAAGAACTGAAGGAGCTCTGTGGACTGGCCAGGCACCCGCAGGGCTTCTCCCTGACCAAGCAGACATGGATCACTCCAAAGGTGACTCCCCTGTTCTCAGCAGATTGGGAAGAGGAAGTGAGGATTTGGGGCAGTGCAAGAGTGAGACAATTTGGGGAGGAGGACCAGGAGCAGTGACAGCTGCAGCTGTTGGAATGCACAGACCCAGGACAAAGTCAATAAAGCAAATCATAGGCCAACAATCCTCTCTTAACTCTCACAGAGGAGCCACAGTACAAGGTTCATCCAAGACCAGCTACATTTTCAGCTAGCTCAACTGGTCTCCCTGATTCACCTGTACTCTTCTTCAAAGGATTCTCATTATCTGTTATTAATGCATCTTCTACAAAAATATGCCTCTGTGTTTGTCAATTCCTCTCCTCTTACACAGTTGCTATCCCATCAGTCTCCCCTCCCCCTCAGCTCTTCCACTTTCTCCCTAAAGTTTTATTTTCTCTTTCACAGGCCTGAGCACAATGTCACTTTATTTAAAACTCTCCTGCTCTCTCCCTGTCACAGTACCCAGGAATCCCGTGCTGCCTTCCTACTCACACTCTTCTCTCATGTCCGCCAGCCTCTGTTAATCTTCCTACCACTCTTTTCCAAGCTTTCCTACTTCTTCCTGCCTACTAACACCCACAAGAAAAGGCCAAACCCTCATAGGAGTTCTCCTGTGAGAACAAATGTCATCAGAATCCATCATTCAGAGCACACCGTTTCATTTTTCATAATGCACCAAACAATTCTGTGGTGGGACCAGGGTTGGTGTCCACGTGCAGCTGTCACAGCATGGCTATCCCCTCCATCCCTGCACTCCCGACTGGTGGCCATCTCAGCCTCCTTCCAGGAAGAGTGGTTTAACAGCTGTAGCACCAACCCAGGAGCCTGGAAACACATCACAGAGGTCAACAAACACACTGCACTTCAGTAAGGTCTTGCTATTGAAGATGAAAACAATGCCCTTCCAGTACTGCTGTTCCTCTTGCACTGGCAGACTTGTTTACGTACCTGCAACACAGTGAACTCTATCAGGAAATTGTTCTAGTTAACATGAATCCATAAATATTTATTGTAATGAATGCGTTTGCTGACTGGTTTTATCAGGATTCCACAAAGACACAGCCCAGGAGCAGAGCTGGGGCAGCACAGGCATAGGAGTGCGGAGCCAGGATGGAAGGGAGGGCACAGCCACACTCCAGCAGCAGCTATTACTTGTTTAAGAGCAATTCTACAATTATTGGGAAATTCCCTGCTCAGCCACAGACCCTGACTAAAACAACTAGCTCTCTGAAACAGGGCACAGGATTAATCTGCATTCCTAAACCTCAAAGATGATCAAAATTGCTGCTACGTCCCTTGCCCTTTTGCTACTAAAACAAAGTACAGAAATAAATGGTGATTCTTCAGTGGACTCTCACAAATGCCAGAATCTCAGCAAGACGAAACAACAGTGTCTCTGCTCTGCCTAAAACCACACGGCATCTCCCACTGAGTTATCCATCCAGACAAGCTGTGTCTGTGAAAAATATCCAAGTGGTGTACTCTGAACATACCCAATATGGACAGGACTGAGCTCAAAAACAGTAACTGCTCTCATCTGAAAATATAGATGCAGCATGCTACACCCTTTGTACAACAGCCTTTGTAAAGGGCAAGTTGTGCTATCTCCTTGGAGCTCAAACCCAGAGCCCTTGGGATAGGGCTTGAACTCAAGGCCTCACCCAGGCAAATGGAGCTCCGCATGGGGTGTGAAGCATCAGGGACTACATGACCTCTCTGCACCCAGCACAAACACCAAAAGCTCTGCTGGGCTGCAGTTATGATGACCACTTCTAGTAGTTTTTGAGATGAAGGATGAGCCACACTGCCACGGCTCCAGTCTCATGGGAGAAAATCTGGTTCAAAGCAGGAATTGCTCCATTGTGATACCACTTTCGGTGGTACAGAATAAAAATTCTGAGAGAAGGGTCCTCTGAAGTGCCATCTGTATCACCATCAGGCGACTACTGCCTTCCAGAAAGTTCTCAAAAATCTGTCCCACAGCCACCCACTGCCCTTCCTCTAAGATATTCTCGCAAGTTTGCTGTCAACAAGAACAGAGGCTTCTGTGTTAACCTAGCAAGAGAGATCTTCTCTGTAGGCATTAGGACAAAACTGACCTTTTACAATCCCACAGTATCTACCTCGCAACATCTGTGGGGAGACATGTGAAAGACAAATGACACTAATAAAGTCCCTCTTCTTTTACTGGGAAAAAAAATCAAGTCTGCAATATACACTACTCTAACGAATAATAGTCTATGTCTTACCCAAGTCCAGCAGCTTGTAAGAATGAAGAGAGCTAAAAACAGGGAAAAAAAAAATTACAGCAGCTGACTGTCCTCAAGCCAGCTGAAACTTGACCACAGAAACATTTGGCTAGAGGTCAGCTCAGGCTAATTGCTTCAGTACAGAAAGGGAGCCAGGAGTTATAAAAAGGATAAAAAAAATATCTTGGCCCTTTTCTATAGCAATTTTGGAGTAAGGTCAATCACAAGTGAATTTAAACACAACATATCTCCAGTGGGACATGAACAGAGTCAGCATAAACAGGCGAAACTGGGCTAAGAAACTCCCTGAGAAAAGAAACAGTTTAGTCACATCACACTGAGTGGTTTGCATCTAGTCTGGTCACGTAAAAATGTTGACACTCAGAAAACCATAATGAGTCTCACTTATAAACAAAACTTGTTTGAAGTGAGATCTTGACCTTCAGATAGTTCCTGAACCTGAAATAACCAGAAGGAAGGAGAAAGACAGGGACACTGAACTGCACCTATGACAGCACTTCTGCTATCACCATTAACTCAGTGTACTCCAAATATCAGAGAGTTTTTCCTTGGTAACCTCTTCCAGTTTAGCATTGCTTGCCACAGCAGCATATGTGTAGCTAGTACAGAACCAAAGGTAGCCTCTCTCCTGCAAACCAAACCACCAAATACTGAGTGGGAGATTGCTGTTTCATATTCCATCAGATTACAAACAGGCAAGAGCACAAGAGTGTGCCATGCAGATGAATATACATCAGCAGATCCAACACCAAATAAGAACAAGTGCTGAGAAGGGAATCTAACTCCAGGAGCTCCAGGTCTGTCCTGAATCTTCGTTATTGCAACTACCAAATATGTATGCATGCCCTTGTGCAATATTTTTCTGGGTGAAAGGCCTTTATTTTTCACAGTGTAAACATTTCTTACAAGTTACTTCAGGGCAGGCCCAGTGACACCAAGAGGTAATCTTTCTGTGCTTGCCTAAAAACATTCACACCACTTTGGCTGATCATGCATACCCTCAATCCCCTGAGTGCCAACAGGATGGAGTCATTCTGCAACTGAAATTAGTTTCAGCCCTTCCAATCAACACAATCTAAAACTGCAACGGACTTAAAGCCTTCTTCCCTTGCTTGCTGATATTACAGCGTGATTAAGTCACCAGCAGCCCTTGGACAAATGCCTGTTTTTATAGAACCCTTGTCAGGGTTGTATACTCAGCCGCAGTAAGAAACAGAAATATCAAATTGTCTCAGTTGATATGAGTAACACACCACTCACCTACTGTGTGCCGTTATCCTGGATAGAAGAAGAACAAGGAATGATACACAGAAGCAGAAGTTACGTACTCCAAATTAGAAAAATCAACCAAACAAAAATCTCATAAGGGAACATTTCAATTCAAGAAAAAAGGTCAAAAGCCTAACAACAAAAGAAGCACCACTGGAAAACCATTAAGGAATCTAGCATAAAGCTGCATTTATTATGCATGTTTTGATGCAAATTTGAGGACTACGAAAAGGTACACTATAATTACAAACTAAAACTATGGAACAGAGGCAACTTTATATTAATTAATTAATTGGGTCTTTATTTAAGCTAAATAATTTATAATCATTTCAAGTGATAAAGTGTTAAAATTGCAGATGGAATCTATTGAATTAATTGCTTGCTTTGGGTTTTGAAAAATTATTTTTTTTCCTACACAAACTTTTAATTTTGGAATAGAGACCATATGAAATTTTAATTTCAATACCCACCCAGTTTATTTCTCTACTGTAACAGACACCTTCAGTGCTTTTAGTTGGTTTCTTTTTCCTATGGACAGATGTGTCAGCTAATTACTCTGATTTAAACTTGTAACAGGCCAAATGATTATCTGCTCTTGGATGTGGTTAAGGAGCCTTTCAATGAATCCGTAGTTTGGACATTGCTCTGGCCTTGTGCTGAAAGCTGCTTAAAATAATTCTCCAAAATCTTGTCTAAGAAGTCTAAGCATGGCTGTGGCATATGATGTATCAGTTCTTTATTGACAAGAAAACCTGTTATACTTTGACAGCAGTAACCTAATGGACTAGGTACACAGAGGATCTCAACTCTAAGACTACTAGATCTCTCCATCAGAAGACAATTTCTAACAGAGGACTGCAGTTATAGTCTTAAGTCTCTGTCTACTACACAGATAGAAAAATTTGAAATTGGAAAAGACTTAATTGCTCTGTATGCCTTTCAGCCCCCCAAACAGATCAAAACAGTGAAAGAGATGCATCTCAGATGAAAGAAATTGCGAACATTTAGCTGCATAATGTGCAGATGCGAATTGCTGAGCAGATACTCAGCTCTACACATAATTGTATCATTAAGGAAGAGTCAGGCCTGTTTATGAGAATGCTAATTTTTCAGACTACAAACATTTTCTCAACTATCATTGTAATTCCTCCAAGGCTTCTCCTTTTTTTCTTTTTTTCAATTACTAGTATTTAGATAGCAGTCATCCAAAAGACAAAATTCTTCTCTTTGCTTTGTTACTTGTACAATGAATTGCAAAGAAAGTGAGAGAATTTCTCTAGCTGACCAAAAGTATATTTCAGTTTGTTTGAAATAACATAATACATCCATTTAGTGTCAAACATCACGTCAAGAAAGCAAAGAGAAATATCTAAGTCTGTATCTACAACCAATGCCCTAATAATCGGTACTAAAAAAATGTGGTTTTATTTAAAACCATTTCACTGAGATAATTATTTACACTTTACATAAAGAGATCAAATGATATTTCCAGTGGTGTAAAAAAGTTTCATGCAAGTGTGAAAAAAACCCCAAACCACAAACCAAAAACTCTTCAGTGTCTTGCCAGCATTGAAGTTCAAATCCCGTCAAGACTACAGCAGTGTGGACCCAATCCAGCAAAGCAGAAAAAGACATCTGATTTTGAGCAGGCAAGATTATATATTTAACATGAGAACATGGGTAAGTAATTCCCCTAGCACTGCCAGAGAGCTTAGCACCTCACAGAAATTATGAAGAAATTATGAAGCACAGGAATCATGGTACAAAGCAACTGTGTGACATCACTGGGAGTTTAAGCTGGAACATGAGGGGAAACAAACAGGATTAATTTCATGCTTAAATAATAAATAACCATTTTATATGTGCTGCTGGATTGTCATTACACAGTGGGTCAGTTCCACTGTTCAGTTGACATGTTCTCTGCAAGCCTTCCCCTGTGTGACAGTATCTGGTATCACTCTAATTAAAAAACACACTACCTGGTACTTGGGCAAATATAGCCAGTTATAGGCTATATGAGGTTTCAGCACACATCATAAATAAATTCACAACTGATCTCTTGGAGCTTTTCTGTAACATGAAAACCCTGCTCCCTCTGATTTCCTTAAATTGCTCTTTGAGGTCTGGAAGGCAGGTTTGGGTTCAAGAAAGAAATTGAGGATGCTTTGTTCAAAAATGCCTGGCTAGAACCCAGTTCTGTTTCACCTGAGATCCCCAGGAGTTTCATCATTTTGAAACAGTCTGGTAATAGCCAGTCATTTTTGCTCAAAGAGCAATTTAAGGAAATCAGACGGAACAGGCTTTTAAATAGTATTTATACAAAAAATATTTCTTCTAGGAAAAAACATCTTCAAGAAGCTGTAAAATTTAAGTTCAAGACCTGGTATTTACCCAAGACTAATGGAATTACTTAACAGTTTACTACCATGGGACAAATTAATTATGTGGTTTAATCGCATGCTAAATTATTCGTGTGCTCCTAATCAGATTAAAGACTACATAACAGAGCCTGTATGGCATTTAGGAAGTCATTAACTTAAATAGC
>VZRJ01001486.1:232562-251871 GCA_013397565.1 Ptilonorhynchus violaceus | reverse complement strand
AGCCAGTAAATGACAGACAAAGCATTTCTGAGTGCATTTCTGGATGGCCACTCAGGACTCCAACCACTCACATACTTCCTATCAGTTGGTCTACAGGAAAAGAATAATCAGCTTGACAGAAGGTCTAACAGTAATCAGTGCATTTTAATTTAGTGCAGTTTTTTACGTCCTGCAGCTCAGGCAAGTTTAAGATATGATGTATATTCATTTAATTTGAATCTGTATGCAGACTGAAGCTAACTAATTTCAGTTAAACTGATCCAGAGTTAGCATATGAGCACACTTATTCAATGCAACTTTTTTCAAAATAACTGCAAGCAAAAATATCTCTTATTTAAGGAGTTCTGTGCTAATGAGAAGCAGTATGACTGGCTTTCCATGTGTCCTCTGTAAGATAATACCAGCATTGTTCCCTGGCCCTATTTGCTGCTCATTTGGTGCTTCAAGTCCACACAAATCTGAATATATAAATGGTAGGCACCTACCAAAGAGTAGCTTACTGCATTCAGCAACTGCATAAATTACTTCTCTGTAGACATATAGAGAGATTTTGCGCTAGATCCTTGTTTGTGAAAATCAGCACAAAGTTAAAAAAAACTCTGAATGAAACAGCAAGCAGAGAAGATTATTCAGTATTTTTAAATGCAGTGCTGCCAAAACAAGTTTTCATGAGGTATGAAATAACTTGTGAAGGAAAGCTGATCTCTGTTCAAACCTTTCATAAAAATCTTAAAAAGTCTGTTAACTTCTGCCTCCACTTGCACTGGTAAGTTCTGGAATATGAACTACCCAGCTTTCAGTTTAAAGTATGGTGTGACGAAGCATCTCACACACAGAAATAGAGTAAGCCCACATTTACCAAAGTGGCTTAAAAACAAATGAGCACTTTCAGATACTATCCAAATAGGATCTCTAAAATCTTTATACTGAAACAATAATTTCTGATACACATTTTTATGGTGCAGCTGTTGGTGACACCTTTTAGGCCAAGAGCTGTAGGAGGAATGCTGCTAATTCTTAATTGGAGATTTTTCCAAGGTCGGAGTAACTAGTACTTCCAAATACAGGGAGACTAATTAGCTCATTTTGCTGACGGAATTTACTGAAAGCCAAAGTAATGTCTAAACTATGTACACTGCTTGATTTTGCATGGACTTCAAGTAACTTCTTCCAGTTCACATTTTGCCATACCATGGCATTATTTTAGCCATTTCAATTATCAGGTCCTGAAAGAGCTCTTCCCAAGGAAGCAGCAGAAGTGGGGTTTGGTTTGTGTCCACGTGCCTGCACGTGCTGAACACACACATGCACACACACATATCAGTGTTTCGATGAAACCTGAAGGTGTAACTTTACAAGTATTCATTCATTTATATCCTATATATTTGTACAAACATATTTATATCCTGATTATTTATATACGAGAGAGGGAGGTTCCATCCTGTGAGGCAGGTGAGCATGGGTTCGTAGAAGAAAGATCTCATGAGCAAGAAGTACAGGAAGCCTCAAAGAATGCCTTTGTTTCCCCATTGGAGAGGTTGAAGAGTATGTGACATGGGATCCAGGAACAACTTAGAGGTAAGACTGATCATTAACGAAGTGGAGACAAGTTTGGATTGCACAGTGAGTGATCAAGCCAGCCTGATTTTTAAGGGGAATAATCCAAACAGACATGCCTGGTAACCTCTAGAGTGAATGACCTACTGAACAGTTACCAGTTTACCGAGTTTACCTCCTAGTTATTCTGAGTGGGCACCTGAAGCTTGTATAGCACAACAATGAAGGCTGTCTTCTGGAATGGCTGTAAAGAGAAATGCCAGTTTGTAGCTAGAAATGGACATTGGAACTGACAGAGCTTTGTCCTGATGCCCATCACTTCCTCTAAGAAAACCTTACCAGTGAAGAAATTACGAAGTGTCTGTAAAATAAGCCACAGAAACACCCATATTAATTTTAAAGGTAATTTGACAGATCTGTTTCTAAAGGGGTTTTTTTAAAGATGTCAGACAATATTTTCCATCAGCAAATCCTGAAGCAGTCTGCAGCAGAAGTCAGTGGCATTATCCATACAACAAACAGGGAAATGGACACACCAGGAAGAGGAACAGCTTGTCTGCATTTACACCACAGACTAGCAGCAGAGTAAAGCATGGACTGCAACCCCCTCCAACATCTTACCTACCACAGAATATTACAGTCTTGTAGATATACTGCCAGCCATCTTAGCATCGCAAAATAAAGCTGTAGTGGATTAAAAAAAACCCACCAAAACCAAAACCAAAACCAAAGCCAAACCAAAAAATTGACAGCTTGCATTAAGACAGAAAGAACTGCAATTACGGGAAAGATCAGCTCATCTGAAACATTCGAGCAACTAGAAAAACCTTCTTAATAAGCGTAGAGCTCTTTTACAAACAATAGGAATGAACTATGCTCTTTAACTGTGGTAACTCCAGTGTAGTGACATAAGTCTCTCATACCACGTATATCACTTCTCAAATGTCAGAGACAAAAGCAATCATAGTTCATCGCTGCAACCTTTGCTTTTAGACAGCACACATAAAATACACGAACTCTGGACTGACCAGCTCAAAATGGGATGCCCTGCAACAAACAGGTGTTACAAACAACAGAGCTGCTCAGTGCAAAGCTGGCTGGCTGGCCGATGGAGAGCACGTCTGCCTCCACTGATTTTATGACTTCCTCCTCTGCAGGAATTCCATCACAATACCAACTGTCTCATTAAAAAAGTGAAACTTTGGAGCACATTCAGCTGTTCATTAAAACAGAGTAGCGCATTCACATTTTCCCATTGCTGTTATTGTTATTTTACACAGGACCATGAGGAAATAGATATTTACAGATAAAATTCACAAGGCATCTGCACTTAGAAGCAGTCAAGAGCCTGGGCCTTCACCCACAACCACTCTAAGCATTTGTCAGACACAAACCCACTTTGTGAGGGCTATTCACAAAAATAAATCCCATACCAAGCTAGATTTCAGGACTTACATAAGACGCGCAGTTCCATAAAAAGGAGCAGACTAAACAGGAGGACATTGGACGAAGTTTTGTAAAGCCCTGCTGGGGGCTCTTCTGGTCTAGCACAACAGCCAACTCTCCGAAGTCTGACCAGCAGCCTTCCCTCAGTACCCATTTTTATACTGAAGTAGGGAGCAAGGCTGCTTGCACAGATGCCTGTCAGCGAAAGTCTTAGGAAATGGCTCTCTCCCTTTAATCAGGACACCAGTAACCACCCTCACATCACTCAACCCTGGGCTCTGAATGGCAGTCTCACCCACAGGACCATTGTGGAAAGTGTCAGCCTGGAAGGGAGAGTGTGACTGTTCCTTTCTGTTGTTATGCTAAAAAAATTTAATATCACAGGGAGCTTTATTTCTGGAGAGATTAAAGGCTTCCATTTTTAGAAAAACTTTGCCATATATAAAAAATATTTTATATTTTTTTTCCTTAAGAAATCATTAGGAATGGTACCATCTGCTCTAAAAATATGTATGGCACCAATCACACTAATCATGTGAAAGCAGTCATGTTCACAATGAGCTTGATGAGACTGACTGCTCTTAGGTTCAATACAAAGTGTAGAGAAACATTAAATAAATCACTTCAAGACAGAGTATATTTTTCCCAACATTACTGCAACTGTGGAGTATCACAGGAGATGGAGTGTTGAATTGTCCTCATGCATGAATCAGTCCTGATTTTTAGTTCACTTATTGCATACAAGTTTTTCTTCAGTAATCACACTCGATAGCAGGCGACTAGATTCATACACTTAAAAGAATAAAAAAGGATCACACTTAAATGCAAAAGGTTTAAACTCTCCCCGGGTAACATCGTGTCAACATCACATCAAATACGACATGCACTGTGCAAGTAACAGCATTTTCTGAGGATTGGGATCCTGTCCTCCCTTCTGTAAGTTCATAATTATTAGCCTTTGTTTACAAGGAGGAATCTGAAACACAGCAGAGTTACAGAGGGTGACAGAACCCCTGAGTGAAGTCTCTGGCGGAGCTCAGACGCAAGGCCAGAGCCGTGTCTGAGCTGTGTCCTCCCAGTGCTAGGAATTCTTCTTGCACTGCTGCTTGCAGAGGAATCAGGAATGAGCAGTTTAGCTATGGATCAACTGGCTTGCTGGGCACAGAAAGCCAGGAAGACAGAGCACAGAAGCAGTTTTCTGTGTGGTTGTTTTGCCGTGTTTCAGCTATAAAATAAGAAAAGTAATTCTTAAAACTGTTTTTCAAGTGTGCTTAACTTTGTATGTAAAGGCATGGTAACCACAACAAAGGCAGCTTTGGTTAAGGAGCTCCCTAATGACTAATTTATGCATACTTCACAAGCATTTCTTTTCACTATTCTGACCTTCTAATTTTCTTGGTGAAATTGGTATAGACAAATCTCCCAAGCAGAGATCCATGGTGCAGTGAATGAATCTAGAGTTCTACCATCTGGTTTCAGAAGCATTAAGAACACAGACACAGGATAGCAAGTTTTACCTACTGTTTTGTAACCAAAGCAAGAAGTATCTAGAATTTCTCTTCTATTTAATGACAGTACGATTGCATGCACTTAGACAGGAATAGCCAGTTCAAGTCTCATAAAACTGCTACAGTACACAGATAGCAGCTGTAAAGTCTCATACAGCAATTTAACACCAGGTAACAGCTTTTCAGCTTCACGCCATGAGCAATCACAGGTCTGAATCCCTTATACAACAGTGTGTTTCTGTGTGTTTGATTCAAATTTACCCCACTGTATTCTGATTAAGATTTCAGTAATACACTCCGGATATGAATTAGAGCCAATATGTACATTCAAACTTGTTATTTAAGTGTCATTTAAACCATGATTTGTTATCTATGATGATCTGATATGCATTTTCACATTCTCTCTCACTCGTAAAATACAGACTTTTTCCTCTATTTGTTTCAATAGTGCTCATTTAAAAAGTCAGGCAATTAATATCGTAAATAAAACTGTAAGTGGGAAACGGCTCATTAAAATGCAGTATAATAATTTTTCCCTGACAAGGAAAAATGGCTTTCAAGCACTTTTAAGAGTTACCAAATCCTCCATCTCAAATGTTGGCTACTAGAGATTGACAGAAATGGGCTTGAAGCCATCAACGTCATCAGGATTGAATTTGACAGCCTTGATTCACATATCTCTATTGTTTTGGGTATGAAAATATGACAATTAGATCCCAATCAGACCTTTGTATACTGCAAATTATAATTAACACCTCCAGTAGAAATGAATCATGGGATCTCTGAAGATTATCTGTATGCACTATAGGATATTATTGATCAATCTGCACAGCCAACATTGGTAATAAAGTCACTTGCAGGTAAGATAAAGTTACCACACTACCTCAAATGTCAGCAGGGGATGGACGATGCTTCACACCTCCCTCAGCTCAGCTGCAAATCACAACCTTCTCCAGCCATCCCAGCACCTACATGAAAACAGGAGAAACAGACAAGAGATGAGTTCTGGAACAGCAAAGGTCATCTGTGGTGGGAGGGCAACATGACAAAATCCAAATGGGTGTCCTGGTCCTGCTGTCCCTCAGGGAAGGCCACCAGCAGGGCAGTCTGCTTGGCTGCCCTAAGCGCAGCACCTGGGCTTCTCACTCAAACAGCAGTGGTGGCCTGAAACCCTGTGTCACTGAGGGCCTGCCAAGCCACAGGACCGCGTGCTAACCTTGACATTAAAATGAACACAGATTTAAATGGCAAGGAGAGGTCAGGGTGACTGATCAACTCACTCTTAATGCACATTCCCAGTGAAAATCGGCTGCCCCAGAAGTAATCTCTGGACCATCAAGAGGATGAGTAGTATTTCATTACTACTACTGCTACTACCACTATTATTACTTTAGATGGTAAATTACAGTGTAGTAACTTATAAACTGGTAAAGTTAAGAAAATAACATTTACTTTCTCCTCTAAAAAGACACTGTCTAAGTCTCAGGAAGATGGCATGCTGTTAAAAAAAAGTAGTACGTCATTTGTTATGTTCAGAATTCCTAAACATTGCTGCCACAATATTTGGCACAGTAGCAGCATCCAAACTAGTTTTCAACTAGTAGCATTTCTATGTTTAATAAAAATAACATAAATTCAACATGGAATGTTACTTCTTCCCAAGGGTGCAAGTCAGCTTTTAGAAGTATTTTAAAACATCAGACGTGGTGACCACATTACTTGAATAGTTCATAATAATCTAGTTTCTAGTGGGTGGGACTATGAAAAGAAGACCAGATGTCACAGTATCAGACTCTTTAAATAACCAGGGAAAAAAGCAGTCTGCAAAGCCCCACAAATAACATCTACAGAAATGCTGTGTACATGCAGACTGAATACTTAGGGCCACACAGCCTTAGCCTGAACAAGAAAAAACAAACAATTCTCCTTGACTGAGTTAGCATTAGCTGAAGAAGCAGCAGGAATCTTTCTGTATCCCCAGAATTTTCTTCCTGTTACGTGTATAATTTTAATGTATGGCTAGATCACCAAATAATAAATAATGGAAAGCAAAATGTGATTGTAAGTAAAAGTTTCATCAATATTTCTCTGGAATCCTTCTACAGTGCAATGTGTAAAAGGCTGTCACCTCTGTATTTATACTAAAATCCCCAAAACAATACATCTCCAACTGCCAAATGAGTAAATCTTTCAATATAACAGATAGAAAAATTAGACAGATGCTTGAAAATAACAGAAAGCATTTTCTATGCAAAAATAAGACCAATATGTAGTATTATGATAAAAAAAATCATCTTACGTGTGGTTCTCTAAAGTGAAACCTGTAAGCAAGGTTCCCTCCTGGTTTACATCATGAAACAAGTGGACTAGACAGGTCCCTACATAAAAAGTCCTTACCTTAGTCTACTCCATAATATGCAGAGCTAAGTTCTATTGTAACACTTTTAAAAAAAAAGAGCCTGCTCCCATTTAAGCAGGCTGAGAATGTAATTGATTGTGTGTCCCATTCATATGTAATTCTACAAGGAGTTTTATGTTAATTTAATTTCTGATTTTCAAAAGAACTCTGAATTTCAGAGAGAATAATTGAGCAGTGTGCCACAGTTCTCTTTTCCAAAAATAAAGGGACAGCTTAGTCCGGAACAAAGTTATAAAGTCTAAGCCAGCTGTTGACTGAAGTGAGCTACCAAGGACTACTGACAAATTCCTTTTTCAAAACACTCGCTATGGCATTAGCAAGGGGAAATGACCTTTATATGACAAAGTCAGAATCCTATTACAATACGACAGAGAAAATTATTCTAGTAGTCCTTCCAAAATATTTTGAAATCCTGCTCAACAGCAGAAAAGATCTCCCAGCTACTTTATGGGCAACAAAGGGAAATGTCCTAACTTCTGATTACCTGATTGTACTCAGAACATTTTGTTTCACTCTTGGCAGCTGTGACAATGTGCTCCAACCCCTGCCTTTTTCTGCTTGAGCAACAGCCACCCGTGGTGGCTGTGACGGCTGCATCTGGCGTACAGATATCAACACAATAGTTAAGGGCCATAAATCTTGCTTGACACCCAGGGGCCATGAGTCTCGTTCAGCAGCTGAGGGCTGGCTGAGCATGCGCCAGCTGAAATACGGCTGCTGTGCAAATATGACCATAAGTCAATCATCTTGCTTCATAAACAGTGGACAGCCCAAGCTCTGTTCAGCTCTCCCACACAGCAGGGGCTGCGTGCCAGGATCTCCCCTGGAGTACAGACACCTCTCAAGGTTACTCCTTGAGGCTGAGATATTCCTTGCCATAAAATATTCTTGGTAAGTGATTAGTAACATGCTAAACTTTGAAATCTTCACTAAGTAACATAAAATATTAATCGTGCACATATAATCCTTTAGACATAAACCGTTGATCATGTCTGGGACTGAGTCTGAATCCAGCCACAACTGAACTCCCATCAGAAAGTTTAGAACACAAGGGGGTCCTTTCTGACCCTCATGACCCAACGGGAGGGTCTCCCAGACAGTTTGTCTGACCCCATCCTCTATGCTGTAAACAATCACGTACACCTCGACACCGAATATTGTTGAATTGCTGACTCATTTATTGCCAAACTTTGTTAAATCACTGTTTTACATCAATAAACATATTGCTATTTTTCTCTTGCAAGTGAAGTGCGTCGCTCTGTCTGCGGCAGCAGCAAGTGGTGACAGCACAAAAAATGCCGGCAGCAACACCGTTTATTTGCAATAGTGCAGTTTAGAACAAGACATATAAGCACAAAGTCAGGTATATTTGCACTTGGCCCTGAGAGTTCATTATGTGTGAAAAATAGGCACTACTGTACATAGGGTAATGAGTTAGATGTTTAAATGATTAGCAGTCTCCCTTTAAAACGATTTTTGGAAAAACTGCAGCTTCTCAAAAGGACGACAGATTCATGTGAGTAAGTGATACAAGTGAGGCCTTTTTTTTTTTCAGAGATACGTATTTTGTCAGACACATATTTGATTATTGCAACCCACATGGCAAACAAAAGGATTTTGTACTGAGCACCGTGCCCATCCTGACTAGTTGCTTCACAAAATAAGAAGCAACTAGTCAGGATGGGCACAGTGCTCAGTGCAAAATAAGCTGAGTTGATAGGGCCCATCTAGACTACTTTGCTTCACAAAATAAGAAACAGACTCAGACTCGTCAGTCCCTTGATTTGGATGTGAGGATCTTGGCCCATTATTATCTTCTCATTATGTCCCAAGCTAACCTACGAAAAAATAATCATCTGGACAAGATGAGATAAACCCAAACGTGCTGAAAGTTCTTTTGGTTTTCCACAGAGTATCTAAGGAAAGGCCCAGTGCTGAAAAAAAGTTGGAAAGGCTTTTGAACCTGTCCCATATAAAATTTTGATGATGAAGTACAAACTAGTGAAATGTACTGAAAACCGCCTGAAATGCCTGGCTTGAAGGGTTTCAATCAGAGGCACAAAGTCCAGCTGAGGGGTAGCCACAAAAGAAGCAGCCCAGAGTAAATGCTGTTTCAATTTTCATAAATGACCTTTTTCACTGAAAAAGTGAAAAAACAGTGGAATAATGAGACCAAAGGAGTCAAAACAAAACTGCACTAATGAAATCTCGCTCTGAGCACGAGGGTTGGACTAGATGATATTCAGAGATCTCTCCAACCTCAATAATTCCATAATTCCACAATTCTGTGTATTTACATATGTAACTGAAAAGTTGCATACTGCAGACAAAAAAAAGAGGAGGGTATAAATTATATGCTTTGGAAGAAAGATGGAAAACCCTGTGATTGCATGTGTCATTGAGAAGGAGAGGATTATTTCCAAGAAGACACATGATCTGGATTCACAAGTCCAAAGAGATTGTCCAGGAGTCCTGCCTCTCCATTCTGCTGGGCTACCATCAGATGTGTTGAAGGATCTCTGGCATCTGTGATAAAGCACTTCCAGACTATTTCCAGAGTATTCGTGCTTCTAAGATTTGACCTAAGCAATCCTAATTTTCTCTTTATTCTATTTCTCCTGTATTCTGCTTCTTCCCATTTCTAGTTAAACAATTACTCTACACCTAAACTCATAGAAAACAAAACATAATTTGTCTGAGGTGTATTCTAATTTTATCTGATAAGCACTTTCTTTGTCTCTCTAGATTGCACCAGTTGTGATGTGTGGCACTTGCTGAGAGTCTTAAACTACTTTCTACTAAACCCGTTTTAAACATGTTTATCTCAAACAGAAGGAAAAATGGACTCTTCACATGCATTTTTAATCTTTCTCCAATCAAGCCATTCCATCCATTTATGACAAGTTGAACATGAGTCAGCAGTGCCCTGGCAGCCAGGAGGGCCACCTGTGTCCTGGGGGGCATCAGGCCCAGCATCGCCAGCCGGGCAAGGGAGGGCATTGTCCTGCTCTGCTCTGGGGTGGCCTCACCGTGAGTCCTGGGGTAGTTTTGGGTGCCACAATGTAAGAATGACATCAGACTGCTTAAGCGTGTCCAGAGGAGGGTGACACAGATGGTGAAAAGCCTTGAGGACAAGACTTATGAGGATCATCTGAAGTCCCTTGGCTTGTTCAGCTTGGAGAAGAGGAGGCTAAAGGGGGATCTCACAACAGAGTACACCTTCCTCATGGGGGTCAGAGCAAGGAAAGTGCTGATCTCTTCCTGGTGACCAGTGGCAGGACACAACCAAGTGGAACAAAGCTGCACCAGGGCAAGTTCAGGTCTGACATCATGAAAAGGTTCTTCACTGAGAGGCTGGTCTGTCAGCCCAATAGGCTCCCCAGGGAAGTGGTCATGGCACCACACCCATAGGAAGTCCAAGGAGTGTCTGGACAATGCTTCTAGTTATATGGTTTAGTTCTGTGTGGTCCTGAGAGGAGCAGAGTCAGACTCGATGATCCTTATGGGTCCCTTCCTACTCAAGGTATTGTGTTATTCTGTATTCTTTCTTAGGTTCAAACTTCTAAACTTCAAACTCTACTTTCTCCAATGAGGCTTCACATCCTCAGCTGAAATAACATTCTGCAACTGTGAACTCACTCTTTAAGTTCTCGCATCGACCTTCTCCTCTGCACAGGAATTCCCTAAATTCTTTCAAAGAAACACTTAACAAAACACCTCAGAACCTTCCATTATCATTTCCTTTTTCTTCTATTCAGATAGCTAAAACTTTTAATCTGTTTTTCTCCTTTAACCTTTACACTTGCCTCACCAACATGCTCTGGACAAGGGACATTCTAGTTCCAAATCAGAGCCTGTTTCTTCCCCCTCTCAATCTATTCATATCCTTAGGAGTCTAACAGTAAATCTTGCCCTTCATGGTTTAAATACTTCACTGAACCACATTTCTGTTCTTACAGACTTGGCAGTCTTTGCCTCTTTGACATAACAATAACCGGAACATTTTCTTAGCAGCACTAAACTGAGTAACAACTGATATTTATTTTGGCACTCATAGTAGAGATGAAAGTTGAATTTATGTTTTCCACTGCATTAAGATTACAAGTGTATATCTGGACAGGACAGCTCAGGAGCTCTGCACTGCAGTGCAAGGCCAAATATAGGAATTAATACACCTCTTTGGCTTTTTAAAAGAAACCATCAGTATTGTAAAGGATGCAAACAGGTAAGAAATCCAAGCAATTTCACTTGACAAAAAAGACAGCTCTTGTGGTATCTAGAAATTTAGACTGTTTTCCGTAAGTGAAATAAGTCATATTCCCAACCACAGTTAATTATCTTCTTGTGCTAGAGGAATGTTATGTAGAATAGTTTAGTCAATGTTTACAGAAAGTACTTTGAGATCTCGGCAGCTAGAAATCCAGAACTCTATTAGCTGAAACTGTTGCTGACATATCAGTAACTCAAAAGGTAAAGTCTCCTGATAAATTAACAGGAAAATGCCACGTATAAGATTAGAAAAAAGTTGTATTACTGGATTATTGTAGCCAGGTCTTATGTCCACACTTAAGACACTGAGAAACTTCAGAAGAGTGTGTAAGTGTGAACCTAAAAATGTTGTTTGAAGTCTGAGGCATGTTTTTATAATCAAGATAATGGCCCATTAATTGAGAAAAATACATATTGGATTACTGTACCTGATTATAATCCATATGTGGAAGAAGCAATAAGCACTAGATTGCTCTTTAATGAAACAAGAGATACGGAGAAATTGAGAACAGAAATAAGAGGAAAAAAGTATTTTACAAGGTTGAAATAGAATGAAAACTGGAATTTACTGGAGGCTGAATAATATTACTTAGAAAGCCTCCATCACTTCAACTTGCTTTTCAAGGAAACAAATTACTGGGTACAAGTAACTGGTGACCTGTGTAACAGAAATAGAGAAAATCAGGCAGCACAGGACTGTCAGACATTATCTGGTCCAATCCCATTCTGCACAGCCAGATCAATTAATGCAATTAATGCAACTCAATTAATCTCCTTTTTGATCTAACATTTCACAATATGCAAATAAAATGTCAATGGATGTGGAAAAGCAAAGCTATTAATATTAACTAAAGCAAGGATAAAAACTGTGGTTCGGGGAACTAGGACTGTAAAAAGGTAGAAGAAAGAAAATAGAGAATTTTCAAAAAGCAAATACAGACTATTAAGAGAATCACCTGTTAAACAGATATTGCCAAAACTGCTCTAAGAAAAAACATAGTGTATAGAATGATTTGGCAAACTATTAATACAGAAACATACATTTACTGAATCAAAAAAGCTCATGACTAACCAGCACAGTAGGTAAACACTTTAGTGCTTTAAAGTACAGGGCTTAAAATTCAGGTACAAATTTTATTTTAGGCTTACTGGTGCCCTAGTACATAACTCAGGCAAAGATAAAACCTCCATGGCTCCCATCTCCTCTTTAATTTTTGAAAAGGTGTTACATTAGGACACTATTCTTGGGAGCAAAGGAGGGAGGTTTAGCGGATAGCAGCAAATTTGCCTTATCTCCATCGCTGCTACATTTGAGTTTAGTTTGGCTGTTAAGTCCTGCAGGTGCTACCCTAAGCATTATTAATTTTTAAATGACTGGCTTTACAAGTTTTAGAAATCGCTTACATTCAAACAAAGCATTACCTGTGAGTGGTCACTTTCTTCAACCTTCTCCTCACTCAACAGCAAATACCAAAAGCCCACTTTGTTGTCATACGCCAGAACAGCTACTCCATTTCCTGCCTCACTGTCACTTCTTTTTCCTTAAAAAAGCTAACGTTTGCCATTTCAGTTTAGCAGGGGTCAGATTTCACTGACACAAGAAATATAACTCTCTATGAGTTATTGAGTATTTTGAATTTCACTCAGAATTACGTAGCAAAATGGACTGACCTTTCTATACTTTTGAAGTACGTTCTCAGCTTTTCAGTCTTGAATTGCATTTCCTCAGGGCTTGCAGAGCCAGGGAACCTGGAGATCACTTCGCTATGCAAAGCAACGCCTAAAATCTACACCCCTAAGCACACAGCTCCAAGGTCGGCATGGCTATCAAGAGAGAGTATACGTGAATAGATTAAGCATTAAAGAAAGAGATTTACAGAAGTTTGCTAAGGAGAATGGTATTACAGTCAGCCAGGAGTGAAAAGTGCAGCTGGGAGGTACAAAGGCATGTTGGGCTGAAGGGCTAAAATGCAGCCCTTCTACCCACTCTAGATCCCCAGCCAGGGGCAGTTCCTTTGAGTTGGGCATCCAGGCCTCATCAGCTGTTTCTGCAATACATGGAGATGCTTGTGGCCTCAAATACTGCTGGAATACAAGTGAATGTACTAATCACGTTAAAAATAAATATTTTGTTAATATGAAGTACTGGTCTTAACCTTGTTCATCTACAATCACCGCTGAGGTATCACGTAACAGGCAAAAAGAGTCAGTAAGATTTACATTTTACTTGTGGCTTTTCTATTGCCCTCTCTTGCAAGCTGTGTATGTACTTTATGTATTTTCATATTCTAAATATATTTATTTTCTGGCAATCCTCCACAATTTTGGAAAACAAATACTCTTAATGCTAGAGAGCTGTCTGTTTAATGAAGCCACAGGAGCCATATATGCTATGGTTTTTACTAGCTGTTTTCTAAACTAAAAATTGCTTAAGAAAAAACATTTCTTGTTGGTTTCAGTCTTCCCTTTCTTCATGCTTTCAAAATTTCTAGTTTCTAAAATCTAAACCTGAAGAATGACTCTACAAGAAAGAAGCTAATAGATCACGGAAAAAAAAAAACCTTTTAAAGGTCTCAGGCAAAGACACTCAACATTTTATTTCAGAGCCAAATGTTTCATCTGCAGAGATCTCAAATCCAGTTCCCTAACCCAAGGAAGATTATACATGGTATTACTGGCCTGTACACTCATGCAAATAGAGACCCAGAAGAGATACTCCATGTCACAAATTCTAAAGCCTATACAGCACGGACGCTATACAGTTGATTTTGTTATTTTTCTTCCATTCTATTTTAAAAGCAGTCCCCATTTGCTTTTGATTATCCCTCAGATCAACAGAAGAAGGAACACAGTTCCAGAATACCTTCCTGGAAGTCAATCATAATGAGGCACTTTGAAAATCTGAGCATTTAATCCCTACCCTTCCATTCACCTTTCTTAAGACGGTCTGGGCTTGCATATGTGTACACATTTAAATGAAAGGATTTATGCACACAATAGGAGTTTCTGTTTCATTTTGCAAGTTCTTGTCATAGCTGTCACTTATTTTCTCTTAAATTCTGCTTCTGATTTTCATGTATATTTGCATCCATGCTGCCTCTTCAGCCTGAAGTCTTTTTGATACATCTCAGGAAAGGATCAAGACAACATGCTATCCAGCTGATGAAAAACAGAGTCCAACTAAAAGACTGTCAGTATCAAAAATTAAGGTTCCTTTACATATGGCTAAGTAAGGAACAGAAAGTATCTGTGGCAGGAACCTTTTCTGGGATAGGGTCAGAATTTACACAGGAGTGGGGTGGAGAATTCCTCCAGAGTGTGTTTTACCTGAGGTGTCAAGTGAGAACACGCACCCTGTGCAATTCGTATTTCCAGCCAATTACTTCTCCACTGATTTAGGCTTGTTTTCTCTTCTAAAAATATTAGATCAACAATCTTAAATCAGACTCAGGAATTCAGAGACACCTATTTTCAGGAGTTGGCAGGAACACCACTGATGGTAGGACTCTGCTTCCAGCGTGTAGTCAATATTAGACTGAATCAGGAATATAAATTTACTTATGTATTTACATACCTACACTTATGTCATATAGGTATTTATTGGCAATTCTCTCATGTTTGGTTATACAGTACACAACAGAAATGCTGAATAATTGCAAAACGCAATCAAAACTCACTTCACATTTTCAATTAAAAGAAATGGAGAGGGCTTCCTCTTCCCACTTCAATATGCAGACATCATAAAGGTTCCCTGAAGAGATTCCCATATGCCAAATCAGATAAACTCTAATAACTTCCTTATGAAACACTTATAACTTCATGGTAAATGATGTCATTAAAAATGAAGGGATTTGCAGTTTTCTTGCATTTCTAAGGTATATTTACTAATGCGTTTGTAAATATAATTGCCTCAGTATAGAAGTGACTTGCAAGTCACGGACTCCCGATTAGTTACAACAGGAAGAGAACCTAAAGCAAAGAGATGTGGGTTTTTCGGCTCTCCTTCATCTCAGATTATTTCAGAAGTTTCATCATAATGGACTAATTGATGCTGACAGTAACTGAGTAGGAGATGTCATGGAGAATGCTCCTGGGCATAACAACTACTGTTTCCCACAAAGCACGTGCGTTAATACAGATGCAAATTATGCTTCCTTGTTCTTCTGCTAAATGGCAAGTTTAATGCAGAGTTCATTTATACTTCACCCATTATTATAAACCTGAATCCTCATATTCCATTACTGAATAATTAATTTAATGAAGCTCTAATTTACTTTGTCAGTGGTTAAGTACCTAGACTAACAGATCAAGGGTTTCATTTTGTTACAGCGTGAGTCTTTGAAAAGATTATTTACAAGCAGCTATTTCTGTAAGCAGTTCTGTACTGGGGACAAAGAAAAATGAAGTCAACTTTCTGGAAATAAGACCTGAACATGATTTAAAAAAAAAAATATACCAAACTCAGAACGAAAAAAAGTGAACTATACAGATAAACAAAAAGTAAATTTTACTGAAAATAAACTCTGGTTTAAAAAAAGAAAAAAGGGCAGCAGATTTCAAACAACTTTCAAATTCAACTTGTTTTTCATAACTCTGATGCATGCTACCTTGCCTTGCCAAAAATAATGAATCAGAACAGTGGACAGCAGTTAGATTGCCAAGGCAGCAAGAATTACAGAATAGATCACGGTCAGACTGAAAACTCGCAACAATGCTTATAAAGATAAAAGTAGCATTTCAGCATTTGGTCACAGATCTGAAAAAAAATGTGTGAATAAATGGTTTTGTGCAAGGTTTAGAGTGCTTTGTTTCCTTCTAAAGTAGCACTAAGTCCTCAGACCACATGTAGATATCAGAACATTTTGATAATTTTATGACTTGGAACTTTTGATCAATCAATGGTTTAACCCTTTTACAAAATACAGCTTACTTTGGTAGCTGGTTATTCAAAGACCTCTAAAAAGAAAGCAATTGTTTCCAGCAACTCGACTTGCAATACCAGTGTGAGAAACTGAAAGTGCTCCTCACCACAGTGAGTGCTTTTCTCCAAACTCATGAATTTTGTATGAAAATTATCACATAAAATCAGATCCAAATACCAAAGCAAGATGCAGTTACTGTGCCATGAATCTGTTGTTTCTGAGTATTAGACCGCTATAGAGAACCCAGCAGGCAGAATCAGGTACACCCGTTCACCTGTGAAAGCCAGTTCACAGAATACTGAAGTAGGATGATATTCATCCTGTGACAGCATTTCCTACCAGAAGCAATTAATTCCTGTAACCACAGCTTAAGTGATGTCCATCAGGAGAAATCACCCCAACAATGAACTGATTTACTTTGATAATTTACACAGGAAAGCCAGTTTCAAGCTAACAGCACATCCTCTTTTTTTCCTGTAAGCATACAACCCACTCCTTCAGTACATCCCAGCTGCCACAATGACTATAGCATATGCCAAGACTGACAGGCAGAGTACATGTCATGCCCCTCAGTCCCATCTTTCAAAAGGAGTTCATACTCCTGATGAATGACTCCTAAGCATCTTTCAGCTGCTGGATGAACAGGACATGGTGGGTCCTATCACATCTCTGAGAACTACACTTGTCAACAGGAAAGTACTGTATGAATATGGACATACCTGAATGAGCACAGATGAATTCAAACCTAACACTGCAAGAAAGAGCTCAAATGACAGTCACTGTGCATTAGAAAAATTAAACGAGAAGAACTAAGAGTGAAGGTCTAAAAGAGCCTGGGAATAGGGTGGAAAGAAACCTGTGGAGAGAAAGTAATAGAGTAATAAAATATTATTCACTATGTACACTTAGTTCAAAGGGACAAGGATGACTGCATAGGCAGGGTGAGACACAAGAAAGAAAAGCCTGGTAGGGTAGAAGTGGCTAGATCTCATGTACCAAAATTTAGACTCCCCATTCACCACGAGCCAGAAGACAAAATTTTCAAAATAATCAAGAAAGGATCAAAACAGACCAACAAAACTCACAGTACAAGGCAGTCTGTACTGATCAACAGCCCATCTCCAGGCTGGCCCAGAGATCGGCTCTTCCCACATGGGCGATGACTCAAGGATAGCATCATTCAGACAGCATGGGTGGTGTCTCCCTGCTACAGAGGCCCAGCTTCTTTTCTAGGTATCCAAAAAGTGCTTCGGGGGCATGACGGAGAACACTGAAGAAAACTCTGTGTTCCCTTTATGAGTCAACATTCAAGTTATTCTAAGGCAGAGCCCAGGAAAGAGAAGGTAATTACAGGTCACATCAATCTTCTGGTTACTGAGAGATCTCTGAACAGATCGGTAAAACACACCAGGGAGCTGCCTAACAGCTACTCCAGATGGGCCACTGTCCCAATGCTGCCACAAGGTCACCAGCCAGAATAATTCATCTAAGACTTTTTCTCTCTGGTATCTTTCCTTTTGGAGGAAGGAAGAAAGGAGTGGATTAGTATTGAAACAATCTCAAGATTTCTCTCAAGTAGTAAGAATATGAACACTTCCTTTTTGTCTAAGTCCTTCAACTCCCTCCTCTTGCTCTCTGTCCTACTACTCCTCTCTTCCTCTCCTTCATGCTTTTTTCTGACCTTTCACTCTCATCTGCCTCTCCTTTTCCATTACAAACGTGTTCAGTAATTCTCATCTTACAAAATTCTCTGTCCTATCAGCCCAGAAGTATAATGAGTCTTTCCACAATTTTCACCTCAAACTCATCAAACAGAATGTGCCTACTCACCGAAGGTCTAATTATCCAGTTTGTGGGCCTGACTCTGAAGGACAGATCTTTTACACCTCAAGAAAGTTTCTGAAGATCTGTTTTTGGAAAAAAATCAGAATTGGAATTCTGCCAGCAGTCTTCTTTGCTCCCTGTTCTGACTGAAATCCACATATCTGGGGGTTTTTTGTGATGGTTTCAATGGAGCTCCTCACTTTTCCAGTCAGGGTGCTCCCTCCTCCCACCTTATCTTTTGGATATCTCACCCAGAAACACCAGCTTCGCATCTATGTAAAATCCTCTGACTGAGGATATTCCTCCTACCTCTTACTCCAAATCAGTTTCTCTCGTCACACGTAAAAATACAGTTGTAAGTTGAAAATAACTGTAAACTCAACTGAACGTCACAGAACTGAGATGCAATAAAAGTCTGCAAAAATTTTCTTTTCTTCCCCTGAATTTAGTACCCACTTGAGTATTATATAAAAAGTCAATGACTTGTTTAAAGGTACTATTTAAAATTTGAATTTTAAAAGGTTAGAGGACAGATGAAATTGAAAGACAGTGTTTAAAGGCCAAAGTGAAGTTAAATTAGTCACCACCTCAAGTAATTAAAAAAGAATTTTAAAGCAAATTCTTGCCAGAAAATAAATTACTTGAGCAGCTTAAAGCTACACAGAGAAGAAAATCTTCAAGGTAAGAGTTCATAAGCCACTGATCTCATTTTTAGCAAAAGATTTCAAACAACTGAAGCACATTTTTATTGCCATGTCAACACAAAAGAACACCAAGGGAAATTTGAAGTGTCTATCTGATATAACAAGTTCTTTATTGAAAATTACCTTGTTTCTTTTATTTGATGCCAAAATAATAGTAAATCAGGGCAATCAGAAGGCATTTCACTACCACTGCTTACACTTTGATAAGCACAAACAGCTAATGCTTTTAAATGATAGTAGCCTTCTCCACACTAAGAACAAAATCACACTGGTTTCTGATTAATCAAAACATATCAGTGACTCTACTGTTAACTGAATGGAGATATAGACACCTTCTATCTATATTACTTCATAAATATGCATTTATGAAAATAAAATGGCAATTGCCTAGCTTTCATAATAATATGTGCTTATTATTAGAATGACTGCTGTATTTTTACCTCTGAGATGAACATGTTTCCATGCCATGTACTCAGGCAGATTTAAATTTCTGCAGCAAAACATTTTAATACAGATTTTTCTTTTAAAAATATAATTTTTTTTTCTTTTAAGAAAAGAAGAGCAGGTACAAAACAAAGTAGAGTTACTGAAATGTGGTAGGGAGAAACGATAGATTAGGAATCCCAGAACATTTCACATATTTGTGACAGATGTAGGCAC
>VZRJ01001486.1:137814-232134 GCA_013397565.1 Ptilonorhynchus violaceus | reverse complement strand
TATATAGCAAGTATAGAGTATCTACAACAGGAGTAGGACTTCCTGGGAATAGCCTGCATCTCAGTCCTACCGATACCACCACCACGGATAACAACTCGTTATGTAAAATAAAAAGTTTGAAAATGGAAGATATTAAGACTTCATTTTTAAATTAACACTTATTTCCCCCTACACGCTAATTGAAATCTTTAGAGTGTGGCATTTTCCCCTTTGATTCTCCAGTGTTTCTGCAGGTTGCTCCAGGGTCCTCTGATACATCAGTGAAATCACAAAATGGCAGAGAACACATTAGTTCAGGTATGCTGGAGCTGGATGCTACTTTTTAAAAGTACAAAGAAGAAGTGTCTCTCATGCAGCAAAGAAGAGGACATATAAAATGCTCTTTTTGCTTCCGGCGCTGACTAGCTAATTATGCAAATATGTAACATATGCTACTTCCTAACATGGAAAATCGCCAGTGCCTGCTTATGTATCATTTACATGGAGAAGTGGACTCAGTTCTTAGCTACAAATCTGTGTAGTTAAGAAGCACTATGATTTTACCCATAATGTAACACTCTGGCATGTTCCCTCACCCCACTCTTACTGCCCTGGAGTGCTAAGAGAATGGTCTGTAAAGCACCGCTATTAGACAGATGGCTGAGTGATCCAGCACAGAAAATGGGGATTTGTAATGAAAAGCTGAAAGTTCTGTTTCCCACAATTCCCTTGCATGATTTACAACAATCATGATGATTTAAAACTGGCAACCGCAGACCAGAATGCTTGACTACTATTGTTTCAGTAGCACAATCAAATTACCCCTTTTGGGCTTTTACAATCAACTTGTTACATGCATGTTATCACTTCCTAACCAGTAATATTATCAGATGAAGAAATTCAACAGGGAATAGCAACAGGAACAATATCGTGAATATAATTCCTAATCTGAGCCCCAGTGAGAAGTCCTTTATCATAATATGCATTTTATGCGTAAATATAATTTTAGAAACTTTTGTGGTAATCTGTTCTTTTCCATTCCAGCACAAGAAAAGGAATGAAGGAAGGTCTTTAAAATTAAACATATAAAATTCCTGAACACTAAGATAATTGCATGTATGTTTAAGTAATCCCTCAGGCCCTTAAAGCTTTAATTAAGACTCTAAGCTACAAAGACACTAAGTGCCAAAGCTAACATCAGCCAGATACCTGCTTCTTTCCCATGTTAGGATTGTGAATTATGGCAAGATCCCTTTGTAAGCATGCATGATGAATCAGCCACAAGTGTAAAAGGTTGTTCTTTTCTTACGCTCACTTTTTTGATGAGATTTGTCATCGACACTCATAAGCTAATTCCACATGACTGACATGCAGCTGTGAAACACACAGAACATTACAATAAACATCGCTGCACTCCTGTCACTATGGTATTACACTGAGCAAGAGAGATGCAGAAAAAAGCTTTCTTTATACATCACCTTGAGGAAAAAATGATGAATCACACCAAGTAGGCACCCTAGTAGTATTTGCTTCGTACAATAACTATATACAGAAAAAAGTGGGGTCATTTGGCACTTCTGCCAAGGAATTTGGATATTTAATAAACCACAGATCTAAGAATTTCAGTGAAGAAAGCTGATGGTTCATACCAATCAGATCCTTTCCTATCTAAGCAAGGGGAACCTAAAACGGCATTGCAGCACAGCAGACATCAGCCCATGTTTACACACTGTTCTGCCCAGCTGTGGGTGAAAAATGAGCTGAATGTTGTGTGTAGATCTCCATTGCTGCTCAAATCCTGTCTTCACAATCAGGTTTGTTTTACTGTGGTTCTGATCCTGGAGAGACACTAAGCCCTCAGAGGTGTGTTTCCCACTTGTTTACTCTGTGTTTTAGATTTCATTCAGCAATCTTGTGGCTTGCTCCTGGTTAAGCCCAAGTTACATCCCCCTAAATCATTAAGGGAACAGCCCAGAACACCAAACGTTCCAAAATTGCAGTTGCAGAAATGTTTTGTAGTAAAACAAAGATTTTGCAAACAGTATCACTATTAGCTACTCTGAAATGCAGCAGCAACTTGAAAATTGCCTTCAATTAAATAAACTATGATGACTCAAGAGCAGTTACTTCACTTCTGTGAGAAGATACCAACACCCAGGTGAGCAGTACTAGTCTCTTCAACCACTTCCCTGGTGCTGGCAGCTGTGTGGGCACGAAGATCTGCTGTACTATAAAAATCAAATAGATACTTGAAACCACCACTGTTGCAAAATCTGCTCATTTAAAGAGCATTTTTATCTTTGAAAGCATCACAAGATACTGGTTTGGCTTTAACTGTGGGAGAAACCTGAAACAGCTGGGTTTATATTAGAGAGCAAATCTGTCAGATCCCTACTCAGTTGAAATTATAATGGAGATACACAACATTGTAGAAACCTAGCTGTCTTTGCCACACCAGTCTTCAAAGGAAGAATGAAAAACTCAAGTGAATTTCCCTTATTCTCTATAACACATAAATGCTTAAGAAGTTTACATGAATGTCAAGTTTAAATAAACCAAGTCAATATGGGAAAAGAATACATCTTTTTCTGAATGGCGGAAGTAATGGTCCTTGCCTTTTCTTAACAAAAGATAAACAAAGCTCTTACACTTTAGCTTCACGGTCTTTTCTGCTCTTCTCTAACCATCATACGCTTACTTTAATCTGACTGAGAACATCAGGGATTCACAATCTCCTTAGTGTTTAGCAAAAAAGTAAGGGTCTATAATACTAAAAAGAAGAACATCTCACAATTGTCTGCATTATACAGCTTAGACATAGCTTGAGAGCCTGACAAATAATAGACAAACATTTTTAGGCTTCTGGAGACAAAGGTTTCACGCCCACAGAAATACCAGTATTTTCCAGAGTAACACTAGCAGTTCACAGGCTTGTTATTTCTAGCCCAAATCTTGAAGAACCTCATGTGTTTGTTCTTTGTGGAGATCATGTATTTCAGGAATTTCAAAAGCATATGAAAAACATTCCACAGAGGTAAAAATTATTATCCTTTGGTTTAACAGCTACAGTTATTATCAGGTGTATTCTCTTTCCCCCCAAAATCTTGGTATTTCAATATTATATTAATACAAATTGGGTTTTTTTATCTATATTCCTTTCCATTTAGGCCATCTTGCATTGAAAGCCAATTACTTGCCAGTTGTCAGCTTTAGAAAGAAAACAGAGAAAAATGGAAATTAAGTTGCAATTCAACATAGCTCACGAGAATTGCTCATTAACTATGGGTCATCAGTATGAATACACTCAAAGCTTTCATAGCTTATACTTACCTTCCGTGCAACTTGAACTTTCTCACTGAAAGGCAGGAGATCTATCATCGTCTGTAGAGACCGGGCTGGCGGTAAACCAAATAGCTCCAATAAGAACTACATGACTTCTTTATTATTGCTCCATTGTCCACATTATTTACAAGGGAAATCCAGTAGCTGCACCACCTGCACCAGGGCAGAGTGATCTGTCCTCTCTCTAGACTGCATTGTGGCACAGGTGCTGGCAGCCCTGACAGCACGTGAAGGCGGCACTTGCATCAGGTGCCAGAGGAGGCATCAAGAGCCACTCGGCTTCCACAGAAGCAGTCTACACACAGTGCATAAGGATTTCACATAACATTCCAGGGGATTTTGACAGATATGCTGAAAAAAAAATGGATGGATTTCAGGTATTTTCCCACTGCAAAGTCATGCTGAATACAGCTCACACTTAATGCAGCCATGATGTTTTAAGAAGCACCTAGGAAATTCAATATATATCAAGGTTTTTGTGGGTTTTGTTTTGGTGTCATTTTTGTATTTAGGTGCTACTTACACATAGTCTAGTAGTACTAGTAGTAGTAGTAATTGTTACATATACATAAAAGCAATTAGACTTGAAAGCTCACTTTCTGAAAACCTGGACCATTAACACCAAGCTTTAATAGTTTTAGTCTGGCTGCTATTTTATTTTTAATATAAGATGGACCTCCACGATGCTTCTGAGGAAGCTGCTATATGTTTATAAGCTTTTGAATCCAATTAACTCTAGGTATTACTAGATACAACTGCCCAGTGACACAGTATTGGCAATCAAAAGCTGAGGTGATGCAAGCACTAGGTACCATGATTTGAATACTTCACTGCACTGACTGCCAAAAGCACAGGACAGCACTGAAGTGTGCACACACAATTCGAAGTGTCTTGATGTTAAACATGAGGTTCTGGGAAAACAGACCTTGCTAAGACAAAATTGTAACATTTAGAGATTAATTATGTCATTGAGAGAGATTTCCTAGTGTTTGATACTATCAGAAACCAATTACACAATATAATCTGCACAAGACAAAGAGAAACGTTGTGTGATGTCTCTGCTGGAAAGCCATTAAAAACAGTTTTATGTGATTATGAAATTGAAACTAAAATGCTCTTCTCTCCTTTTAAACTAGATCTCCACCAAGTCAAGGCCTTCCTCCTGTTCCAAATCCTTGCTCAATTTGGCCTCAGCATCCATCAGGACATTCCTTCCTCCACCACAGGAATTCGTGATGGCTGCTGCTTGTTATTCAAAAACATCAGAAGCCTGGTGGTCAGCCTTGACCACCAGCTTGCTGAAGCCATAGTGACCTCCATATGGAAAGGCAGAAGAGGAGCAAAAGGACTAGTACCATATGTCCCCACCTGTGGCGGGGTCTAACCACAAGAATGTTCTCTGGCACATTGTTCCTAAAAGAACATTTATCTATGTGTCCAAGTCTGGCTATCTCACTATGACCCCTGGCAGATCCCTGTCTTGGCTCAAGTCCCACAGCTGAAAACAATTCTTACGTGTGTTTTACGAAAAAACCATTTTAATAGTAAAGAGGTGGCTGTTCTGCAGGTCCCAGTCCCAGATATGCCTGAAGTACCAATCCATGGCTCCCAGACAGCCATTTCAACCTGCTGGAGACACCAATCTCAGAGGGATGCTGCAATCCCATTTCTAAGAGGCTATGGTACAACAGCAGGAACGCTACAGCCGTGCCTTGTCACTCCCTGACCTTAGTCCAAACAACCTTGGGGTTGCTCCGAAGTACATCATGCAAGGAGGCTCTCATGCAGAAAGGATAGAAGGATGAAAGCCAAGAGCTGGTGTTCAGCAAAAGCACTTGTTGAAAATACTCCTGGCATGGCAGAATGCACAACTGGACAGAACTGCCTGGCCCTGTTTCACACCAGCACAATCCCACGGTGCTGTCAAGAGGGGATCTCAGTGAAGTGATGGGGAACTGCCACGTGAAAGAGCCAAAAATAATTTTTAACATCCTGAAAAGGAATGCAAATATCTCTGCTGGTTTTGAATACTGTCAGTCACAGTAATTGCCAAGCCACTTTCAGCAGAGGTGCAGTTGTTAATTAATAAACAGAAGCTATTAACAAACACTAAAACTCTGGAGGTCCGTAAGAGGGCATGCTGGGAATGACAGACAACAGAATATACAGAATGCAAAATTCTGAGAATAAAAACAAAAAAAACCCATACAGGCCTTTTAGCAGTCTACAATATCCCTAAGCTCAAAACTCTGTTTACCATACTGCTGGATGTTCAAAAGAGCTACAAAATTTTTCTGTACAGGACCGGATTTTTAACTAATTACATTTCTCATCAAATATATTATAGACCAATAGGTTAGGCTGTAATAACAGCTGGGAAAGAAATGTTTAGTAATGGTTATTATTTGTACCGAATAATGGTAAAACAAAAGTGTGCTGTGAATTTGTTCTGCTGGTTTTATGATTACGTATGTCAGAACAAGACATCTATACTACATCGATGTTTAATTATTAATGGCATGGCTGTGGGTTGAACTATTTCGTTGCACTCCTTGTCCCTTAGAACATTTACAGCTGCAGCGTGTCTCCGCTGTTTGGAGCAGTGACTTGTAAAGCACCCACTGAGCTGGAAATTGTGAACCACTACGATCCCATGTCCATTTCGGACCCAGTACTCACAGATGATGCCAACTGGCTCGATAAACTTGTAACAAAAGATTCAGAGTACAACTGCCAAGTAAGATGCATGGGGTGCATAAGGGCATAAACCAGCCTCCAAGCATACATGACCCTTTAAAGGGATGCACTAAAATCAGAACCTACTTCAAAACAAAATGTTACTTAAATTTAAGTTACTCTGACTAAAATACCCTGCTAGATTTTATAGCTATTTTTCCTAATTTTCCGTAGTGTATTTGTCTTCCTTGTTAGTGTAGTGCTAGATAAAACTGTGACAGACACACTAAAAATTAGTCTAACATGCAATCAGAACAGAGAGCAAAATATACCCAGCAATATAGAGAGAAAAATAATTATTTATTAATTAAACCTTTATTAAAAATCAGCCCTTATTTCTTTTTCATGCATTCTTTTAGGGACTACCGTTTTTCAGGTCATTCGTAGCAAATCTTACCTTCCACTAGGCATTTCTACATCAGTTAGCGCAAGTCACAAAATGATAACTATATCACTTTTGAAGTAAAAATACATAAAGGGAAAACAAAGACAGATACCCCTTCATAAACTGATCATTTTGCAACCATTAAGTAAGCCAGCACTAAGAATCTAACTACTGAAATGTACACAAAGGGAGATAGGAAAGAGAAAACCATCATGTGAATGTCATCACTGTACGATTTATGTCAAGCATTACCCATTCTCCAACAATGGCAATCAAATCAAAACCTCTGACTTTTATTGGAACACTAAAGGTGAGAATGATGAAAGCACAGCTTCACCAGATGAAAGCACAACTCCCATCCCTTTTGTAGACAGCAGCAGAGCTGGCCATGGTCTGTACCATGGGACAGGGGTTCAAAATTTTATGTCTGTACAGTGTGTGCAAATATACAACAATAGTAACCCTGATAACAGAGAGGAGAATGCCATCTCAGCCTTGCGACTAAACCTCACTTTCTGAACAGGTAAATAAACAATAATTGGTTTATAAAAACCTGGTGATATAGAGTAGGCAAATTCTGTGTCTTTATTTTGGAGTGGCCTTTAGTGAACCTGCACAGAAAACTACATTTATTTGAGATCCATTCCTGAGGCCATAATCCCATGTACAATCAAAACCACCAAATGCTTTACAAGTAAAAAGGCAGACAAGGGTTTTGAGACTTTAATATCACTCGCTCCATCAAATAAGAAAAAACAATTATCAGAAAACTGAGACCAAATTAATGTCAGGGGTTTTCTGGTGGTTTGTTTTCTCTGTTTGTTTTTTTAAACTAAACTGATTGCAGCAATCAATAAATAAGTTTCAAAGAGCTCTTTCAGTAAAGACCAGGCCTAGCCAGCAGGTATTACATTAACAGTCATTATCAATTAGGACTCACTGGGAACAGACATTATTTACAAAGCAAGAGTTCCGGGAATCCACTCATGTGTTAAAAGAACTTCTGTACTGCTCCAGAGCGATGTTAGCAAAGCTAAGTGCTGCTTCATTAAGTGCAGTGCACACACTTCTTAATGGAGAGCAACTTTAATAGTCAGAGGGAGTCCATCTTTACCATCTAGTGTGGGATAAACACATTCATGTTAGGAATTTCAGAAACAAGGGAAAACATTGTTCATTTTTCTTCTTTTTTTTCCCCCCCTTAGAAAAATATATCATAAATAGAGAATCAGTGTAAACTAGACAAACATTCTTCACATCTCCTAAACTCTGTCAGTCTTTAGCAGGATAAATGTAGTGAAGGAAGGTTAAAAACGACAAAATACTTCACCTTCTGAGAGCTATCCCCTCAATTCCATTCAGGCAGACATTGATCACTCCAGTTTATAATGGAAATAGCCACACACGGGAAAGAAAAGAGGACAAGTACTTCTGATGAGTCATTTTGTTGTTTCTCAATAAATCCTTCTCCTCCCTTCTCTAAATGCCTCTTCCAGTAGATACAAACATCAGAAACACATTTATTAAGTCATATGTATTTTTGAAAAGGCTGCTCTTTTGATATTTTGATGACTACAAAGCATGCAAGTTACACAAACACAGAAATATCACTGTAGCTGCATTTGACTTGAAGACACAAAGGGAATGTATTAGCTAACGATGCTGATGGCCTGCACAGTAACAAAATAAATCTCTATTCCAGGTAATCAAGATTTGAAGGATTTGGATTTGGGTGCAACAGTATGAGCCATAGGTGACAAGCAGATAAACAGCATAATTCCCTGTAAGAGGAGAAAATTCTGGAATGCTGTTGGTATTTGCACCAAGACACTGAACAAACATGCAAATGAATATATCGGTCTCTTTCAAGAAGAAAACATCTTAAGTAGTACAATTAAAAAGATTTTAAAAATCCTCCACTGCAATCAATCAAACATAATTGTCTGTCCTTTTAATAGAGGCCACTTGTCACGACCCTGAAGTGACAAATAAATAGCAAAGGGCAAAACTGTTTCCCAGCTCGGTGTTCCATCTATTGCCCAATGATAAGTGGCACTGATAGGCATTGCGATGGTTTAACTGTTGCTTAAAGAAACAGTAGAAAGAACAGAGGGCAAGATGTGTCTTCACTTTTAAAAGCAGCTTAATGCTGAAACACTCCAAAACTCCTATACTTGGATAAGGTTTGGGTAACATCCTATTAATTGGGAGCACACTCTCCTGAAATAACAATTTAACTACAAGAATTCCAGCAAGCAAAGACAGCTGCTGGTGACTTTAACATGAAAAGTAATTTTTTGTATTTTTAAACAAGTATGACTACACAGTAGTTTTACTCCTGCCCCTTCCCTGCAGTTGAAACAGCTTCTCCAACATTTCCATGACAAAATGCACCTTGTTGCTCTCTCTCAGCACTGCCCAGACATGAAATGAGCCCTTTTCACAGAGATGCATGTGTTCTCATCCTGCACCAGTGATTCTAACAGTGGCTTATGCCTAGAAATCTCACTGCAAGATCAGGACCTACGTAGTGTCCACCTCGAGAAAGCAACTAAAATACAATATTAGTTACAATAGATACAATATTTATCTCTAAATCAGTTTGCTCACAGGCTGAGAAGAGAGATGTAGACAAAGATGCTATTTCTACTCTCTTTGTTTTAAATAGCTGAGGCATTCATACAGCAAAGACAGCGAATGGGATCGTATTAAGTTACTTGATTTGCCAAGCTTACCACAAGCATTCAACATTCAAGAGGCTAGCTTAAAGTTGTGCTTAAAAATGAGCTTTCTTATTTCTTCCGGGGCCTCAGCCTTTAGGATTTAGATGTGCAAAATTCTGTAGGCAGCACTAAAGGCTATAAAATTTCATTAAAAGCAAGAGAAAGGCATATTACCCCTCTCTAAAAATTAAATGCTTTCAGGCGTTTTATAGCACCACATGTAAGATCAAATCTCTAGCAAGGTGCTAAGTGGACATGGAGGTAAATAGGGAGTAAAACAAACAGAATGAACCTTCCTACATGCATTCACCTCTTTTCAGCATCCAACCCCCTCCAAACATGACATTATCAAGGAATAAACAGGACCAATGAGAAAAGAGAGGCTATACCCCGCCATGCGGCATTTAACATTACCGAATGTCACAATATTCAAGTGGACAGTGCCGTTTTCAAAAAACAACCCCTTTATTACCGTCAATTGGCTTTACCAGAAGCTCACACCCATCATCTCTCAAAAAGCCATCCAGGCTTCCCTCAAGTAGTTGAACATAAAGGGTAACATTGTACACAAAAACACTCTTCCCTCCTGCCTGGTTTGCAAATTTTTATTTAAATATAAATAGCATTAACTTTCTCCATGTGATTCATTTAGCAGGTTAAAAAGTTCACAGGAATATACAGTACTCATTTAAGTAGCCCACGGTGAGCAGTAATTACATCTGAGCTGTCACAGTGAAAATGGAATATAAAGTGATTAATGCTGTACAAAGCAAAAACATTATTCCTCAATACAGAACAGCCCCACCTTCAAAGTCTCTGTAAAGCAGTCCTGATAATTCAGCACTGCCTTTTGTCCTTCTCACCCCCTAAATGCATAAAAACAATTAAAAGATAAAATAATCCAGCATCTGGATAAAGACAAGCAAGCAGGCTGCTCAGTGGGAGCCTCACCTTTTGATACATATGCAGTCATAGTCAACTTCAAAAGAAAAAAGAGTCCAGGATGTCCAAGAAAAGGAGACAGGCTGGGGAACAAGGGGCTGATCTGTGCTCAAGGAGAGTGGATGAAGGTCAGTAGGTGACTCCTGGCAAGACCCCTGCTGCAGCCTCTCCCAGATACCATCCCTTCCCACTTGTCCAACAGCCAGAATTCTCAGCTGAATCTCATACCCATGTCCTACATGCCAATCTCCATCTCTAGGTATGCAATCTATCCACTTATCATCTCTGGTAATCTGAATATTCCCATGCACAGTGCTAAAAAATCAGTAACATGGAAAATGTCCACTATCCATCCCACCAAACACTTTCACAGCAAGAGAGAACTATCACCCTCAGCACAATTTGGAAAATGTGCTCACATTCAGTTTTCCAGGAATGAGCCCTCTGACAGAATAAACAAGAAAATGTGTAAAGGGATCAGCCGGAAGTTTAAGGGCAAAACTGTGCTGTGTGAGAGCAACAGCCTTGTGTACCCAAAAATCAACAAGCAGATTCCAAGTATTTTGGAATATGAACCCAGTATTTCTTTTGTTATCAAAGTTTACAAACCTGACTTGATGCCAAAGAGAAAGGGAACATTCTCATTTTGCAACAGACCTCGGGGAGAGTGAAAGCTTTTATGAGGGCCCTCCCTGGAGCTGAAAACAACCAACCTGCCATCTTAGGAGCTGTGTTTGCAAAGCTTTGTAAGCAGCAGGTAGGATTTAAAGGGAAGCTATACTGTCACACATTTAGCTTGGCCACTGCAGTTACCACCTTAGTCCATGAACACAGCAGAGCCAGGACATTCAGACACCAAAAACCAAACAGGACTTTGAGTGTTGGCTCTGACACAGGACACCAGCAGGGCACCAATGTCAAGCTAATGTAGCGTGGGACCTCTCCAAGATCCACAGCAAAACCTGTCATACCCTAACCTGGAAATAAAGATGGATGTTGTGTATTTCACTAAAGCATTTTCCACATATTTATTTTGGGCAGCATCTAAAGAATAAAAAGAAAAGAAACCAAACAGAAAAGACCAAACAAAAAAGTGATCACATCTACGGGTTTCTCATGATTCAATACAGTTCTCATTGCAGTATTGAAAGATTAAATGTCAGCGTCATATTCTATCACTGACTAATGTAGTGTAAAGAGTTACACGCTAGGCAGCAGTTTTGCAAGCAGAAGAGGGGGAAAAAAACCCAAACCAGTAGAAATCAAAGGGGAAAAAAGTTGATGAGAAAATGGCATTGTCTCACAGGCACCTAGAATTCTGTAGTGCATTTACGGGACCAACACATGTTAAAGGGCTTCTCCTTTCCAATACTCCAGGCCAAATGAAAGAGTGTGCCAAAGAGTGCAATAAAGATAGGAAGTTCAGAAAGCCTGATCGGCGGAGAAAGCTTTAAAGAGCGGCAGTTCATTTACAGAGGAGATGCAAGATTTTTGAGAGAGCAAGGAGAAGGAAGGCAACCTCAAAGCCTTGCAGCCTGGAAACCACGCTGTTGGTGGTGAAGATCTTTTTCAGTAACTTTCCAACCAGGTAATTAAGAAAAGCAAAACAACCCTGTAGCAGACCCTGTGGCGCTCACTTAGAGGTGCTGAGGAGCTCTGCTGACCCATCCACGCCAGAGGCAAGAGCTTCCTACCCACACTGCACACTCTGCGAAGGATAGAGAGCTGCATGCATCCACTCAGTGCTCACCGTGGCACCAGCAACAGCAGCAGCATTGTGTCTACCATAATCCTGACCCAAGAGTATTACCTTGCACAGTCAACACTTTGCATCAGTATGTTATCTTTTGTAAAGTTCTATCTGTTTCAAAGTATTTTAATATCTTCATCAACACCACAAAAACACTTCTCTATGAAAGAAAACTGACAGCAGTTAGCCTGGCAGCAAAGAACAGTTCAGTAACAGATCCTTCTGGTGAGATGAAAAAAATTCAGTTGACTTCATTCATATTGATATATAATTCTATAGGAAGACTGAAATTTTTATTTGAAGTGAATTTGTCTCATTTTGTGAACACAAAGTATTTTTTATTTGTATGACTGCACTTGAAATTATTTGAACTTACTTGAATTTACTTGAAATTACTTTTGTTTGGCTGTTTTTAATTCATTTAAATCATTATTTAGACCGAAAAAATAACTTTTATTTTAAATGTCTTTATCCAGTCTAGCATTTATGAGTTATACAGTCACAGCTACTTCTGAGAGATGAAACTATTACTCTAATTCAACCCAAAAGTAGGAACTGGCTTGATTTAAAACTTTTGTTTTTCCAGACAAATTACAATTTATTTCATCCAATCAGAGGAAAGCTTCTAATAAACAGCTTATACACTGCATTGCACAGAAGAGACTAATTATCTCCACTGTAAATTAAAGATTCCAGGATTCCTGCACTGTCATATTTCACTAGGCTATATTCAAAAGTCCCTTAAAACCCCCAAATTTCAGAAAATATTTTCCTACAGCTATTTTAGCAAGGTACCAAGAGGCAACAAATACTGGGGATCATGAGATTTAGCAGGAATATAGTAAAGAAAAAAACGTATCAAAAGCACAAGTAATCACCATGTGGCACAGCCACAGGTGACTGTATTTGTTTTGTTCAGCACCATAAATTATCCTGCCAGCCCTGAATGCTGCCTGCCAGTTCTCCAGGGCAGGTATCTTCATATTTGTTTAGCATAGCTGACTGAATTGCAAACTATGGCTGTGGCACTGTATAAGTAATAAATTATTGTCACCTCAGGCAAGAGTCTTTGCTCCTATTTATCACAGCAGACAGCACATTACCAGAGAAACTCAGCAGACAGCACTGAAAAGCAGGCACTAAACTGAGGTGGTGGAGGTGGCCTTAGGCTTCTCATAGTCTGTTGAGTCTTTACAGAAGGAAAATAATAATTCAGGTATCTAGTGCAGATACTTAATACTACATCATGAGAGTACTCTTCAGCAACTTCAACAAACTTTGGAGACCACCCACACAGACGAGCTATCGTTAGATCACATTGCCCGTGTGCTGGCTGGTACATAGGGCTGTCAAAAAGCAGTTTTGTGCCCAGCCAAAACCTACCTGACTGGACTGCTGCCAAAAGGACTTGACTTGCTCTTCCTGGTGGCAAGGCAGGCCCCTGTCACAGGCTCCCAATCTCTTCTAGTACCAGACAGTTGTTGGACAAGTTGCATCAGCCCAGTGAAACTGAGCTCCCAGCCACGGGTGCAGCTCACACAGCCTACGCTGCAGCCCCCACGGCAGAGGCGAGAGTCTCTCCAGTTAATCAATCTGAGCTTTAATTTGCAGCCATAGCCTCTGAATGTATTCCACATCTGAATCTATTCTAAGCAGCCTGTGTATTGACACATGTTCCACAAATCTGTGTGACTCTTAATTTCAGTGACACTGAGGATTTACATTTGGATTGAGGAACCGCAGCTATTTTAGGAGATAACAGGCTTCCGATACTCCAGCACACTGCTAGAGTAGTCAGGTTGTCAACTGACAATCAAGAAAGAACAAAATCCAAAGAAGCAAAGGAAATGCCAGCTGGGAAACTCTTTGTTTTTCACTGATGCAGTTTCTATTTACCACCATCCTCACAGGAGTTATTGTAGCTCATTTGGTAGCATATCTCAAGGGTCAGAACTGCAAATCTGCTTCTCCGTAGACATTTAGGAATTTGTGTGTATAAAATTTGATATGCAAATACCATGTTTTCCTTTGGTAAAACATGCCGCAGTATACAGAATACCTGCAGGGAAAAATCACATACTTACATGCTTTGAAAATAACTAGATATGCTTGATGATTAATTTGCAGTTATGAAACGTAATAGTCTCATTCCTTCAAGTCAAAATGCTTACTGATAATAAGAGACAAATCAAGTTACTCTTTCAGAAAGGAACAAGTTATTATGTCCAAACATTTCTTTCTCCCAATAGTTTTCCACCTCACAGAATGACAGAATGGTTTGGGCTGCAAGGGACCTTAAAGGTCATTTAGTTCCAACCCCACTGCCATGGGCAGGACACCTTTCACTACACCAGGCTGCTCAAAGCCCTATCCAACCCAGTCCTGAGTATTTCCAAAGACGGGGCTTCCACCACCTTACTGGGCAACCTATTTCAGTGCCTCACCACCCTCACAGTAAAGAATTTCTTCCAAATACCTAATCAAAACCTATTCTCTTTCATTTTAAAGACATTCTCCTTTGTCCTATCTCTGCCTGCCCTTGTAAAAAGTGTCTCTCTGGCTTTCTTGTAGAAATCTTTCCTTTTTTTTGCTAGCCTACTTATGGAGGCATTTAAGCTGTGTGTTTAAAAAAAAAAAATCAAATGCATTTTCCTGTCTACAAAACACCCAGAAACATGCCAGAAAGTAATTAGGAATGACAAGCATATAATGACATACAAGCTGCAAGTATTCAGTTTTTAGTCTGGAAAATAAAACACTTAACGGATATGGAATGCTTTTGCTCCAGCTCTTTTATGCATAGCTGGCATGACTGATCTGAAAAATAAGGGAACATGTGCCAGTCTACTTTTCAGGCGGAGTTCAAACAACAGAGAAATTCAAACAGAGGAAAGAAAAGTCAGACTAAGCATACCAGGTTACTGAATTAACTTTGCAGAGCAACGAGTGTATCCGAGGGTCTGCGGTAAATCTCCACAAAGAGGCTGGTTTGTACTTGAAGCCTGCCAGATTCCTAGTTTTGCTAAAGAGCAAGGTTTTAGCCATTCTGAGACTGGTGAAGAAGTGCTTGTTTCCTGCACATAGGTCATCATGTGGAAGCAACTGAGTTGCAAATGAAGATTGTATTAGAGGACGATACCTACTAACAGTATTGAAGTTTTCCTGGATTTATGAAAATATCTTTTAAATGAGATTGACAGCACAATCTGAATTTTCTGAAAGTATGCTGAATTGTGAGCAGATACTTAGAGATCTACAACACTATGGAAAACTTCAAAATAAGCAGATTTGCTAGTGAGCAACAGGATGTAGTACTGACACCTTAACTACAAACTTTCCCTTAATCTCAACAGAAGCAGAGCTCCTCAGGCTCAGCCTGCTGATGAACAATGGGGGAAAGTTTTATGATGGAAAAAAAGTTCGTTTTTTTATTGTGCAACTTGGCAGCAATAGGTTATCAAAGATGTATCTGTCCCAAATAATGCTGGCACCGTATTTCAACTACGCAGCAAAATAGCTGTGCAGCATATTATTGTCCTGTGCCTCACAGGACAGGTTTGCTGCCAACTGGGTCATACAATAATCAACAAACCAGACTTCAGAAAGGATGCTAGATTCCTCCCAGCAGCACCTACCATTTAAGCAATTAAATATATTTAGTGAGTATAGTGCTGGATTTTCACTTTAGTAACAAATTGCTTAAAGGGGTCTGATCAGCAGGTAACTTTAATAGCCTTACTTCATACTCAGCCATGAATCTTTAATCCACGTAAACTTTCCAGCTCATGCTGCTGCCAAAGAGAACATCTGGAAGAAGAGGAATAGTCTGTTTGTAGGCTCCCTGGACTCTTGGGTTGGATACATCATCCATGAAACACAAGCAACACCTGACTTGTTGCTAATTCCAAGACTGCATAAAAACTAAGAGCACAATACATTCAAAATACCACCAAAACACTCAACCAAGTATTCCCCTCTTCCAAGAGTGGGGGGGAAAAAAAAGGTAAGAGGTTCTACTACAGTTTGGAAACCAGTGCCATGAGCACTGGCTTAGAAGGCTCACATCTGGCTGAGGCCTTTCTGAACTCACTGCAGAGCCTCCCATGCAGTCATGGATGAGGTTATGGCTCCATTCCTAGCCACAAGCTGCATATCGCTTCCAGGAGCTACTGCTTGGGAAATACAGACCAAATCTTTCATTCCAATCCTACGATCTATGCTGCAATCCATTTTTCGCAGCTACACTGAAATCCCAAATAGAGGACGCTGTCTGCACTCCCATACCTAACAGGATAAGGTGAGAAACACTTCCCTCGTAAATGTAATTTCTACCTGCTTATCTGTCATTCAAACTGTAGAACAGTCCACAGAGTATTAACAATCCCTTACAACAACTCGACTGATAATGGGCTTTGAGCAATCTCAGAAAACTAATTCCCACAGCAGTGGTTGCTGTTCTCTCTCATTCAGCATGAGCATCTGGCAACAAGTGATTCCACTAAGTAATCTTGGCAAAGCTTGGAGACATTGTTTTCAATTTCCTTCACAACTTCTCAATGCCCGACTGTATTAATAGCTGAAGAGAAACTACTGTTTTGGGTCTTCCTGACCCCATGATAAATATTTCTAGTGGTCCATGTGGCTCTTCTTTACCATTTCAACATTTGCTTAAATTTATAACAATTAAATGATCATGCTCGACACATGATTTGCTGGTAAGAGCAGGAAGAGTAGCCAGTACTTTACATCCATGAATACATCTTTTGAGCCAAACATAGGCAAAAAGTAGGCACACTACATAAAATACATCCAAAATTTGTAATATTAGCTGCAGATAGTTCTCTAGAGTCTCACATCACTCATCAGAAAGGAGTTATAAGGGCGGTTTTGAAAGCATCATCCTTCACCCACCCCACACACCATGAGTCTGGAAAGAAAAAGTCGAACGAATATGAGCATTTGTGCCTATGAACTGCACCGAGGGAACAACATGCAGACTGACATTCATCTTTCCCCAGAAAATGCCTCATTTCTGTCCAGTAGCTGCCTTAACGAATAGCAGTTGTTCAGGCTTCCTGCTCTTCTCTATTAGCAAGTTTCCACTTCCACTGGTGCCACGCTTCCACTGGCTTCTGCAGCTCTGCCCCCTTCTTAGGGGAGGACACCCAACACATGGGCTAGATCATTATCTTCTTCTCTTGTATGAGAGGACACCAGTTGCTGACTTCACATACATTAGTCCAAACTCAGAGAGACTTCAATCTCCTCAGCAGAAGCAAAGGGAGAGGGGCTGGTGAGGAGCAGGGGGTGGCAGCTGTGATGGCAGGCTGCTGGATGGTTAGCTGAAGCCACAGCTGCCATCTCTGGCTGAGCACATCCAGCACTTTCCCCAAGCTCGTTTCAAGCTGTGTTGTCTGAAAGTGCTCCACAAGCCACAGCCTGTAAAGAAGTGCACTGCTTCTAACCAGGTATTTCAGTAACATTTTGTAAGAGCACCTATCTGTATTGTTAAGGTATAGAGTCATCAGAGCACGGGGAAAATATCAATCTACTAGGATATGAAGAAACAATGAAAAGTCCCAAGAAGAGAGAGCTGTATGACCTGCAGTTCCCGAAGCCACAGCTGAGGCTCCTGCTCTGCAGTACTGCTTCATCTTAACGGGAATGAATGTACTTCTCACACTAATTTTCAAGATACCTGGCAAGTGCAGGTGTCTGAGATGTAGAGAATGGGAAGAATAACTCTTTTGCCCATAAAGCCACAGTTCTGATTCATACAAATGGGATCGTATATATAACAGTTTTCATGAATAGTCGCAGCCTCTTGTTGGATCAGGCTCCTTGGCGTAAACCTTCTGTAAGTTTAAAAAATCCAGACAAATAAGCAATTAGTGAGAGACAGCTCTACTATTTCAGCCCTAACAACACGTGGTGCCAGTCGTTTTTTACTGACAGCTTACATTTTGTTTTCACTCTCCAGCATTAGTAAATAAAACGAAAACTGCAATATAAACAAACAGTATGTGTATCAACTGCTCACATATAAAATGAGTAGGTGAATGACATCAGTTCTTTGATGCAAAAATACCATCTCTCTGTTCCCCGTACTTTTACAAGCTGTTGTACTGACAGGCTGCTAAAAAATACTACAACCGGTATGCCATTTGGAAAGCACAGCAATGCAATCCACTGGCAAAATCAGTCCTACACTACCAAAAACATTTCTACTCCTATCATAGCTCTATCCATGAAGCAGTATAACCTTTACAATAAAAAGAATAAAATATTTTAAAAATCAGTATGAAAATATACTTCTGCAATTCAAGCAACATTTGTATTTTTTAATCATCTTGAGGATGTTGGGTTTTTTACCGCGTTTTAGTCCAACCACCTCAAACAACCTTAAACAAATCATTACACTTAGTCTTAAACATGTTCTTTTGATTACTGTCCACAAAACCTTCAGTCATATTATTATTATTAACAATAATAATTTTAGTTTTAATTTTAGTTTTAATTTTAATTTTAGTTTAGTTTAATTTTAATTTTCCTCTATAATTGCCATGAATCTTTGTTCTATTCCCATTAATTACGATCTTCTTCCCAAGGATTTACATCAATCACCTCCATCATTTGCAGGATCCCCCCAAAATCCNCACCAAAGGCCTTGGGTTTGTGGGGTTTGGGTGGGAAGGGAAAAGGGGAATCCCGAGGGATCGAGGGAGGGGAAAAAAGGGGGAAAAGAGGGGGGGAAAGGAGGGAAAAAAATAAGGGAAGGAGAAAAGGGAGAAATGGGAAAAGAGAAAAGGGAAAATGGGAAATGAAAAAAGGGAAAATGTTTCATATGTTCAGATAAATGTCCACTTAAGACAGTAGAACTAAACAGTTCAGAGTCTATAACTTCAGTCTTTCCAATAACAACCAACAGTTCCCCAGGCTTTCATATCCTGGTCTTCCTACTTGCACATATTCCATTTAGTTTCAAAAATTATCTAGAATCTGTATGCAGTCCTTGGCTCTTGATCCTTCAACGCTGTAAATCCTCTTTCTCTTTTCTGCATGATTTAGTAAACTGAAACACTGAACACATTCTAACACTATGAAAAACTTCTTCCCTCTTCTAATTGAAGATCTCCTGTGGTTAACTAGGCTCCCGGGCTCCTTAGGTTTGAAATAACATTCAAACAATAGGCCAAAATTGTTTAAAAAAATCTGCAGCTCCTACCTCAGCAAAGAAAAAAAGGAGCATGACTATAGAAGGTTCTGCATGAAGATTTCCATTATATCATTCAATGTCAACATGAACAACCAGTCAGGAGGAGTCTCTCTTCCTAAATCCTATGTTCTTTCCTTTTGATGGATGGACTTTTTATTCACACTGGATCCATAAAGTTCCCTTGGGCTCTTACAGAGAGAGTTCTTCACTTGCAGTAGCAGGAGAGGAAAAGGGACCTGCAGTGATTTTCACAATACACCTGATTACATTAATAAAAGGTCCACTTTCTATATTTGAAAAAAAAAAAAGGCAAAAGAACAGACCACAACAAGCACATGGGTGCAACAGTAAACAACACTACTTTTTCCATCATGGCATGAAGTGCATTCATTTATGCCACAAGCTGGATCAAAGATAGAAGGACACAATGTATTGCTTAATTCCCCTGTATGTTGGATACAGGTGTTACACCATTATACACCATAAGCCTGAAAAATCATAGAATCATAGAATGTTAAGGGTGGAATGGACTGTAAAGATCATCTAGTCCCAACTTCCGCTGTCATGTGCAGGGACACCTCCCTTTAGACCAGGTTGCTCAAGGCCTTATCCAACCAGGCCTTGAACACTCTCAAGGTTGGGGCACCCACAACCTCCCAGGGCAACCTGTTCCACCAGCCTCACAGTAGAGAATCTATTCCTTATATCTAACCTAAATTTCCCCTCCTTCAGTTTGTACCCACTACTCCTTGTCCTGTCACCATAGTTTCTGACAGAGAGTCTCTTTCCAGCTTCCCTGCCGTCACCCTTCAGATATTGGCAGATCATCACGAGGTTTCCACACACCCTTCTCTTCTCCAGGATGAACAGCCCCAAATTTCTCAGCCCGTCTTTCTAGAGGAGGTGCTCCAGTCCTCTTTATCAACTTTGTGGCCTCCTGTGGACTTGCTCCAACAATTCCATGTCCCTCTTAAGCTGAGGACACCAGACCTGGACACAGTGCTCCAGGTGGGGTCNCTCCAGGTGAGGTCTCACAAGAGCAGAGTAGAGGAGCCGAATCCCCTCCCTTGACCTGCTGGCTACACTCCTTTTGATGCAGCCCAGGGTTTCCTTGGCTTTCTGGGCTGTGAGTGCCCATTGCTGAGTCATGGCGAGTTTTTCATCAACCATCACCCCCCAGCCCTTCCCTGCACGGTGCTCTCAATCACTTCTCTGCCCAGCCTGTGGGTGTATCTAGGATTGCCCTGATCCAGGTGTAGGACCTTGCACTTGGCCTTGCTGAACTCCATGAAGCCTGTCCACATGTCCCTGGATGGCATCCCTTTCCTCCCGTGTGTTGATTGCCCCGCACAGCTCGGTGTCATCAGCGACCCTGCTGAGGGTTCACAGGGTGCACTCGATCCCACTGTCCATGTCACCAACAAGATGTTGGACAGTATCAGACCAGACACTGACCCCTGAGGGCTTCTCTCACATAATGCAAAGAGAGTTTTTGGAGGGCAGAACTTCCAATGAAAACAAAATCCTGATAGCCTCAAACGTTTCCTCTAGTATAGTTCTACTCAAGTAAATTCTAAGTAACTTGTTCCCATCTTGCTCTCTTTCAATTTAGCATGGACAAAGGCACTTCTTGGGTCAGTTCTTCATTATCTGTGGTCTCTGCACTTCGTGAATATTTGTTTTAGTGTCTTTTCTCTGAATATTTTTCTGTAGCTGCCTGCATACAATATTTGGGATACAGTTAATAACATGTGGAAGTTCTCTCTTTTCCTGATTAAGACTAACAACCAAATCTACGTGATTTTTAAGAAAAAATATAAACTTCATTGTGAAACTCCTTAAAAGGATTACTTTAGAACTGTCATAACCATTTGTCAGAAACATAAATATAATAATTTATAGCTTACTGAGACTTTTGGAAACAAGGTTTGAGAAACAATTTCTAATGAATAAAATATTGCCAAAATGCTCAAAGCCAAGATTTCTTCTTATCAAAGTTTGCATAAGTCTTTGTATCAGTTCTGAATATCCAAGCTTAAATCGCAGGGCACTGTACATATTTAGAGAGGAAAGCAATTTGAACAGAAATTGTCAAGGTTTGAATATTGCCTTGCGGCATGATTTGGTTTGGTCATTTGCAATTTTCAACTACAAAAAGCCTCAGCAACCAGTCAAATGTATAAATAGATGTTTCTAAATCGGTAAGCCACTTATATCCCATGATAAAATTCAATATAGGTGTATCAAGAATTATTTTTGCTTATTCAGGGAACATTATCATCTTTTATTTTAAGACATGATAGCATCTTTTCATTTTAGTGACTACGCACTAAGATATGAATATCTGAGGATCTCAGGATTGTTCTTGGGTTTGATTTTGGCTGAACTTCTAAAATTTTTGTTTGCTGTGGGAGTCAAGGGACATACGTAGAATGAACTCCAAAGAGTCTGAGAGTCAAATCCAGGCTTGTGAGAGAAACTTACCTCTGGCTGTGACTAAGGGTTTTAATTTCTCCTCTCTTTTAAATATATCAGTCATAAAGACACCTATGTGAGAAGGCAGGGTGGTACAGGTGAAGTCAGTATATCTGCTTAGAAGATTCCAAAAACAAAGTCAGGTAGAAAAAGGATATTCAAAATTCTTTGAATACTATTATTATATCCTAAACCTGTTGAGCACTCAGCAATAAAGTCTATCTTCTGAATAGCTATTCCATTTCCTTGACATTTTTTGGGGGTTAATAGTTGTAGATGACTTATTTTATGGGGAAATACATTTCTGTGTTTGAACCTAGAAATCTTGCCAAAATATTTGGGTTCACCCTATCCATTATTTCAACAAATAGAGAGCTAGGTATTTTATATGTTGCTGTTGAAGGGCCCATGTTTATATTAAATTGGAGATGTGTACTATTCTACAAGAGGCTTGAAAGAAATTATGCAGCCATAGGGAATGCCTTTCTATCTTCATAAGCAACGGGGGACCACTCAGCACGCCATGTGCTACAAACTCCCTAACCTTCACAAAATACCTTTAAAGATCTACTTGCAAACATATGTCAATGCAATATTATTTTAATTGATATTGAGTTTACCTTGACCCCTTTTGTTGCTTCATAGTTTAATTGAAAAAAATGTGAGGCAAAGCAACAACAGGAATACATTTGTGAAATTCAGGAGTTTAAAGGTTTCTACTGCTAATGATAAATTTTCTTTCTAACAGAAAATTGGGAGTTTATTAGAAATCATGTGAGCATTATGATGCTTTTTCTCTAGAGATGTTTCTGAAGAGCTGAGAAGTCAGTAGAACATTCATGAACACTCGGGATCTAGCTTTTTTAAAGCAGGTCTTGACCTCAGTGACAGTTGAGTCACTGAGTTCAAATAAAAATATAATACTAGATAGTAGATAAATAACTAGATAATATTTCATTTCTAGTCTACTGAGGACTTTTAAAATCCTTAATGAATTCATAGGATCTTATGATTTCAAAAGAGGGGTGTTAGAGAACTAGAATTACTCTGTCCTTCGCACCTGTCTTTTGCACCAAATAGAGAGTACTTGGAGAACTTTTTAATGTCCCATTATGGTTATGCTCAGTCTATCTGTTCAGAGACAATGGTGATCTTCTAGGCTGTAGGAATGCCCACAGAGTACCTCTCTCACCTACTGATATGTAGCTTTCTTTTTCTGCTCATGAAATGATATATTTGTCTATTCAATGTTTATTCTGAGAAGTTATATTCTTTTAGTCTCCATAACAGTATACTCACTGAATATGTTTTTCAATCTGAAACTGTGGTCTTTTAATAAGCATATGAAACATTCATCATCACCATCAACAACATTAATATGTCCTATTATATGTATAGTTTTGAACAGATTACCTATTAATCATATTAGAAAAGAAATTACTCCACAGTTTTCTTTTTAACCCAGAGACCATGTATTAACTTAGTCTTCAGAGCCATTCAGACTCTCAAGGCTCCACTGATAAGTAATAATAAGCAATTCTCACAAAGACTGACAATAAGGTAAGACAAATGAAAAGGTAATCACCAAGGAACAATTTGACACTTCATTACATTTCTGTTAGTTCAATTTTTGCAAGAACTAGAGAGCTGATATTAATATCTTCTGAAAAGCTCTTAAATAAGTCTAAGTGTGCATCCTAATTTGCTGCTTGGTAGTTTACTTGCCTGAGGAAATGCGAAGTAGATTTCACTTTTGCTGTGTAACTGGGATGCAAATTCTAAATCTTGGCAAGAGATGGGTAAAAAGTGTGTGTAAAGCACTTTATGACTCTCCTAAAGTTTTCCTCTTTTATATTTTTATTCTCATACACCTATATCTAACTGATGTCTCATATTTTGTACTGAGTTATTAATCCTCTGGTGCATGAACCATCTTTTTGTTATAAACTTGTATAACTGTGGCTCTAAGTGCACCACTTGGGTACCTGGGCATTACTGAGGTAGAAAATTCAGGTCCACTCAGCCTGAAAATGGAAGGCTTATTTAACCAGCTTGGTTGCAGCATGAGAACTTATGTAACCACTGACACACAAACAAATTGTGTGACTGATATTCATTTTGGTACATCTTTGATTTCCCAACCAGAATGACCTGCTACCTTACATCTGCAGACAACCTGCAACAAGATTTCTGGGCATTTTGATCTCAAAAAAAAAAAAAAAAATCTCAGTCCTATCTCTGGATTCACAATGTGAATCTTTAAGTCCTTTTATCACTAAGCCTTTATAAAGTATAAATTAACAATATGCAGTTAAAATAGCTTCTTTATAACTGCTTAAAGTTTGCAAGTAGGAACAACGTCGGCCTCTTCAGCAAAGAAACAATATTAATCAAAGCTGCTTACCAGTGAGTGGAAGAACCTCACTGAGTTTCATTTCCAACTAAGGATAGCAGAGACAAAATACCAAAGTTTCTTTCGGGTTTCCAACAAAGAGCGAGCTTTGTACTTGTCATCAAAATAGTCTAGCAGCCATCAAAAGCTGCTCAGAAAGGTCTTAGAGCAGTAAACAACACTACACCGTTTGTAACTTCTGCCTTTTGGCATCCATCTCTTCAAACATCGCTTTGTAGCATCAAGACAGCATTTATCATGATTAAGTACTATTTATGGTAGTTTTCTGTCATATTTAAATTTCTAACTCAGAAATTAAGCAGAAAATGGCTGCAGTGAGTCTGCCAACAATTACGTGTAACACTGTATATAGCTTTTGATGGTTTCTATATCAAACTGCATTAGATATACCAAGTCAAAGTAATAACACTGAGAAGTTTACTTTTTATTTTGTGCTATGTTTCATCAGAACTGGTGAACAACTTTGTGCTTTCCTTGAGAACCCTGGGGGCTCAGAGCGGCTCCATCTGTGCTACAACTTTCTCCATCACTTGGGTCTGTATAAACCAGAAGGCTGTCTATCACGTTCCCTCTATGCTGCACAGCAAGTGGAAATCGTTCCTACTCGTTGTTACAATAGTTCAGTGGATAAAACATTGATGGGGGAGACCTGTATTCAGTTATATCCCCTGTCTCAGGAAATTCAAGATAACATCTTCAATCTCCAGAAAAAATCACCACTATAATTGTAGGTTGTAACGATAAAGAATAAAGGAATTCTCAGTCTCTCCTGTTGAAAATGTTCTTCTCTAATTTTAGACAAAGAAAAGAACAAATACATGAGCAGAACACTTATCTGAGCTGTGAAAACCTGTACGCGAACACAATTCCACTGTAATAGCTAAGGAAAACTTGGCCTTAGCCTGCACTCCAGCAGCCACTTACGTATCTTCCATCAAATAACCACTGAATGAAATATAAAAGTTGTTCTTAGAATTTATTTTGGCTTCCTTTTTTTCTAAGGAGAATGAAATAACCTCTAGACCAGGAGAAACGAAACATCCCCTTTAAAATCATTCTGGCTTGCTTTCAACTCTCTTATCCAGTTTTTATCACTATTGCCCCATGCTTTGTTACGTTGCCATTAATCTACTATGCTGTAATTAACGCTGTAGTTATCTATCTTTTTCATTCGCATGAAAAAAATTGTGAGAAGTGTGAGTGCCAGACTCAGAAAACATACTGTGAGGTGACAGAACCATATAGTTAGATAAACATCCCAGGACAAGTCCATGCTAAATATTTTTTTGAGCAGCAGAAGGTAGCACAGGAATTGCCACTGTGCTTCTCATCATATTATTTGAATGCATAAACCTTCACTTTGTTTCACCAATAATAATATCATACATATCCTTCAGTAGTAGTACGTATTTACAAGCTTAGACAAACAGACTCACGCTCTCTGACCCAATTCATTGTTCTACTTGCTGGTTCCCAAGCCTAAATAAACAGATTCATGTTCTCTTCCAAGTTAACATTAATACAGGCCCTGTCCAGGCAAGGAAAAGAAGAAGTCTTCCCCATGGCCACTGATTGCTTATGCTGAGTATTGCTAGGGGCTGGGTTTTGATTTCTATGACCACTTGTTCTTGCTGCTGCCGAGTTGCTCTGGCCTCACCAGATGAATCCAGCTGCTCTGAGCTCCAAACTCTCCAAGGCTCTTCTGAGCCTCTCAGTGTCTGGCTCTGGTCTCTGTCACTAAAAAATTCAACATAGGTATGTATATATACACACATATGGATACATATATATTACGCTTTATATTTATCCATAAATATATGTTCTATTTACTTTTTTTTTTCTGCTGAAACCAACAAAAAGGTGCTGCTTTCAGCAGAAAGGCCTCCTTCTTGCTCTTTTCCTGGCATTGCAAGATGCCACTCATCCTTCTGAATTTTTGCATTAGCGATTAGGAAGAGGTTTATAACCTCTTGGAAAATGGACTAACTATAGGAACATTTCATAGTTTATCCAATTTTTATGCCATAATGCAGTTTTAAGAGATCTGGAGTAACAAGATATGAGCATCTTATAGCTACGCCTTTATTCATTTTTAAAAGTCTATTGGATTGTTGTGTTATATTATGTTTAGATCTATCCACAGCTGTACTATTGAGTTTGACAGTAATGTGATCTGGACATTTCCATGACTAGCCTCAAAGTGCAGACTATCATTATAGTCTGGATGTGCTTGCATAGGCACTTTTTTGACTAAGTGGTATGATTATTTTTTCCTTCTTCCTTTCTAGGATGCTTGTGTTCACCCTTAAACTTATATACCAGGACCCTCTCCATTCAGGCAATGAACAGGAGTTTTTTGCATCTTTTACAAATATTTATGATTTTTTTTATTATTAGTTCAATAATGAGAAAAAAACCAATTAAATGCTGCATTAAAGTTTGATGTCCTCCCTATAACTTCTAGAAGCTTCTGATTTTAATGGAACTTCTTGCATTAAACCCTGAAAAGAGTGTTCTCTTAAAGCATGAAAATATGAAGTCGTTAAAATCTAAGGGTTTTGTGGTTCAGATTCAGACATTCTTTATGACAGAATTAATACAACTAACAACACCCTATAGTAACCTTCTAAGAAAATGGGTAGCTCTCCCTTGTAACTTCGAATTAAAACTGGATATTTAAACCTTGGTCTCCCGTGTCCAAACACTAAGCCTGAATCATTCCACCGCTGACTTTTCAGCCTTGGCTTCTTCAAAGTGCTGTCATGGATGCTGCTCACCTCCTGAGGCAACCAGAAGCCTTTGCTCTCCTCTGCCTCATGTGCTTCTTTTGAAGCTACAGGTTCAGTGGCTTCCTTGACTGCCTGAGTCATAATACAAACTAGGTCGTCTATACCCAAGCTGAATGTCCTAATCATTGGACCAATGAATCACCTCCTGTAATTTTCTGGCCCAATGTTTCTGTTCAATTATTTAAAGAATCCATGACCTTTTCTGCCACACGTAAACATAGCTGGTGATCAGAGCATTTAGCTGTAATGAGGGAAACTCAGGCTGAAGACCTTTTGCTCCATTCAGGTCTGTTCTTACTTAACTGCTCTTGGGTGCTGTGGAATAACCTCTCTACAGTTTTGCTCCCACAGATATTTCTGTCTTTCTTACCTTCCAGTCTCAAGCTTATGTCTATATAAGATATAACTAATTTTAAGGAATATTTTCTGAGGTGGGAAAACAATTTCCCCCACTTCCAATCACCTGTCTTTGAGGAATAGCATCCTTGCTTCCTGTTATGGGTGTTCATTTAACTATTGGTATTACATTTTCTGTTAGACATCATAGCTTCTTAATGTGTAAAATGGAAGAACTGCTTAGGTGCTCAAGAAATGTTATTTTTCCACATAGTATTGTTTGAGTTCTTACTTTGTATGATTCTTAAATTATATCAGTATTATAAAAATAATTATTTTTAAGTGTTTTAAAATCACTTTCCTTGTCTGGAAGTATTTTGACATGTAGTACATTGTAAAAAATTACTATGCTAATGTTGCTATCCTCAAGGATCTAAAACTCAGTAAGGCTTTCAAAACCATGAGATGTTCCAAAATATTATCTTTTGGTTACTTTTGTTCATTTTTTAAACTTTCTAAATTAGTAGAATGCACTCAGGTTACATTTTCAAGCTTTTCTATACCTCCCTACCAAGTGTAGGAATCCATGCTTATTAAAAGCAACGAACACTGAGACTAATGTATGCCCAAAAAAGGGGACAGAAATTTCACTAAAATTTGCAAGGATTACAATAAAACAATATTTGCAGGTTAACCCTCTGTTACCAAGGCTCAGTATGTTTCTGCTGTAAAGTAGTTCTATTGAAGACTTGAAGCTGTTTCGTTTTGGATTACGAATTGACATTATATTGCCCTCCATTAATAGTGTTTTGCAAGTAATGTTCATGCAGTACTGTGGTACGCTCTGAGTGTGAGTGGAGTTATTCCCTGATTACATCCACCCTAACATTTTTGGGGTGTATTTTTCTCATGTTTACTTTAATTCCAGAAACACTTGAAGGCTAGACAGCTTCGCAGCACAGAATGACAGCCTAAAACTACTTCCTAAAGAGCTAAAAGTCTCAACCTGAAGTTTTACCTCATGTCCATTAAACTATCTGAAAAACTGCTGGGCTGGGCATGAACACGCGTGTTATTTATTACAAACTATGGCCAGTTACATTTTAATGTGAAAATATGATTCAGAAACTCTCAGAATTGTATCAAGCATGTGCAAGCATTAGAGCTTTCACATATACCCTGACCGCACACAAGCCTTTTTTTTTGGTAATCCACATAATATTTTTTCTCCCATTTCTTCTCGTTTATCATTGCTTTACTTGAGATTTCAATTTTCAGAGAGTTTGGTGTTTGACTGCAATAAAATCAAAGTAGCACTTTTTTTACCCTAGTGATAAGTTAATACCTTAGTACATGGTGAAGGGGTGACTATATATTATTATCAGTCTTTAAGTCTGAGTGCTGCCTGTTCAGGAATAATTAGATTCAGAAACATATATTAAGGCAACATTAGGCCTGGAAGACTGCAGGAAGTAATGCAAGGGAAGGTGCCAATTTAGTTTCTATCAGCATCATTTAAATAACTGAACTGCACTTCTTGTAGACCACTTTTACACAATAGGAGATGGTTATTCCATCATTCATGTTCAGTATTTCAAAACTCTGCTTTCTTCTGAGATCCAATATTAGTGCTCTAGTTTCTAAAAACAATGCACATCCACAGCAACACATGTAGCTAGGAGAGCTACTCAGTATTTTTGAATGTCAGTCCACTGAGGGACCCCACTTTTGAACTCCAGGTCTGCAAATCTTGATCCAAATTTCCTAGCCTTTACTGAATCCATTAAGAGCACTGCAGGGTCTTTCAAGTCATCATCAACATTTACAAATGAACAATACACACTTTATTTTATTAATACTCAATTTCTCTGCTGGTTGACACTTCAAAAGTGGTTTGGTTGGAAAACAAGCCCAAACAACATTCTGATTTTACTTTTTACCTTTTTTTCCTCCCCTCTAATTGCATACTATCTTGAGAACTTGCCAGATAGCTTCCTGTCAGCTCCACTATACTGGATGTATCATTCCCTTGTTCTCTCAGAATGACAAAAAATCCGTTGTGGGATTTAGGATTTGCTAAGTAATTAATATCATCTCAGCATTAACTGTGTAGAAAATATTATGTTCTTAATCTGACTGATCTGGAAGGTCAAGCTGTGCCCACCTGCTGCCTGCTTATAAGGACTCAGCAACAGGAGCACTGGTTTTGCCAGAAGAAATAAATCTGACAAGAATGGTAGGAAATGCTTCTTTTTAATCCCATCTATCTAGTTGTGTACCTACATATCTCAAGTACCCATCGCTTCAATGTCATGGTGCCAAATTTTGTAAATTGCAGAGCCACCCAATAATTTGAGCCTTCATAGCTATTCCTTTAAACTAGATTAATTCCTCCTTCTATGGTTTTATTTCTTTTAGGAAAATAAGATAATGTGTAAAACAGAATAATAAGCAGCATGAATTTTTACTATGAAAAAATAATTCCTTTAAACAGAACGAACTGGGATTTTGCTGTTTCTATCTCTCCCATTAGCTCCTTTCAGCTGGGAAGGAAGTTATGAAAAACAATCTACCTGGTTATATTATTTCCTTGTGGGAGATCAAAAATCATACCAAAAAAAAAAAATACGTGAACAAAAGTGGCTCACACCACATTTTGCAGTACAAACATTTCCTTAAGCAAGGAGAAATCCTCTGTAAAAAATGTTTTCAAATACAACTTTCACTTGGAAAGAGTTGCCTTCATGAGGGTGAAGCCAAATAAATACTCATATCTGAGTTTGGGTTTTGGGGAATTAAATGAGATTATATACATATTTTATCTAACAAAAGAGCATCTGAGTGAACAAAGAAGGGAAGGTTTTCTATGCACTGGTATCAGAAACAAAACTGATTTTTGAAAGTATAAATCTCTGCAATTTTATGTAAAATAGCTGTTCACTTTGGCTTGCCTCAAGAAAAACAGTTTCCCTTAAAAAAAGCAGTTATTAACTATTTTGTAGGCACTTGGAAAAGCAAAACACATCCATTTCTGATAACCTGAGACAGAGCTACCCTGAAGTACTACAGACGTGAATGTCGTATTCATCCCTAGGTGAATGTAGCCTTGTGCTTCTGTCCAGTTGAAATTAGTTTTACTAAATAAAGTGAGGTCACCCTGCAGAAGACACAGTATTAAGCATCCCAGGGTGTTAGAGAGCAATGAAATACACAATTACCCTCAACAGCAGTTCTACAAGCTGTGTGATTCCTATGCATTTACTGATTACCTTTATTTGTATTATTCTTTTTTTGGTAGTGGATATAAATTACATACCATTATGGTCCAACCGCAAATAATGAAATGACAATACCATCCATGCCACAGCACAGTCTGGCATTCATGTATCTCTTTAGAGGTGTTAAGAGAAAAGACAGGGTATTGCAGCTGAGTGCACTTTATGATGGAATGCTCTAATAGAGATTTAATATATTTATCTGCCTTCTGAAGCCAGCAGCTATAGTAACTGCAAATGGGTGGCTGGCCACAGTTATTATCTGAGCAATCTAAGTAGTTATGTTTTGAGCTACAGGGTGTTGAAGATAATAGTTCACTCTAGACTAATGCCTACATAATGGCAGATTGCCTTCTCCTTTTTACTTGCTGGTCAAGCCCAGCTGATGATGATTGACTTAATGAGAGTTATAACCTGGCCCATAACCTAAGGAATAAGAGGACTGTTTACACAGAAGAACAATATTATGCTCCTTGGGGAATTTGATGGATTTTGTTAGTTTTGGAGCTCTTTAACTCCTTGGACTTCTGCAGTACCTGTAGCAAATTGTCAGTCGACAATGGTGTCTTCAAGGGATTACTGAAACCACTTGTATCTTTCACCTAACAAATGAGTTATTGCCCAAGATGTGCAATTGGACGTTCATGTTGTTACTACTGTCCCTTTCTCCTTCTTCTTTCCCTGTTTTATTCCCATTAGTGTGTTTCCTTTACATCCAGATTCTAATAAATGTGTCCTCAGCCAGTGATGTCCAATTTCCATTATTGCACACAGTGTTTTCATGCGCATGTGCAAGATCTTTTAAAAAAATACTCCCCACACTTCCCCCCCTTATATTTGGTAGCTGATGCATATTCCACTGTCTAAAACACCAGGTATGTTTTCTTGTTAGTCTAAAAGAAAGGGGCTATTACTCCTTTAAGGGATCCCTCCCCCTTCTTCTTTGTTTGGCGGAAGAGGTCAGGGAGAAGAGGCATCACCTGAACTCAAGGGGCTCAGGTTAGGCTTTCTGGGATATTTTATGTAACCATGACTAAAATGTTTAGCAACACTACTCAGGTTTGCATGGAGCAAAAAAGTCAATACTCTGCCTACACCATGGAGAGATCAAAGATTTTATAAAGAGGTAGACATAAAGAGGCTAATGTTTGGGTCAAAAATATTTGGAAATAAAGAAAAGAAAAATAAAGTATCACAGTTATTTTTCACTTAAGCTTAATCTCTTTACTGGAATGGACTGACTAGATATACATAAAATTGAGTCCACAACTGAAGGGTAGCTGCCATACCATACTGAGTAAATAAATATAATTCTATCTAGCTGAAATTCTAAAAGCTTAAAGCAATAACATATAACCTGAACGAAAGAACTCTCAGCATGTCACAAAGATAGACTTTGAATGCAGAAGCTATGTTGGTAGCCTTTAAAGCATACTTATTCCTGCTAGAATGGTAGCATTCACTCTGTGTACATGATTCTAACAAGACAGAATATATTTTGATAAAACTCTATCGAATTTGATAAATTAATAACAAAATTAACTGCATCACTCTTTTCAGGAAAGGAAGCATTGTTAATTATTATCTTTGTTTACTTTCCTTGTTCTAACATGACTGTTTTTCAACTTGCATCCTCTTTGAGCTGGAGTAAACTATTCTACTTGCCCTTGGGGCTGAGTGCTTTTTACCTATGCAGTGAAGAACATTCTGAATTTTTCCACTATTTTTGAAAAACATTACTGTGATTTCTGCGCTTCTACCTTATGTTTCTTACATTCACTGATGATGTCAAATAAATTTGGTCCAGAGTACTGCAGTCTTCTCTCTCCATGCTTCCTTTCAGGAAACCATGTTCAGGATAGGAATGTCTTTGGACCAGCCATACTGGGGAATCTGGGTAATATTTAAGGTGGGCATTCTGCTCCTTTGTTCATTTATGCCCTCATGAGAATACTCCAGAGATATGGGAAGAAAAACAAGTAATGAATGTGTTTAGAATATCAAACAACCCTATCAACACACCTGAAAGCTATGAATAATGTTAATAATAACAATGATGATGATGATCGTGAGGATGATGATTATAATAATAATAATTAAAAAAACCAACCCTAATGTGAATAGTATGAAACCAGGTTCTTTCCTTAAATGTTACCATAAGCTGAATGACTGCCTTTACCTGTGTGAGGCCTTTAATATGGCTATTCATTCACTTAGTACTTGAATACTGCCCCTTAAATCCTCTTCACAGCAGGTTTTCTCTACTTAAGGGAGGGCTAAAGCTTTATTATAACTCCTCAGTGCAAAGGGATTGTTTGGTCATCAGCAGATCCATCAGTCCAGAAGATGCTTTTCCATCCCACTTGCTCACCAGTGGGAGAAGGGGGAAAAGATAACCCAAATGGTACTACTTATTGCTCTCAGCCCAGAAAGAGACAGAAGTTATGGGAACGATGCCTTGAAAACCCTTATCACGGATTAAAAACTACATTGTCAAAAGGCAAAAAAAATGTGTCTTTGACTTGCCAGTTGAGGATACAAATACCAAAAGGTTTTTGCTTTAGTGCTTTCAGATTCAATAATCATTCATCAGTTTGTTTTCCTTCTGTGCTAGGGAGGACAGGTAGTCAGAGCAGAGAATACAGATTGTTTCAGCCGGCTCCTGTTCAGCTGATAATCGTATACACAGCTGTATGTAGCCAGCGCCTGCCAGCAGAGGCCTGACCCCAACAATTAACCTTATATTAACGCCCCTAATGGTGATCATCTGTTGCCATATGCCTGCAGCCTGAGCTCTAGCTCAGCCATGAGACCATCTACTCCCCAACCCATAACTGATCCTTGATCGCAAGGTACTGAGCTTCAGCCGATTTTTAAAATGTTTATTGGTAATCTGTTCGTTCTAGGGAAGAATAAATCCCGTTGAGAAAGGTATTAGTTGTTTCAGGAAAATCTGTGAGACCCACATACATGGAGACAAATGATTAAACAGTTTATTCTAAATAACTGCTTCAGTTTTGTATATCTCCTTGTCTCGAACTGTGTTCTACACTAAAACCAAGGAGAAAATGGAAAAACTCCTTTTCTAGCTTATTTGCCTTCTGGACTGAGTCTGTTCACTGCCTCTGTACTGAGTACAGTTATTTTTCTAGGAGTAGCTGTTGAATCCGAAAGCAATTTAAAATAGCCAGTGTGTGAAGTAATTTTTCTTGTACTCAGGTCGTGATATTTAAACACATGTGTGTTAAGACCAGTATTTGCTGCACCACTGCTGGTGTTAATCCTTGTTTATACTGTGAGTAAGCTGCCTGGCAGGTGTTACATTTTTATTTCAAATCTGTTGCTTTCCTGGATTTATTTTCTGTATCATTGTCATCCTAAAAAAGCTCTTTCTTTCTTTTCTGCGGTAGCAACTCAGGCCCGAATATGTACTAGAACAGCCACAGTGGAAATCTACTACAAAATACTAGCCTTTCTACATCATTCATATAATCAAGAATAAAGTAGAACTGAAGCAAAGAGTGCATTAATAAGAAATAAAAGACCAATGGACATTTTAAAAGGTGTTACTTGTTTCACTATCAAAAACAAAAGGGCCCCCTTTTTTTTTTTTCTATTCCCAGTATCATATTTTATGTATGATGCTTCCATGTACCTCTTTTTCCTCAATCTATATGTATGCAGTAGATTATTGATTGTTTGGGCAAGATACGCCTAATGCTTTCTACTTTGCCCATTATCGTAAAATCTAGAGGGACTGAGAGGCTAAAATACATCTGGATATGTACTTGGATAAGTGCAGAGTTTTATTAATGAAGCCCACTTTAAGATCAGCTGATCAATAAAAGTTAGTGTGACTTACTTGCTACAACAGAAAACTGGGCCCTCCAAGAAATGTAGCAGGCTAGATTTTGAAAGTAATACAAAATATGCTTATTTACAACCCCCCCCCTTCAGTTTTCAGTATTCTCCACCCCAAAGAAGCAGAGAGTGTGTTGCACAGACTACAAATAAGAAAGTTTGACAAATCATCTAGTAGCAAGAAGACATATATTCTTCAGCAGTGCATATAAAAATGTTCCAATGTATCAATATATTTTAAAATCCATTCTTGCAGGAATAAATGGACCATATTAAGGTTATTTTGTTCTCTAGTCCAGCTAACTTATTTCTGCATGCAGTGTTTATGACCGAAAATCGCTAAAGGAACAGGAATGAATGATGTGGACAAGAATTTCAGGACTGAATCGTTATACCACTAAATTTTCTCTTTTGCACACATTTTATGTTTTCTGTCCAGTTCTGATCCCTTGAGGTGCTATGTTCTCTCTGTCCTCTTCAACGTCTTTGAGAAAATGGCATTCAGCATCTTGCAGTTCCCATAGAATGTATCAGCATCTCCACTAAATTCAGTGACAACATTCCAATTCCTTATGAGAAAGATAACATCTCCATTGAGAAGAGTCTTTGCTGCAGAAATAAAGTATTTATGGTACTTACTCACTGCATCAACACAGTCTGGGAACAAGAGTCTATTTTTAAAGTCTGTTCTAGAAAACATTGTAGACAAGCAGGAATATTTCAATACAAAACATAGAAACCATGAGGAAACTTCTACAGAGCAACTGAATTTGGATTTTCACTGAAGAGCAGAGTCAGCAATGTTTTCCATGGATTTAATTTCTATTCTTATGAAATTATTGATTTCTAGTCAGAATGTCAAACAATCAAGATTGTAACTCCAATGGAGTGGGTCAGATGATCTGAAGAAAAATATAATTCTTTCTTAATATTTTCCAGAGTGCCCATCCCCGAAACACCAAGAGGGACTTCTTGATGACTTATCAGGTGGAATAAACTTTTATTCTTCAAATAAAAAGCTCAAGTCTGTTTTTAAATTGCAAAAATGTGGTGGTAAAAGGGAATATATTGAGCTGTCAGTTGTCTATTAGAAGTGGTTTTTGTGTCTGACAGAATATCACAGCTGGCTATACAAATGGGAGGATTACTTCACAAGAAGGAAAATTCAAATAAATTTCTCTAGGTCACTTTTGTTAAGGTCTCCAGGATGATGACAGAGGTGTGGTAACCAGATAGCTAGGAAAGGAAAGGGAAAAAGCCCACTTTCATTTTAGGTAAGTAAGTGTAATGAAAATCTGGAAGTGAACATGTCTGATTAGATATTGAAATCCAACACTTCTGTTTTTGACAAAGCGCAACAGAAGTGAGAGTTTCTTGTAATGTTGGAGTGACCCGCAACAGTACATCTGAGAATATTGTAGAAACTTTTGTAAACAAAACTGGACGTTGTATATTGTGTTTGCTTACATTTTAACAGTAATTGTGTACAATATACAATTATGGAATTAACAAACCACTGTATTTAAAAAGCAAATTACATTGAAAAGCTGTTCTTAAAAGGAAAAAGGATAGGCCTTTACTTAACTCTTGATTGTAAATGGGTTAATTGTGTGAAGAGGAGAAAAACAGTTTTTACTGTTTGTATGATTCTACCCCAAAACTAACAGAGTTAATTAAAAGTTTCCATAGCTCACTTCTCTCTCAAATCATACATTATCTAAAATCTGTAACTATCCAGTCACATAAACTGTAGAGTTATCTTGAAATATTTTTTGTTGCAGGTAGTTCAGCAGATTGTCAAAGAATTACAGTTAAATCCAGTTCTCCCACATAAATCTCGAGAAATTTAAATATATAAAACACTGAGACAGATAAGTTCCACAGGAGAAAAAATAGCAGCAATAGCAGGAGAGGAAACAGGGCTAATGTCTCTTTTTCATTCACCATTTTCCCACTATTGAAGAGTGGGAGAAATATTTGCCCTTTTCTGCTTCATTTATAGCCTGAATCTGTATGAATGTGCATCCTTTGGCCCTTTGGGGCAAGCATGTGGTCCCACTGCTAGAAAATAAACAGCACTCTCACAGAGGTGATCCCATGGTCATGATATGAATCTCCTATGGGGTTCGAAACCTTGAACAAGCCCTCCTACCTAGAGGCGAAATTCACCTCTGCGTTTTCAGGCTGACTTCCAGTTACATATTTTTATTTATTTCTTTTATAAACTACATAATGCACCCTAGAAAATGTGTAGTCATTCATCAGAGCAAATAAACTCTGGAATATGCTGAATGAAAGCCCAAAAGTTTAACCAGAAGTACTACCAAAAGGAATGGAATGAGAAATCAAAGAGTAAGCCAGTTGAGATGCCTGAGAATTTTTCATGTGTGGAGCTATTTTTCTTTTTGACACTTGCTTTATTTCTGGGAAGCATCTTTTATTTATCACTTATTTCCTCTGATTTAATGCTGACTTGAGCAAAACCAAACCTTTCCACGTTTTTCTTACTGAGCACTGCTTTAACGTGTATTTCAAGGCAGTGGTTCTGGACTTGGCTCTGTGTTTCAGGCAGACTTCCTCCTACACAAAATCCAATCACTGGATCTGTATACCAGGTTTGAGCATCTGCAAGGTTTCTGTTGTGTGATTTGAAGGTGTTGTGTGAGCTGCAGTGCCTTTGTAAGATGGGGTGCATTGCAGAATGAGTGACCATCTGTTTCCTTTCTCTGTCAGTTTGCCTTGCAAGGCAAACTTACTTCAGCATGTTGGTTTTGCATCTAGGGCCCTGCTTCACAGAGACAAAGTGAGGTGTTTTCAACACCTGTGAGGGTGCTTCTGAGGCTAATGAAGCAAATGACACTCTCATCCCAGGGACTGGCATCTTGAGTATCCTGCATAAATACTGTGGTTCAAAAATACATTTTAGTATCTATGCTGTATCCAAGTGCACATTTTCATTTGACTTTGGCTTTCCATGCATAAAGTTACCAGGCTACAGAGTAAGTGTGCAGCTGAGCAGTTATGGCACGTGTTTTAAGGAACCTGTTGATCCAGATGCAAACAGTCCTCTGTTTTCCAGATTTGGGATGTAAGCACTAGCCAGATCAGTGTCTCCTAAACTGCTGGTGACAAAAACACTCATACCAGATGCATGCTTGCGCGATGCATCAGCTCAGAATGAATGCAGCACTTCATTCTCTGGACCACCTATATAAACTGTACTGACTGTGGGTGAAAGAATGTAAAATATTAGCCCCTGTCTTGTGCCTCTTTTAATCCACAGACCTAAAAAATGAATACAGGACCACAAATGCAAAAATGTGTTTTTGCAGCATCAAACTCACAAATCTGAAAACTTCAAAAATTAAGAACTGTAAAAGCTAAAGTTTCATCAGCAGTATAAGTTTGGCCACAAGAATCATGCTGTCTTTTCTATTTGTGCATGTATCTACACAAGAGAATTCTTTATTGACCTATGAAGGACATACATGGCATATTTAAAATACTATATATGTGTGTGTGCATGTATACATGTGCAATATCACAAAGTTAGAAATGTGGGAAAATTAACAGAATTTTTCTTTTGTCTTATGTGCAATGAACTTCTGAAGCAGTAATTATTATTAGTTGTCAGTAATTTGATCAGTTGGTTGTACCCAGTACAGTGGGCAAACTCTTGTTCCATGGAACATGCAGCAAACACAGGCCAGCATTTCTTTGTTCATTCTATTTCTCTCACTTACATGACTATTTCTTGGCCTTGGTCACATGTTTGGATTTTTTTCCCTCGGCAGAGACCCAGCATGTTTATGGCATAGTTAGCAGCAAAGTTCTGGAGAAAAAAACACTGGAGTCAGTTTTGCTGAGTATTGTAAAATTTTTACTGACTGAATATATACTGTTTTGAAGGAAGAAAATCATAACAATTTCTTATGTTTCCATTAAGTTGCATTAATGGAGTATTTGCAATGGATAGTTCTCCTCTTAGGCTTGTTTCTATTAGCAGTCCTCTCTTTCACAGAGGGCATGAAATTCTGCTTCTTTCAAAGTCATCATCACAACCACAACCAATATCCTTCATTCCAGGACTGAACCCAAGAGGGTTAGCAAAGCCATTTCCATGACACAGAATCTCCACACCGAAGTAGACTTTCCTGTAAATGCCCCCTTCGAATAATGGTCATTCTTCCTCATAACTGACTGAAGTCAGAATTAACCCTTAGGTTGCCTTTATACATGAACAGATTCTTGTAAATCCATCCGTTTCAAGCACAATAAGGACCATTATTTTCACTCCATGGACATTTAATTCTTACTCAAAATTGCTTTTTCAAGTTCTAAGCAATTAGATGGTTTTTTTCCTCATTGAGTATAGAGATAATTCCTAAAAATTTCTCAAATCCCCACATCTCATCCTAATTTGGTGATTAGATTAGCAAATACAGAAAGTTAAGACAAGCTGTGGCTCACAGCAAAAATGGTGACCCTAACCCTAACCCCAAAGCTATTTAATTTAAAATGCTTTAAGTTGCCAAAGGCACATGGTATGGGCCTGTATTTAAAATTTGAGTCTTTCCATTGACTTCAGTAAGCTTCAGTTCAAGTCCATATGGAAAAAATGTCCCTCTAAATAAAACTATTCCACTTCTGTCATGACATTGTAGTAGTTACGGTAATTTTTTCAGACATTGTTTAGTAAATCTCACTATAATATTTCTGTCTAAGTTAGTTCCCATTTTAGTCTAATATTTAGAGAATCTTCTCTTTTTCTATTTGCAATGTATCACATAAACATGTATTATGCTAGGATACAGGCTTAAAGGGTCAGCAGTGTTTTAAAAACAGTTGTCAGTCTCAAGTAAAACACCTGGTCTAAAGTCCTGTTTCTCTCCCTTTTTCCCTTCCCCCTCCTTTTTTCACTAAAATATTTTCAACATCAGTACCACAAGCAGACTATGGTTTTTATTCTTCTGCCTTTAAAATGCTGCTATACAAGAATACAGTAATTTAAAACTCGGCTTTAGAAACAAAAACTGAATTATCTTTTCAAGTCACAATTCCATTTTTAACTAGCCTTACATCTAGGAGAAATAAACACACAGAAAATAACGCAGAGGTAGCTTTAAATAACTGTAAAAGGATTTACACTATATTAATAAAACTTCAAGGATGGTTTAGAAAGCAAAAATACAATAACTAGAGCTTTATAGCTCTAGAGCTGTAACTGGAGCTGCAGCAAACAGCTCAGAAGAGCTCTGCAACTTTAGCAAGCTTTAAAAGTCACAAGCAAAATAGCACTTTCTTATGAACAGTTACATTAAAAGCCACATACTGTTTACCTACCAAGCTATCAAAAAATTTCACAAGAAAATTTGGATCTCAGAATGAGCAGAGCTTCTAAAACAATGCAATTATCTTCAGAAGACCTAATGAGAGAGCTCTTTCAGATCTCATTCAAACATTTGCCATGTGAACTGAAAAAGAAGCATAAACTGCTGAGAGAAGAAGTGTTTTTATTTTCTTCCCTGCAGGATAAGAAAGAAGCAGGAAGGAAAACAAGGAAGAGATGGTGAGATCCTAACACACTTTAAAATTTCAGGTAGTAGGCGATCTGTTCATAACCTGTATTTGCTGAGTAAGCAGAGGCAATTCTAAAATGAAGCTGCTAAAAACCTACCTTCCCATCAACAATATAAGTCAATTAGGTCATAAAACATAAAGTGATTGTAACAGTAACAGTTCCTGAGTTATACAGTAAATACTCAGAAGATATTTGGGTTACTTCAGATGGAGTTTAATGTGACAGAAAAGACTTTATTGACAATACAGCGACTATCCATCCTTTTATCCACAGAGCAAATCATGTTCAGAGCCAACTTGCAAAGCAGTAATCTCAGAAATAATGTCAGAATACAGAAGTAGTTTGATGGTATGACAGGTAAAATTTCTTCATTATCATAAATGTTCATTAAGAGAGGAAATATGAGGGACTTTTATAATATTTTATTGTCGTGTTACTCAGAAAGTGAACTCTCGAAGAGCAGTCAAGAAAGTCATTACGTGGCATAAAATCTGTTTTGTCAAACTGCTGTGGTGGTGTTACAAAGGCAGTCAGTATCTTCTAGTGGGAGAGCACTCTGAAACCTATCATTTTAGTTATGCTAAGTCCCTTAAGATAAAGAAGTGGAGGAAAGTTAATACATACATGGCTCAGTTCAAGAAAAAAACAGGTAGGAAAGAGGATCTGTGTAACTGACAGAATGTAAATCACATATTAGCTAATGATTTCCTATGAAAACAAAAAAAAGAACAGATGGAAAAAAACGTTATATTGGAAAAGAAGCATTGTCTGCCATTCATCAGCTGGTTAAATATATTTTTACTGGTGGGAAAAAAAAGGAAAAGGGAAAACAGAAAAATGTTGTAAAGTCCATGTGAATTACACGCGCACACACAAAAGCAATAGATGTTTACTGCATTTGTGGGAAACAGTTATGCCAGCTTTTGGATACTTCTTGGCAAATCTTCATTCTGGTGGGTTTTTAAACCACTCACTGCATTAGAAATATATTAGCAAAAAAGAAAAGAAGCAAGAAGATAAAGGATATATAAAGTTGGTATCTCTTGAAAGTAAAGTTGTTCTGCCAGAATGTTTAGTATCAAGAACAACAAATATGTAGTTAACTATTTTATTGCTCTAGTGACAGAAGGTGTATGCCTCCTATAACTAGTAGCTATAATGTTCTTCTATTAAAAGACACTAGGTCTTTTAAATTAAAACACTAGGTCATAGTGTTCTTATATTAAAAATGTGTCCACACAGATGAAGCTTTTTAAAAAGCAATATAATGATTGTTTGTTGGTTTTATTAAATGGTACATATTCAAAAAGGTCAGATCAGCTGTTATAATTGCTTATTATGCATTATATTGGCAACATTATACCAACTTGTATTGAAATAGAAACCCCTTTGTTATATAGAAATAATTTACACGCGCAATATTTGCTAGATTGTGTCTCAACAAGTCAATGTTACTATCATTCAATCAGTGATGAATCAAAATTGTGCTGCATTAAAACTTACAAGGCTGTAAATTGTAGCTTCAAAATACTCATGCAATGAAATTTGAAATGCCCTTGAATAGGATACAATCACTAGTCACAACTATTATTTCATTTAAAAAATTGTTTCATCTGAAAACACTTCATTTTAAAAAGTGTTTCAACTGTAACTACCACTCTGTAAGGACTCCCTTTTCCTCCCTCCCGTTGTCTCCTCTTCTGCACTGTTTTGTATTTTAGAATATAGTGTATATACTCTCTAGACATACATCTGCATTACTTCAAGACTAAAAAAGCAATTCTCTCTCTCTCTCTCTTTCTCCCCCCCCTCCACCCCCAGCTATACAGTTTATATACTATACTATATACAGTTGGCAGAACTATAAACTCAATCTGAGGAGAGAAATTCAGGGATATAAGAATAATTTTTTTTCACACCATAGCTTAATTTTCCTGAACTGACTCAATCCTTTTACTTCCTTCTCAGCAAACAGGAGACACAATGGCCAGGATAAGCTTTTAAACAGCTTCTGTCTCAGCTTGACAGGTATACAACTTTATTTCAATTAGGAGTGGAGCTAGATTTTAGATGCTACATTCGGTGAGTTCTGGATTATAAATCTCTACTTTATGGAAGAACAACATAACTTTTTAAGAATTTGCGTAGTATTAGATATCTTTCAGCACTACTTGTAAAATCTGCTTTTGTTCTAGGTACTAGAAGCCTGTACACCTTCAGGGAAAAGGCAGATTATGAACAAGTCATAGCACTAATATATGACTGCAAGTTGTGGAGGTTTTTTCTCTGTTCTTCAAATCCCTTTTTTATTAGCAGTGATTGTACTTATACAACATCAGCAAAAGCTGGTAAAATAAGGTCATTTTTATGAGAGAACCTTTGCATATATTAGAAAATATTGTTTTGGTTGTCATATGTGCCTTCTGAAATGCTTTTCTGACAGAGGACCAAGATTTTCACAGACTTAACATGATTTGTGGGGTGTGTGAGCAGTTTGAACATGAGTTTAAAAGTATGATAATGAATTTAAAATTGGACAATGTTCTCTACAGAAATCGCATGGGAATTTTCTTCAAGAAGGAAGCCATCTATGGCATATTAAAATGGACTTGGCTGTAACTTCTTAGCCTGAACAGAAAACCCATAAACTGGGATTGTGCAATAAGATACCAATGTAGTTTGCCAAGTGCTCTGTGAAAACCTGTTTATTTGTATTTCTACACCTATGTCATGTCTATTTTCATTCCAACGCACCACCACAGATGGAGTGGCTTTTTGGAGGAGGAGTTCCCTCAGTTCATTTAGGATTCCAAATCTCTGAAATTCAAGAAGGAAGTGTTTTCGTGGTTGACTGACATCAAGTTGTACATAAAGATGGTTAACAATTTCTACATCCACGGGTGTTTTATCATGAATAGCACATAGCTACACATGCCATGAACACAGCAATGGGACTCTGGCCAAGAGAAGGGTGAGCTTCCCAGTCCAAACCACATGTGGAGGAAAGCAAAGGAAGAGATACTTGAAGAACTGATATGGCAGCTTGATATCCAGATGAGGGTGCAGGGAGCTGAGAATTCACTGGAGAGGTTTTCAGAAACAGTTTAAAAAGTAGTTGTGATCTAATTGACCAGTACTATAGAATGAAATCAAAGTCACTCTAGCAAACCTTATAGATATTCCAAAAGCTTCTTGAAAACTATTGCCTTCTTGAATGGTGAATTATTTCTCTTTAGTAGTCGTATTAGAGAAAAACTAGGCTTAATCTGTATGTTATCTTAATCCCTTAATCACACCACCATGTAGCTGAGGCAGCTGTCTGCCCCACTCTGACACTTGTATTTCTGATACATTTGTAAGAACTGGACGTGTTCTCTGCTCAGCCCTTGCTTTCCCAGACGAAACAGCAGATTCAGCATCTCTTCTTGCAAAACAGATTGTTCATTCTCAAATCAGCCCATCTAAAAGTCAAGGTTGGAAGTGAACCCTTTTTCTATGAGAATGTGTTAGCAGCAGAGAGATCAGAACCGGAACTGAATGTAGAAATGTTGGCTGTCTGCTAAGGAGTTGGAATGCTGAGCTGAAGTGCCAGTGAAACAGTGAGAAGATTTTCGTGGTCTCCACACCTCTTCTTCCTTTGACTGACTGAAAGAATTGGAGACTTGGCCGATAGTTTCTTACCCAAAGAGTGCATAGGGTACTAATAAGAGCTAAACACAAGTGAAATAAAATATGCAAAGTGACTAAAAACATCTGGTAAAGACATTAGATACAAGGATGTAATTTCTGTCTCCCAAGGCTGGAATGATACAATCAGAACATATTCTCACACTTCTGTCATAGAGGCTAACTATGAAGAGGGCTATGAAGATGGATCTATTTAGGGCCAAACCTGTATGGCAATTCCTATGCTATGGTAGCCTTCTATAACTGGGCAGTATGCTTCACACAGGTGAATATTTAAAAATTGAATCTTTTATACTGCAAAACAGCTTGAAATGAGACAAACAAGGTAGTCAGTTGCAGAAATGTTGTTCTCCCTCAACTATTTTTCTTGCTATTACTCAGGAATGCAGGATAGGTGTGACTCTATATGCAGGAAACATTACTATTGAATAGCTCCCTGATAATAAATAAAATTATAAGCTACTTAGCAAGTGTTCCCAGGTACTGATATTCCTTCTGTTCCGTACAACGCAGTTTTAATAGAAGGAGTCTTTCACTACTTGCATGAGAGAAGAAACTACCACCTGCAGTCTACAAAGATGAAAAACGTGACATTCACGTTTTAAGAAATCTACCCTTGTCCTGAGAAACATCTTACAGCCATGATGGAGTGCATGCCACTATGGCCTTGGGGCAGTCAGCCGCCTGTCCCCAAACTGCTTCCTTTTCCACCATCAGCACATTCCTCCATCAGCTCACACAGACACAACATTTCTGTCTGAGAGAGATCACAGCACAGAGTTTACTGAGGTAGCATCACCACTATAAAAACTGATGTTGCTACTGGAGGGTTTTTTTGCAGCTGTTCAAATAGAATAAAATTATATTAACTCCTCATGAAATCCTTTCAAGGATTTGTATGACTAAATACTACTTAGCAAGAGTTGCAATATTAATAATTTATTATTATAGCCAGATAATTTCTGCAGAAGATTGATAATAACACCCATATTTGTTCATTGACTTTTAATGGTAAAATTCGAGGGAAGGTGATTTGGGTATGTAGCCTTTAATAGGGCTTAATATAAACACTTGACATCTGTTTCTTTCACCTTTTCTGCCTCTCATTCTAAATTATCTGTCACAGCAATTCCCGATTCAGGCTCTCCATAGGGTTTACCCTCGTCTGCATTTGAAAACCTTCATTTCAATAGGTGGGCTGAAAATTCCTGTACTTCTGAAATTACCACTATTCCACTTATGGAGCCTGGTTAATGGCATCTCTCTCCACTTTCATTATCCAGCTTAGCAACTATCAATAAGCATAAAAGAAATTACACAAAAAGTGCAAAAAACAGAGCATTTTTATTACTCAAAAATAATATTCATTTGGTTAAGAAAAAAAAGTTGTGGGTTTGGTTTTATTTTTTCTTTTAACTTTGTGTTCCAGTTGTTGTTATGAAACTTTTCCTTCCTCTTTGACTCATGGTGAATAACAGAGATCAAGTTTTTAGTTAAGGGACCAAGACACATGGTATTGAGAAAAAACTATAGAAAGTTTATTGCAGAAAACTAAATCTGAATTCAAAATAGGGCAATAAGCCCACAGCATTTAAAAGTATGAAAATAAAAAACAGAGAGGAAGAAATATTAAAATGGGAATACAAAGCAAAAGACAGTGAGGAGAAGCTATAGTAATGAATTTAACAGTAAATGGTAAATTTTACTGGATTGTCTTTAAATATATTTTTAGCTACTTATTAAATTTCTTTTTGTTTGGGTTTTGGTTTCTGTTTTTGTTTGATTTTGTTTGTTTGATTTTGTTTGTTTAACTAATTGTTAATTTTGTCACTAAAAGTCATCTTCTGTTTTCAAATTTGGGCTTGAATATATATACTCCCTGAGGCAGTGCTGAATCTAAAATCTTTTCTAAGGACTCTCTAAACTTTGACAAGCTAAGCATGGCAGAGGAATATCTGCCAGGGTGAATAGATTAATAAGAAATATTTTGTTTGTCTTTCTGTAATTTGCTTCCATAGGAAGATCTGCAAACCTAAACTGTTAAGTTTAAGTAGGGGTCTAAGCAAAAGTGATTCAGTTTTACCTGGAGGGTAGTCACAAACAGATCATGTTTGTTGTTAATAGAAATTATATCAGCTTGGACCTCCAAAATCAAACTGGCTTTATTAGAAAAACCTCTAAAAGGATTTCACAGACTCAAAGATTCACAGAACAGCTGAGGTCAGAAGGGACTTCTGGAGGTCATCTAGTCCAATCCTCCATTCTCAGACAGGGTTGTCTTGAGCCAATTAATAGAAATTAATATTAGAAAAAATTTTCACAATTTACCCTCCATTTACGCATGTTTCAAGATTCAGTTTTATCTATGTATTTATTACATGGTTTGCACAAAGAAATTGAGGCATAATTAAATTTTACAGTAACTCAAATGTAATTCTGAGATCCCAAATATAATATAATAAATGTTATCTTCAGACTGTGCATCAAATTTTGTTTCTATATTAGTGATTTGGTTTTTCGTTGATTTTTTTTTTTTTCCTAGAAAGATTTTCTGAGAGTTTTCTATTTCAATTTAGTAAATATCTATGGCAATATTGTTTACTTTGAGTTTGTTTCTGTACAAACACCAAGTATTACAGTGGCAGAGAAACCGCTATGAAATAAATACCTCAGCTTTTACTATAATATCTGAAAAGGTCTCAGTACCAGTCCAGAGAATGGCCTTGAATCATAACAGCTTTTCACTGTGAGAAGCAAAGACGATGCAGAACATGATCACATGTTCTGCAGTGGAGGAGAGTGGGAAAGGCACAGTAACTTATCACTTTAAGATATATCTTGCATGTATCTATATATAACATAAAATATTGATCCTACCAAACCTTCATCTCCTCCTTTCTTTCAGTTCTGGGGACTCAAATTGGATCTGACTGACTACACAAAATTATGATCCATGTATTTAAATAAATTAATTTGGACAGCTTATCTGTGTTTTTCCTGTGATTTTCAGAATAATGTAATTTACGGATAATTTCAGAATAAAACACATAATGTGACCTCCATAAAGTTTCCAAATAGGTTTCCTCCTCTCTTCTTTTTTATATAGTAAAGTTTGTGTCATTTTTGAAAATAGGGTTGTAAAGCATTTTAAAAATTTTAATTGTAGCCATTTTTCACTGAAAGAATAAAATAAAACTGCTCTTTTTTTGCCCCTCTGAATTTTCAGAAATATTACATGGAAGTTTTATTATCCAATTTTTGAGCATCCTGGAATTTGCAATATTAAACAGGAAAACCATTACAAGAGTCTGGTCAAAGAAGCCTTCAGTTTTTGTAGGTCAAAGTATTGAATTGATTTGTAGGATATTATTTATTCAGCCAACACCTTTCACATAAATATCAATGAAAAAAAAATTTCAGTGTTTTATATTTAGTGAAGTACTATTGTGGTTTTCCCATCAAAGAAGCAAAGTTTTCATTTTTATTTTTTTCCCTTACTAAATACCCTGTCCTTATGTTTCTGTCTGCATTCAACTGCAGTTGAGAGAGGTAAAATGTTTAGAAACGCAATGTTATTGTTCCCTCATCAATGTGCATTCCTGCAAGAAAGCTCGTTAAAACATATGACTATTCAATGAGTTATCACAAAACCATTTCAGGCATTCTTTCATGGACAAATTTCTAAGGGTCTGAGAAGCCTTGCTGTACCTTCAATCTCTTGGCTTCCTGTAGGGGTGGTAGCTTATGAGATAAAAACACAGTTTATTGTGGCATGCATTTGTTTCAAGGTGTATGTTCTGTTCCAGGTACATAAGAGATTAAGGAATGTATAGCTGAACACACACACTCACCCTCATATCACTCACTTATGTAATTTCTGTGTATCATGGTAATTTCTTTTTGGTAGAGATTATTCCAAATAAACAATGAAGGTTCTAAAGAATTAATATTATTAAGCAAAGGCATAATACAATTGTTTCACTGAAACTCACAAAATTCATATTAGAGCAATGCTGCATTTTATTTTAAAACCTTGAGAGTTTATTTTTCAAATCGGCTCAGTCTCTGCAAATTCAAATATTTCAATTCCACTTTGATACAGCATCGACAAATGTATTATAAAGTGATAAACTCCCTCCCAAAAATCACAAAATACAAAACACCTTCCTGGGAAGATTGTGCCTAATATTTTCTGGACTACATGAGTGAACTGGCAGTCTTTGAAAGCAGGTAAGAAGTGAAAGCTTAGTATGGCTGAGATAACAAGTTGGGGAGTGCATTGTTTGTCTACTGGCGCCAAGCAGTGTTCTTAAGATTAGCGGTCCTAAATCTTTCATTCATGGCATTACAAACTGACCATCATAATCCATTCATTAAAGCCATACCAAAGAAAAGGATAAGAAACTAAACAGCTATGCTTAAAAACCACAAAACCTTAAAATGACAATTTAAGTATTTAAATGTGCTCAAAGTCATATTAAGCAAACCTTAGGATGTTTTGGACTAGAAAGACTTTTGCAAGTTAGAATCACTTTGTAAATTACCATCTCCCTCTTTCCCGCTCCTCCCTCCTCTCATGATACTCTCACAATAACAAAAGGGATTAGCTAAGCAATCTAAAGTGAATCCACTTTAAGGGCATAGTTAAACTCAGAGTAACTAGCAGTCAGTGTCAGGGCATGTCAACTATTGTGTTTGAAACTGGTCCTTATAAATAAATTGATCCTTGGGTTTCTGCTTTCTGTCATGAAAGAGGATTACTTGATAGCCGGAAAATATTCCTGTAATGTAAGATCATATGTGGTCTACCATATTTTTTATGTTCTCTTATCAATTTCTAAACTGAAATCATTCCACAAATATAATGAAAAGGGGTCCTCTTTTATACCCCAGTAAGTGTGAGAGTGCCAGTTTCCCAATTAGACTTGTATCTAAAAGTTTATCTACAGCTGTGCATAGATTTTTCTAAGGAAGATGTACACCTGGACTCATACATGAGGGGTACCTGTGACTATGCTTAGTTCCAGTATTCTCAGTACCAATGCCTGTCTAAATAATTAAACAAATTTACAGGTGCTCACGTGGCATTAGACATTCTCCAGAGAAGATGCAGTCTTGCCTACCATCACTACACCAGGAGCCTGACAGTAATGTGTCCAGAATAGGTGCTTGGGCTCTTTATAAAGATTTCCAATGAGCTCGCTACATGACCTGGGATCAGATGGGTTATTCAGACAGGCAGTTATTCCTCAATCAACTTTTGGGGAACTGTGTAATTACAACATACGAGAATTAGTGCTCAGCTCCTGGGGACTGGATCTTGGTCTTTGAAAATTCCAGTCCAATATTTTGAAAGCAGAATAGATTTTACAAACAGGCTTTTCCTAGAAACAGTGTTATAATATCTTAGTACTAATCAAAAGCCTGTTATGAACAGCTTTATTTCTGGGTATCGGATAGATAAGGGAATATGAAACTATAATTCCATAAGAAAAATATTTTAACTTTGCCCCAGATCAGGAAGTGCAATCCTGGCAAAAGTTACTGATAAAAGAGTTCTTGAGCTGGGAGTTATTAGAGTAACTGAATGAAGTACAGTCTTCTGGCAGAATTGTTTCATCATCTTTCTTAGTTCTCTGTGCCATACCCTTTAGAGGTCAGACTTCTAAGTCCTTTAGATGTCCATCTAGTTCATTCTGTTTCCATTTACTCGTGACAGCTCTACATGCTCCACAATGAGAAAGAAATAAACAAACATTAAATAGTTAGATTTAGGATTCTACTGTAGTTTGCCAAAATTCGTGCAAGTTGATAAACATATTTTCATTCTGGATCACAATTATACGAGTTTGGATAAGTTTTTTACCAAATCAGCGTTTGCATAAGGTTGTACATAAAGTTCTCTGAAAGTGGGCTGTTTCTTTGAATCTGAAATTGAAGAAAAATAGTAGTGGTGAAATATTCTGTTTTGTTACTTTGACAGTGACAAAATAAAAAATTTTAATTTTAGATAGCTTTTAATTTGAAATTTCATTGCTCCCAGTAATTAACTTTTAAAGCTAATTTAAAATGAGTGTTTTAATTGAACAGAACTAAATATTTCTCAGATAGTTGGGAAAATTTCTGAGATTTTGATAACCTGGTAGAGCTTGATTATTAAAGGTGGTCCTACTGTCCATAGATAGTTACTAAATACCATTTCAAATTCAAACTATGAGACAGAGATCATAAAAGTTTAAAATTTTTCTGCAGCTTAGAAAATGTTTTAGAAAAGACTACATTTCCCAAATTGTCTCCGCACTAGCTCCTGCTGTATAATTGCGCTCATTCTTTGAGATTTTTCAGTTCTAGTCTTTCTAACTGAACTGTTGTCTTAAAAGATTTCAGACTAATGAGCTGACTGGCTTTAGTGATTTCTAAGCATGATAGTAACTAAAAGTTACTGTGGTTATCCTGTTACTTAGAGTAGATAGGGATTTGAGACCCAGGGGAAGATTAGCATAAGAAAGAGTAGACACATATTTACAAGTTTATGTCTTTTCCTTTCATTCATCCTATCTTTCTGGATATACAAGCAGTGTAGCCAGATCCTAGGACAAGATGGATGGACAGATATCGTGTATGTATGGATGATAGCTGCATGATAAATGGTGGAACCATTCCATTTATTTATATCCACCTTTGACCATCTCATGTGCCCTTTGCCTACCAATTCATCTTCACCATGATGACTTATAAAATCCCAACTCCTTGAAACATTTCAGTCCATTCCATCCTGCCTCCTCTTTGTTTTTCCCCACATTCTTCCAGCAAAATGAGAGATTGCGACAGCCTGAAAAAGAAATTATTAATACAGTGACAAAAAACTCAGTAACTTTTCTTGTTTCCACAAATGTGAAAATTGAGTCCTGTCTACTTATCTGTATTCACTTTAGAGATCTTTCCAATGATGATAAAAAATAAAAGTAGATAATTTGACTTTAATTTAACTAGTTTTAAGTATTATTAATTCTAGGGCTGGACATTTTGACTCTCTCTGTTACCAGAGGAGAGCGAAAGAGCAACCTATGGAAAAATTAATATCATCTGCTTTAGACCATTAATTTCAAACAAGCAAAACAAGAAAGCAAATCAGAAAGCAAAATGCTTGCATACACAGAGTTCATGCTTATTGTCATTTTCTTTCTATCTTGTTCTTTTGGGGCAGAATTTTCAATAAAAACAACAGGACATAAAGTTGTCCAGTGCTACTGAGACCCGTTTTCTGACACTTGAAAGGTCAAGGAATTCTTTGATTCTGTCTAGTCTGACAACAGTATATGGAATATGAGGTTAATACCATTTTTTACATGACACCTATTTAATATGATATTAAATTTTAAAAAATATATTTGGTTTTTTGTTAGTGATGATTGTAGGTAGCAAGACACTCTAGTAAACATTTCTTCTAACAGTCCAAATATTTTTTTCCAGAAAAAATGAAAAGTTTCAGGCCTGTGAGTTTCCAGGGTCATTTGTTGGTGGCCACTAATGCAAAAATGAAGGCTCTGATTCAGTGTCTGTCAAAAGCTTGGACTTGGTTTCATGTCTTGCATCTCAGTTGCTGCTTGCTCTATTATTAGATGATGCCAGCAATGAACTAACACTGCCTTGAAAAATATGTGCAGAACTCGGCATGGAGATGTTTTCTTGCCCTGGAGTGCATCTTGAAATACTTGCACTATGATTTCTAAGGAAAATTATGTCAAATTGTTTGTAGATTTCTGAGAAAAGTACAACCTAAAAAGATTTTTAAAAATTGGATTTGTAGAGCATGAGAACATACACTTTTGAATATTTCCACACATGCTTCTAAGTCTTGAAAGACATGTGGGCTTTTTCCCACTTCTTTTTTTTTTGTCAGTAATATTGGTATATTTACAGTTTTTCAATTGGACACTCTTATTCCAAATTTGAGTGAACATTTTTGTATTTATTTGTTTAGATTAAATAGTTTTAAAAGTGATATTGGTTAAAGAGAAAAATCCCTGTATCCTCTTATTAGAACAGTCGATTCACAAAAAGCTACATACTGATCAAAATATACAGATTTAAATTCAGACAACTGTCTCAGTGTAACTATGAAGGTACAACATATAAGCAAGTTCCACTTTACACACTCCCTAGAAAAGCTAGTTTTCTATAAAAACTTCTTCAGTATGGTCCAACAGTACTCCTCTTGGAAAAGTTCATGCTAATTTAGGTGTTAATTTGTAACAACTAAAAATGAAAATCCTCAGCTGAGTAACACAGTTTTGTTCATATCTAAATAGGAAATTAGTTAAACAGAGCTGGCTGTTCTATTGAGGCACTGGGAAATAAACATGTTAAAACTTCGTCTGAAACACTTCAGGCTGTCTTTACTTCCACACAAGTCAAGAAAGACACATGCATGTGCATGTTCTTCTGTCAAGGATGTCAAAGTATTCATTTTGATCTGTAGGGTCCCTTCCAACCCAAATCATTCTATGTTTCTATGATGACATAAGCCTGTAGGCAAACTTACTGAATATGTAAAGCACCATTCAGAAGGCTGGGTGGCTGCTGAATGCCAATGAACATGCTGCAACTGCATTTCCCTTATGGAGGTGCTTACTCCATGTCTGTAAACAAATGATGATGGTGAAAATGTCATTATGTTTTCGTGATCACATCTGAATCACAAATGGTCTAGAGATGGATCCCAGAATCACTAGTCCTGGGATGGGAGAGGCATCCCACCCGTCTGGGACAGTGGCCACCTGGGCCAATATGTTAGGTTTGAACTAGAACCTTCAGAATTAAACACGCTGATGTGCTCTCACTTGAACTAAATGCTTTACATCTAAACTTGAAGTAGACTTTCTTTTCTCTGTGAATTGCGTAAAATGAGGCCTGTCATATGAGACCCAACAAGACACAGTATGACATAATTCTGTCTTAATGCCAAAAGACATTAGTCTTTAAAAGAATATCTCTTTTTAACTTAAAGTAGTCTTTGACATTTTAACTAACTGCTGGAACATAGAAAGATTAAGCAATAGTGCAAACACTCGTTATGGTCTCTGCAGCAGTCATTATGCTAGGATGTGTAGGAGAGCTTACTTTATTAGGCCAGGGAAATCAGACTGCATTTTGGGATTACTGTACCTCCCATTCATTTAGAGTATGTCATGAGTACTTCAGCATCCCCTTGGGCAAGCAGTGCAGACAGACAAAAGCGGCTTCCTTCTTAAGTTCCGACTTTTTCTGACATCACTGATAAGAAACATCTTTGAATAAATTCTAAAATATAGGGCAGTTGCTTTTTAGTTCCTCTTCTCTCCACTGAGCAGCCAGAGCCAGAGCTGTGGGCCCATCAGTATGTGCAAGTGGGAAAAATGGAGCAGTTGCAACTGCAATTAAGTGCATGTACAATTATAAATGTGCCTAAAACATAAGACTAGTTTTGCTTTTTTATACTCCCCAGACACTTCAGAGTAAAAGTGCCTCACTCAGTTGGTAACATAACTATTTTTAAATGTAATAGTGCAACCTCTGCTACACAGAAAAACTGTTTCTTTCCACTGGCAAGAGACAGAAAGATGAAGCCAACACTCAAACATTTTTTTCAAGTATTTGTCTTAAAGCCTGTGATTTAGAGGATAAAAATATTTAAATTCAGGTACCTACCAGACAATCCAAACAAACAGTCCAAGCTCTTGCCACAGTAAATAGCATTTCCAGAGGTGCCTAAAATAGCCATAAGAAAAAGACAAATTCAGCCTCCCAACAGGGAAAGCTGGGTTTCAACTTTTCAACTGGGGTTGAGCTGGTGCTGTTGGAGAGAGATAAAGGTGTGACAGAGAGCTCCTGGGGCAGCTGGGCTTTCTGCTTGAAAAAGTGGGAAGGATGGGTGGGGCCACCCACCCCACTATAGCCACTGTCCCTCCTGCCCAGACGCTTCCTAGATATCAATCTGTTGTTCCAGTACACAGGAACAATGAGATCCAAGTCATGGCTTTTCCACAGCCACAGAGCCTAAGGAAGGATCTGCCCACTTCTGCCAACAGCACAAATGTGCTAGGCCACATCTCTATCTGGATTACATTTGTAAAATTCTATAAATCAATGTAAAGACCCTGCATATAACACAGCACCTTATATACCATGCCTATAATTACACTATTCCAACTATTTTTAAAAATAAAATTCATATAGAAAAGATCCCAATTTTTTCCAAAAGGCACATATCCAGTTGCAATAAGTCAGGTGAAATGGTTAGTTCTTCAAAAGTCTTGTTTTCAACAGACAATTGAAAGAAAAAAGTCCATATCACATATGTACTTTTAGATGATGTAAGTGATAGGATAAACTCCTTCCATTAATGAATATTCATCATTAAAGAACAATTTTTCTGGTATTTATCTGTTTGCTTTTCCTCCATCTGAAAGAATAAAAATGTAAACCAAGGAAAAAATCAGCTTTTTGGAAATATCATAAACATCCCAAGGTATATATTTCATTCAGAGTGAGTTTTATCAGGGAAAATATAATGGTACGAGAAGTTCTAAGAATATCACAGTTGCTAGCACTGTGAATATCATTGTGCAAATTAATTCAAATATTTCCATATCACAAATAAAATTTCTGCTAGTTACCAAAATTGTAAAAATGTGGTAAAAACGTTAGTGAAATTAATAAGCACAGGAAATAATAAATTTGTTAGTGTATTTCCCAATGAAACAAAGAGTTTCGGTTTAGTTTTCACTAAAGAATGTAGATTTGTATTTCAAAAAAGTTTCTCCCACCCAACAAAAGGAAGTCACGTGCTTAAACACACACATGGCATCAAAACTGGTTGAAAATTTATTATCTCACACGTGGAGGAACAGCTCCTTTTAGGTTAGAGAAAGGGTGAACAGAAGAAGGAAGGCGAAGACATATCTGATATATTTTTTAACGTTGTACATGCAAATTAAAAATGGGAGCACTAATTTGTAAATGCTGGCAAGTCATACTGCTGTACAGTTTTAAATTGTGTCTGGAAATGAAGCAATCTGTATGAGTCAAAATTAATGATTCAGTTAACTATAAAAGCAGACCTCAGTGCTATGTCTGGAGCATTATTTTCAGAGTTTCCTAACAGTTATCATTATTTCCAATAAAAAAAGATATCTATTTCACTCATGGTCTTTCCCTCCAGCTGCAAATCAGGCTCTAGCCAAATTCAGCTGTATGTATCAATAAGTAAATAAATTAATAAAGCACTTCAGGTTTTGAGCTGCTAGACTTTCTGCAACCTTTATACTCCTGGAAAGACAACTGCAACTAGCCTTTATAAACAAGGGACTTCCCTCTCACAGTTCATGTGCTGCTATTGTTTTATGTTAGCCTTTTCCAGCTGCCTCTCTGTGGTGAGTAGCTGCTCTTAACACTTGCCGGAAATATTCTGGGAGACTGCCAATAGCTCCACGCACTTCTAGAGCAGGTTTGTTGACTGGTGATCACAACCTCCCTGGAATAAGCTTTCCTGTTGGCTGAGCAGTAGAAATGTTACCCTTCTAAATGTTGGGCAATCATGATGACAGTAATAATTATTTTGCCTTTTCTTATATTCAGGAGTACATAATGCTGGGTCTTCACTTAAATATTTGCAAATATTGTTCCTGACCAGGCTGTGAGTCTGGAGATCTAATTTAAAACACCCATCTTCAGGATTCCCTTAGGATACACAAGCTGTTTTCCAGGGTAATCACTTGAGAGATGGCCCATTCATTTATGCCAGAGGCAACTGGTGACACTCATCAGCTCAGGATGCCAGGGCTGGGCAGGTGGCAGCACTCCTGACACGACAGCTGAGCATTAGCTGCCCTGGGAGCTGTGCAAAATGGCCAGGGTTAAGAGACAGCACAACTAGATTAAGGCAAAGGCATTTTAACTTCTGCTGAGATCCCCAGTTCCTTGAATCATTTGATCCTGCCATAATCTCTGCCTGCAAGAAAGCTGAGTGACAACAGTTGCAAAGCAAAGCTGGTAAAAAGAAATCAGAAGACATGAAGCAGCAGCAACCAATGCCTGAGTGTGCATGCACCCCAATGCATGCAAAAGAATGGATTAGGCATTTGTTTCTATAGAAGAGTAAACCTGGCACCTATTGGTCCTCAAGAGAGCTGAAATCAAATACCAGACCGTCCTGCAAGCAAGGCACGTGTTGGAGATGTAACATAGGCCCTTTTGCACCCCTGGGGAGAGACCACAACTACAGATAGAAGAAGGCCCAGATTGTGTTTGGGAGAGAAGAAGACCGGGTTGCTGCTCCATGGGATGAGTGTCGCTCAGAGCAAGTGGAGACAATTTCTGAGTTCTAAGAATTTGTCATGTTACATGCTGGTAACTAAGCACCACACAGCAGCTCAGTGACTGGCCCACCAACAGGATAGGGGAGAGAATCGGAAGAGTAAAAATGGGAAAAGTCATGGGTTAAGATACAGACAGTTAAATAGGGAAAGCAAAAGTCACACATGCAAGCAAAGCAAAGCAAAGCAAAGCAAGGAATTCATTCACCACTTACTGTCAGCAGGGAGGAGTTCAGCCATCTCCGGGAAATCAGTCTCCACCATGCATAAGGGCGACTTGAGAAGACAAATGTCATCACTCCAAACATCCCACTTTCCTTCCTGCTTCTTCCCCCAGCTTTATATACTGAGCGTGATGCCATATGAGATGAAATATCACTGATGTCTGTTGGGGTCCCAACTTCCCCTGCAGTCCCAGCCTTCTTGCTTCTGGGGTGGGGTGAGGCACAGAACAGGCCTTGACAATATGTAAACACTGCTCAGCAGTAGTTACAACATCCCTGTGTTATCAACACCATTTCCTACACAAATCCAAAACACAGCCCCATACAAGATACTGTGAAGAGAAGTAACTTTACTCCAGTCAAAACCAGCACACGTCCAAAGCAGTGAAGGGCTCTGACAGCCTCTCCAAAGCAAGAGGCAGTGCCTTGTAACTCTCCATTTCCTTTTTGGTCATAGAACCTGTTCCCAGTATAACAAGGCCAAAGACCAGCAGAGACTCCAAGAAATACAGCTTTACTGAAGATATAAACAATCCATTTTAAAGAAATTCATAGCCAGCTCTACCACATTCTACCACTGTTTTAGCATTTGTGACTGAAAATAGTTTTTCAGGAGAGTTGGTTTTGGTTATTAATTAAAGCCATGAGTAGCATATTGTAGAAAATACACATTTCTCAGGCATTTCAAAAGCAAATTCACAGAATCACACAAAATAGAATAACTTACTTTTGTGAACATTGGCACCAGTCCCCAGTCTTTAGTTTCACTGCTGGGAGGGAAACTCCCAGAGAGCCTAAACTTCTGCCAAGAGTAATGCAGAAAAAGTCATTAACAACAACAGACTTGTAAATCAGGACATAAAAGATTAGCTACTGTGTACAGTTGCACAGTTAAAGCCAGGTAGGCCAAAGACTGCTCACAAAAATTAACTAGCTCTCCACCCACATATCCCACCAGAATTCCATGAAGAGGCTACCTGAACCTGAACACCAGAATGCAGAGGTGGAGGCACTACATTTTGCCAGCTGACCTGAAACAGTTTCCAGAGGTCTCGGTCTCCATCTCCAAGTGAGCATCAGCTGTGACACAGATGACCAGAGCTCTGTTCTTCCAAGCCTGAGCCCAGCATTTGGTAGCAGAGATGACTGCAGGACCAGCTGCTTTGTGTCAGTTGGCTTCCAAATAGAGTCCAAAGTAGGACCTGAGGCTTGACCTTGAGGACCTTGGTGAGGAATTGAGGAAAGTGTTAGGAAAAGATTTTCCAGGTAGCTGTTGACTTTGCAAAATAATTAGCTCATCCCTTAAATTTATAAATACAGTGTGACTTTGGGAACTAATAAACATGTATTTAACTTTTAAGAGTTTTACAGTCTTCTGTATTTCAGACACATAAGGATCTTCTAGTGAAGTGCAGACATTTCTGTAAAAAGTTGTCAATGACCGTACAAATGGCTCATGTTTCTTTGCTATCTTTCAAAGACCTCTAAAGACTGATGGGTACAAAACGTGCAGCAAAATCCCCAGCTTCTTACCAGTCCATTAAAGGTTCAGCTTGAATACTTTTACGTGGATATATTAATTGCATTTTCTGGAAAGCACAAAAAAATGGTCAGCTATCAACAACTCTGGTAACACAACTTTCACTTTCAGCAGTTCTACGTTGTTGTTAAGTCATCTCCTTCAGCTCACCAGCACAGAGATGTTTGGCCCTGACTGGCACAGGGCATCCATGACCCTACAATCACGCACATCTTCCAAGGAATGCATTACATACACCTTCAATAGTATATAATGTAGTCACTGAGCCAAATTTCTCATGTGTGTTTTAAATAACATTTAAATGAGTTACTTATGAATCATTTTGTACATATCTGAAAGGTTCCAGAGACTTACAGGAAAGACAATGTAGTGGATTAGGAATTAACATGCAAAAGATTTAACATTTATGCTTGTGCAACAGGCTTAGGTATATAAAACCAAGATTTTAAATCTCTTTAATAGCTATTAAAGAAAAAAGAAAGTTTTTCACACAAAAAAAATTTAGAGCAGAATTAGAACAATTTAAATGTAGATATGAAAACACTGTTTTCAGTACTTTCAGGAGTGCAACCTAAAAAGGACAGATTTTGCAGATTTCTTAGAGAATTCTGTTTTGCAGATCTTTTGGGATACTAAATTTGAATGATTAGCATAGACACTGTTTATGAACAGCTGGACATGGACTAATAGCGAAGAAGAAAGGAAGCTGGCTATCTAAATACATTTACTCACATTTTGATGTTACTGTAACTATACCTAAATTTAAAATCTTGATGCTAAGTCAATATGAAAATGTTATAAGGTCAGTCTACAACAGAAAAAACACACAAACACACCCCACCCCCAAAACAAACCCCAAGATACCACCCATCAAATAACAGAAAGGCAAAGTTGCTATAAATCCAACACACGTAATAGCATTTTGAAATATTTGGTGGAACCTACTAGGTGAGGTTACTGAAACTCTCCATCTTACTGCATTTTTTTTAAAAGGCAACTTACACTCTCATTGATTTAATGTCCTTATAGCTTCAGGAAGATGGTCTTAAAAGTTGCTACCTTTTCAAATGCATATCATTCCTATCAAAAGTGTTCATAGTACTGAGAAGATTACTGTAAATTACCCTGTACATTCTTACTTTTCCAGGTTTTGAATGCTATTTCTAAGGGGACTACACAATGTAAGCATTGATTAACAATGTCTTTTTACCTACCACAGAGGCTAAGCAGCGATAAGACTACTCAAAAGGAGCAGTAAAGAACACTAGAACAAGTTGAGACCTCACGTAACAACCTAAATGTTAAGTATCAAACTTTTGTCCAGATCATCAGAAAATGAGGTTAAAACTTTCTGCTGAGATACGGTGCAGTAAATTTTAAGAAAGTGAATATATAAGCATTTTTCAACTACCTTGTAAATATCAAGAAGAAGCACTTTTTTGAACTTTCATTGCTATTTTTTTGGTCAGTGGGAAATAAACAGCTTTATTCTTTCTAGGTGAGACAGGTAAAATACTGGAATTGTATGTAAGCAGGGGAAATGATGTTCCAAAAGGTCATATTCTGTTCAGGTTTTGGTTGTCACTACTTACAAGTCAAAGGTCATTGAGGCTTCTACTTGTGAGGGATGGTTTTAAAATCCTTACTTTGCATGTCAGGTCCAAGAAGCTAATGGAGAGGTTCCATCCTTTTAAAAAGGTGCAAAAATTGCTATAAAACTTTTGTTGCAGGCTGCACAGAACAAGTGGGTTCTCCAACTAGCGCTAAGCAAAGATTTATCCTGGACAGGCATTTAGTAAACTCCCATCTTTAGCATTTTCTGACTGGGTGGTTTACATGGCATCCTCCACAGCATGGCGGCTCCTGTGGAACCTGCTAGGAGATAATTTGCCTTCCTCAAATTTATTGATTGCATCCATAATGGGGTTTGGCGCTCAATACATGGCATTGCAATGTTTGCTTATGCAGATTTTAAGCTCTTTTTTTGATCTTGCCCAAGACAGTATCCTCGTAAGGCACTCAGATAGTTAAAGCAATTTTTATACTTCATATTTCATTATTAGACATCTTGAAATTCTTATGCTCTGTCCACTTCTTCCAATTTCAGATACATGATATTCTCAAATTATGTAAGCCATTAAAAATAAGAGACACAATCTTTCCACATCACTTGGGTCAAATATAAAATATATTCTTCATATTCACATTCAATGTAAAAAGCTGCGAAGTATTTCCACATTGCAATTCTGGCAGCAAGGAGAAATCTTATTTACAATGACAAATGATCTTTAAAGTTGCAATTCTATCAAATCACAAAATGGTTATTAATTGGGCAAAATAAGAATTCTTAATGTAAGCTGAACCAATTTTTTACTTGCGCAATGACTGGGCCACTATTCTTCCAAAGTCTTGTTTGTTTGTGGTTGCTAGAGTAAAATATATGTGTCAATAAATAGCCAGATGGGTATCAGTGATGAACTGATAATATCAGACCCCATAGCAGTTGACCTTCTCTAAAGGTGTCATGTAGCTATTAAACAGCCTGAGGGAAGGAACAAAATCACCAGTCTGTTGCAAGGTGCAACTCTGAGTGTGGATTCAACATTGTTTATTATGATTTCTGAGTTTCTGGCTCTCAAATATAATCTAAAAAACTGCAGACCACTTCTTGAAATGTAACCATTCCTTAACTATAATATAAAATAATTTTATTTTTTATGGGCAAGGGCATCCAAATTAAATATTAATTGATTGAGAGAGGCTGCACTTAACTATTTGTCAAAGTCAGGTAAGATATCAAGTGAGAGAAAGATTATTACCTGAGAATATACAATACCGGAGGTGGATGACTAAAAAGATATCTAATGAGTAGACAAATGGGTTATCAGGGTTCTCATCCAAAGTAACAGTGACTGAAGAATTTTGCAGATTTGTAGCATATGGTCACTTTTAATTGCTGCAGTTTATTCTCAATATGCCCAAAAAATCAACAAGGAGTCTTTTAATTCTAACAAGATTTGGAAAAATTTGTTTTCCTTCTCCTTGTATTATTATCTGTTGAGAATGGTTTTACTGTTTCAAGTGTATTAAAATGTTTCCCATGTTAAATGCTCCTACTTAATTTGCATATATTACAGATTTTGGCCAATAAATGTAAACTTCATTAGTAATATGCAGTGTTGCAGTAGACATAATGTCACCCACAGTTTTATCAGTAATTTCTTGCATTTGCTGTTAAATACTTGATAAGACACATCTTGCAATCACTGTCTAAGAAATTAATTACAAGGACAAGAGATACTAGTTTTGGTCAGCCAAAGCTGGGTTGCAATGAGTTAACTGGGATCATTGTTTCTGGGGCTGTTCATATCCCCAGACTTTTCACAGCCCTGGCAGAGGCTGACTCTGTAATAAGTCTCACATTACACGTGGATTAGATTTGTAGAAATCCTGTAACTCAATAGGTACCTGCCTATTCTCTCCTGGCGTCAGGCTGCCTGCACTACTTTGCTCTGTAGACATACCTGGCATTCCACCCGTGCCTCCTCGCTGGCTAAGTGGGCTAGAGCCTGCCTACCAAAACATTGGGGCATTGTTGGGAAAGGGAGACCCCCTTGACAGACGAGCGAAGTGTGAAGTTAGTCTTGCAATGCCTTATTACCTTCCTATGAAGAATACACGCAACTCTTTTAAACTTCCTTTATGCTGCAGCAATGTGGGAAATGGGATCTGCAGAAGCGTTTTGGAGTAGCAAGGGGGTGGAGATGTGCTGTAGACAAGGACAAAGCCAGTCCGACCCTAAGACCTTCCGCCTTCCTCCCAGCCACCACCGCAATGTTTGTTTACACTGACTGAGGAAAAAAACAAAAACATATTTGTCACTGCATTACGGATGTGAAATGGCTTGATTTCTGGGAATTGTGCCAGGTATTATAAACCATTTTATTTTAACACCCATTCTTCATTTGCTGCATACCATTTGCTTAGCAATTAGTGAGAATTAGGATTTTCAAAACATTTGAATAAGATTAAAACACCCATTTACAGTGTTTAGGACTCTTAAAGTGAAACAGCTATCTCACTAATGAAAACTAAGTCATGTGATGTTTAAATAACAAAAGGAAAATTCTCAGTTTGTCACTAACAGTTTACAGTTTGTATCCTGCAAATCCCGATATCAATTACATTGAAGCTCACAATAAGTTTATGGAAGTATTATCAGATCACCAGATCAGCCAATCTACTAATTTTTCATTGGTTTTTTTACATATTTGATGGTGGGATTTTTTTCTTTTTTTCCTTTTTTTTTTTTTTTAATGCCTGTGATATTTGAGATCTATAACAACTCTTTCCTCCTCTTTCAGCAGTTCATCATCTCATCCTGGAAGATAATGAAAAGACTCCTAGTGATTTCATGCAGATGTGTATGTGATTCTAACAACTTACTAACAGCATTTAACTTTAAACGTTAATAAACTCTAAGACTTATATTAACATTAAAATATCCTATTTTTTTAAAGGAGAGGAGAAATTTGTATACCGGATTACCATCACAAGTGAATGCTAGCAATGTATGCACAGAAATATCTGCTTCAGAGTTTTGGCAAATGTTTATATTAATTCCTTGATGCTCACAGCTATGGCTTCTGAGTTTAGTGAGATTTTACTTCAGTCATCAGAGAGAATAGTGGAAAGATTGTGGGCATTGGGGACACAGTTTTGTTTTCTAATGAGCTGAAAAGTATCTTAGTTAGACATTCAAGAAGACTTGAATAGCCATGCCCTTTCCAAAAGCTGCAGTGCAGGTAAATTCCTGCCATCCAACTAGTCCCTCCTGTCTTCCCGACTGTCAGTGAACTGCAATGATTCTGCCTGAGTGATGTGCCCAAACAGCCTCCATGGGAGGCAATGACTCTGCAGGAAAAGGGTTTGCAAGGAATACTTGCTAACACCAGACTATTCAAGTGGCCTGTGCAGGTTTTTATTTCTGTCCTTTCAGTGTATTTCATCCCCCCATATTTTTATAAAGGAAACATCACAGTAGTATTTTATATTATTTTATATTTTATATTTAAAATGCTTCTAAGCCTTGTACTGTGCTGATGAGCTATTATCTTCGTAGGGATATATCTTCAGATTGAGTTTTGCCTGTGAGATTTTGAAACATACTTTTAGAAATAATATCTGNGTAATTATTATTATGAGATATAAAATAATATCTCTTATTTCTCACTGCTCATCCAGCAAATCGAATTATGGCATGAAGTCAACAAGCTTCAGAACAAAAAAACCTTCAGTACATTTTGTTTCTCTTTTCCTTTTGACTAAGCACACTATCTTAGAAATAGAGAGAGATTTGGATGTTTTTCTTCCCCCATACTTCTGCTATATCCAAAATATTTCTGTATTCTTGCTCCTTTTACTACAGTGTATAACTTCCTTTCACTATAATACATTTAAAGCTAGGTAAAGTTGTTGGGGAGCAATGCAGTTAACAAAGCCTGATTTCTGCCGTTTGTCCCACAAGTCCCTTCAGTCCTATCCTCAAACCACAGCAACTCCTTTCTCCTCCCCAGTCCCTCTCATGCCTTCACCACCCACAGGCAGCACCTCAAGCCAGTTCCCAAGCCAGCGGATTAGCTGGCCAGCACTGCTGTGACACTTGGCAAACAGCCTGCTGCCAAGAACAACATATCACACTTATTCCTCCATAGAAGCACTGATGTGGATCTTTCCTTTATTTATATCGATTTTCATTAAATTTACAGACACATATTTTTCCGCTACTCCTGCCTTTTGAATTTGTTTAAATATAGTCAATAACAAGGAAAAAAGTATTATAATGGGGCAACCAGGAGGCAAAAAGCACAATTCCATAAACTACATTTCAGAGAAGAATCAAACTACAAACTACATATGTAATAATAAAGGTCATGCAGTGGTCCCAGTCTGAACAGTTAACATGAGGGTGTCCAAATTCCACTAGCTTCAAGGAGTTTTTCTTTCTTGTTAGTTCAGTGGCACAATTTTCATGCCAGTTTCCTGCCAAGCAAATTGCAGAGGGCTTGTACAACTGAAAGAGCTTGAGTCTGAGTCTCTGGTGACAAGCTTGCTGCAGCTCCAATCAGGCCTTTATAGCTTCCTAAAAAAAATAACAATGCTGCCAATTGTAACAAATGTGAAGTGTCTCTTTGACATGAAACCACTGCCTATTAAAATGAGCCAAAAATATGACAGTTTCACAGAAGACTCTTTTTTATCAGCTGAACACTTCTCAGCACATCACTTGGGTCAAATTCAAATGTAAAATCATGGCACCTGAAGGAAACAAACTGTCAAGAGTCTTGTGTAATATTCACAGAGTCCTCTTCTTTTAAACAAGGCTAGTACTTATGTAGTTTTCTTGATAGTAAAATGTAAAGAATCTCAACAATGGCAGGTGAATGCAGGATGAAAAGTCCCTTTTTCCATTTCAATATTTCTGCTGAAATAGCTTTGTTATGGTTTATGAATTCCTTTAAATAAAAAAAGTCTATGAGCAGTATTTTGAATGAAATATTTTTTCAAGGTTGAATGCTGGCTCTAGCCCTACTCAAATAGGAGAAATTACTTCCCAGTGGTGTGCCAAATTACTTGTTAACTGTTTCAGCAGCAGGATACAATGATTCTTTATACCAGGCTAGTCGCAGCTTTGTTAGACACTTTCATGCCGCTAATTTCTGAAATCTGCATTATCAGAAGCAGGTTTTTTGTTACTGAATTCAGTTCAAAAGCCAACAATTCACCTAAATTAGTAGAGCTGAGTATGTTTTCCAAGATTATAGATACGATTTCCAGATCTCTAGTGTTTATTAGGTGTTCGGGTAAAAATTGTTAAAAATAAACATACACATTGATTTTAAATATACACTTTAATTAATTTTTGCCTAGATAACACCATTGGGAGACTATTATTGGAACTAAGTAGGTAAATTAAAGTGACTCTGGGTTCTGGGTTTCTCCAGAAATTGTACAAAAGAAACTGACTCTGGCCATGAATGCTCTAAATTCTGCCCTTTTAATAGGTCCTTGTGCATAGGTTGAATTAAACTGCATTAGGCTAGTAAAAATGACCTTAAAGAGTCTTGTTTAAAAATGCTACAGCTGACTACATTTCTACAGATACCTATTTTTACTATCTCTTTTCTGATTACCGGGTTTTGTACCTTTACATCACTGACAATCTGTATGAGCAGCTTGGAGCCAGAGTTGTGCCAAGTCTAATGGGACTGAAATTACAGTGCATTAGCTGCACATCAGAAATCTCCACCCGAGTCTCATCCTGCATCTTCTTCACACTTTTAAAGCCCAACTTTATGTTACAAGATTCCCAGTTTGACTTTTCCTGGGGAACTCTAGGGTCACATTTTGGCAGCCTGGGTTGTCTCACTTCTTTGAGACAGGAAGAATTAGGGCAAATTACAGCTGATCACCGCTCCTCCGTTGTGAGCTGCTGCCACTCAGTCAATAATGTTATCAGGGAACCGAAGGAAGGATGAAGGAGGGAAAATCCACTCCCCGCCCTCCCCCCCTTCCCCGACCTCTCTCCTGGCTTCCAGAATCCTTTCACTGAAGAGAGTCTGCCTCAAAATAAGTTATTCTTTAGCTTATATTTCAACATGGTTTTAGTCTCCATTCTTTCACAGCACATGCAAGAGATATTGTCAGATTCAATGTTCAGACAAAAAGCAAGTGGTAGCTAGCACTTTTTTTTTATTATTATCTATTAATCACAGTTTACATAACAGGAAAAAAAATATTCCGACCCCCTTATTGTAAGACTGAATAGCACAACCTTTCCTCCTTTTTGAAATTAAATATAAGACAACCAGGGAAGAAAGCGCCAGTGAATTGGGGAAAGAACAATACTGTTTTCACTAACAGTAACTGTGAGGGTTAGCAGAAATTTGCAGAGAAAGCCTTTCAGAGAACAGTGATGAGTAGAAACTCCCCTGAAAGATCTGCAATACGACAACACTTGGGGTCTTTCATGCAAACCTTGTCTCACTGAAACTGTGTAGACAGCTGTCCTTTCATGTCCCACCATATGTCTTCGACCCTAATATAATGGTTGATCAGGCTAAATACACATGTTAAATTCAGGAGCAAAACACAGCAGTACTGAGTCTGGAGCAATCACCTTATCACAGCTGCTATTTTATTTGGATTTTGCAGGAGGAAAGAAAGTATTCACATTGTCTAAAGACCTGAGAGTCTTTAGACAATGTGAATCTGCATTAAGATGGAGGGAGTAGTAATCAGGAGAGAGACAAGTGCTGTGAACCACCTTCTGCATTGAGAGTATCTACATTACTAACAGTGAAGCACTGAGCCAGACCCTGAGATGCATCTTGATGGGTTTTTTCTTCAGCCTTCGTTCCAGACTTCTTGCAGATGATGAAATATATGTGAGATGTGAATGACCCAGGCAGCAGGATCCAAACACAAACAATGGCAAAAGCAGCTCAACAGTCTAGGCAAACTCACTGCTATTGAGCTTATAGATACTTCTGCAATTCCTTATTCTAAAACTTGATTTTTTTTTTTTTCTCCATGGAGAATTGCTGCCTTTAGAGATATCTTAGGGACTCTGCACAGCAGTGCCATCTTTGCTATCAAGTCAGCACTTTCCATTTCCACATCTCTTCAGACAGAATGTGCTGTTTCCTGTAGCTTCTATTTTCTGAAATGGACATGGCATAACACTCTATTACTGATGAATATTTTATTCATAAAATGGAGCTAAAAATGTATTTGTGCCACTCTAGGGCCAAAGAAGTATCTCCATTTGTGATTTTATTGTATTGCTGTAACATCTGGAAGACCTGAGCAGGATTAAAACTTCACTGTTGGCAAAGAACACTGAGGTTGTCAGAGTTATTTTCTTCCCCAGGAGCATTAAAAAGATAACCAGGGGAGCAGAAATGCATAAAGGATCTTTGTGGCATTACTGGAAAAAAAAACTTTAAATATGTATAAATAGATAGACAAACAGACGTGTGTTCACAACTCCATCTGGATTTTCAGCAATGATTTAGAAAAGAATGGGGAATAACACAAGCAAAGCAGGAAAAACAGGGAGTAAAAAAAAAAACATAAAAGGGATCGTGTTTTAACTTGTTCAAAATTTTATTAGTTTATTACATTATAAACTATTTGCCCTAGACATACTTTATATAATCTCTTACTTAATGTTTTGTGACAGCTTTAATACAACAAAATTAGATATGCTGCTGCAGTAGTCCTGACAGCTACCTGGTTTCCATGCATTAACACCACTGGCTTCTTGCCCAATACAAATAAACTTGAAAGGCTAGAGAGCACATCCAGTGAAATCAAGTAGCCTAAAACTAAAAGGTAGAGCTCAGCATTGTGGAATAAAATATCATTGCAGGGGAAACCTTTGATGATATCATTAACTGAAATATTAGGAACATACATATAATAAAACCCCCTTGAAACAAAGGCATTTAAATTCTACCTGCACAGAGGGGACTGCCATGAAAATGCTGGACAACAATTAGAATGCACACAAACACTGTTTATTTTATTACGGAATTATATTTGCACATCATATTCTGTCCTGAGAAGAAGCACATGTAGCCTCCAAGTCTTACTGTGTCCTGTACTGGAGGATGGATCTCTGAGCAATGTAGCTGCTGCTGGTCAAGCAGGAAAGGTATTTCAAGGAGCTTCACCTGTTGTCAGGGGTCGATGTCTTTGCTCAGATCTGCGTGTTGTGCCTTCATAACTGAGTCCACATAGTGGGAAATGAGATGAAATATTAAAAAGACTTTCCAGTAAAAACTTAGGACAGATTTGATTAATGTTTTGCAGTGACAATGTGAGTGTATATAGAGAAAAAGTTATTAGAAACACTTTTACTGAATAGAAAAAATATAAAAAGCAGAAAGTAAAAACGAATACTCAGCAAGCCTCATGTGGGACTATCTTCCCCTTTTTCATTTTTCTTCTGCATTAATTAGGGAGTATGAAGGATGCATATTCCAGTAGAGTAATCCTCTTTGCCTCTTGAACCTTTCCTGAAACAATGGAAGGTCTGGCACTAATTGAAAAACTATGGATCCTGATGGAATGTAGCTTCTCTTTAACCTGCTTACTGATTCTGTGGAAAGGGCATAGAGTGTCAATATTGCTAATAGTTCTGAATTTCTTGTCCATAACTTCAACTCATTACCTGTCTCATTTTTATCTCTTTATGGAACCACAAGGCTTTTACAGCATAGAATAAAAAAAAAGCAGTACGCACCAAACAGGTGGTACTGGCACTGGGACAAATTGCCTACCCTTTCAAAAAGTTTCCCATTTATTCTGATGAAATGGTGATGAAGGGGACTGATCTGAGGCTGAGTCATAAAAAACCTTCAAGAACAGAGATTCTCACGTTTTATTTTCTCATCAGGTGCAAAGTATGTTTATTCATCCTGCTTTCTCTAACATAAGCATATCACCTCAGCTAGTGAAGTGATAAAATTGTAAAATATGTTACCTTGCCCCTTTTCCAGACAAAGAAGTCCTCTATGTATTTCACTCCCTTGGGTATTCACATGAGTGAACAAAACAAATGTGGCAGATGTTATTCACATTCCTAATTGCACAACTGGAAGCTGATCTCATCCTGTAACAATGCATACAGAGTACTCAAGAAGAATCTGAAGAAAAAAGAAGTGCTCATCAAATAATATCGCACCAGTTGGGAATTTTTTGATCCCCAAAGCAAGTTGCAGTGGCATCTGGAAGGAAATCTCTCCACTAAAGACTTTTAGGCTACATCATTCTCTATTCTTTCCTTCCCTAATGCTTAAAAAGTGCAAAGAGATTCCATTTAGCCAGGAATTATTACTATCCACTGCTTGAAAATGCATTGCTACTTGAGTAAGAGCTACATATATGGTTTGTGTTTTATATCAATATCGTATTGCCTTAATGTATCATGTTAAAATGAGATTCTGCTTCCTCAGCTGCTTAAGTGCTTCACTTCTTTTAATCTAGCAGTTTATATAGTATGTTTTACCTTACATCGGCATATCTCGGTGAGTTCTTTGGTTTATTACAGAGCAGGTTGGACTGTGTGCTCCAGCGGCTCCTTTTGGCTTTAAAATTGATGTGTTTCATAGAGGCATGAATAAAGATTTTGCATTTGATTGAATAAATCTCAGAAAGACTCCAATTCAGGAAACAACATAAGAGCTCAAATCCTGTGCAATTTGGGGAAACTTAAGTACTTTTCTAAAAGGAGTACAGCAAATTGCAGTATGTGCTTAAACTTAAGCACAGTATTAACTGCTTGCTTCAATTTTCTAAAGGGATGTAGCAAATTTTTCAGAGAAGAAGAAAACATATTACATGGAATTTTTATTTATAGAAATGCAGGAGGTCAGCAAAAACAGTAAGAGACCACTATTTGCAGAGTACAGTAATATAGGACCAGTTACAGAAAATGGACTTTCACTCCACAGAAATTTTCTTTCCATGCAAAATATTATTAGTTTGGGTTTATACACCACTGATTTCCAACAAACTGAGATGTTGGGTCAGTCAAGATTGTCTCAGGACAATCTTAGTTGTGCATCCTTCATTCTCAACCATTACATTCATGCGTAGATTGTACATCTTTTTCATTACTCTGCAATATCACCTGTGTGCGTAGCCTTTTAATGACGTAACCTGAAGTTATGAGGAACAGTTTCTTAGTCTGTGGAAAAAGGGCAACCTATCAATCATCTTCTATGGGGAAAATGTGCACATGTGTACAGTTAACATAAAATAATTGATGTCCAGCAAGCTAAAAATTCTTGGGTTATTGCCCATGCTCTGCCTTTTCAGTTAGATACAAAATGTTCTCTTCTCCATTGGCCCTGAGTTCATCTTAGCTTTTATTTTCTCTGAAGTGCTTCATTTTTACTGTGTCAGAACTCTTATCATGGCTCACAAATTCATTAGGATTGCAATCTCATTCAGGTAGGAGCTGTGCAAACGTGCAAAAACACTCTTGTTGCATGCTTCCTGTCTGTCAGCCTGCACTGTGAGTTACATAAATGTGAAACTCTGCCCCAACACCCGTGCAAGATCCTTCAACAGTATCTTGAGTTTTTTTCCAACCTCTACTCCCATGAATTTATGTATATACACGCACACACACATATAATACATACACATATGTATATACTGACTATACACATATATGTGAGTATATATGTGTGTGTGCATGTGTGTGTGTGTATAGTGTCAGTAAATGACCTTAAAGGATCAGTTCAGTCACTTAACTCAAGGTTCTAGTCTCACTTGGAATTCTTGGCATATATCGCCTGCTCTCCACGTGCTGCTCCATAAGGGTGCCATCTCCCCTGTGTTCTGTGTCAGATATCCCACTTTCTGCAGACATCTCTGATGCCCTAAATAATTGAATGGCCCTGACTTCTGTGTTTCTGATGCTAACTCCCACCCTAAATCCAATCACAGAGGGGATGTGTGTGCTCTATCCCTTCCATCTATTGACTTTCTGCTTCCCTGCCCTATGCAGCTGGTCGCCATTTAGCCCCCCTAACATGCGACTGCACAACTCACTCAGGCTGAAGATCCCAATCTCTCATGCCTCTGTCTGGGCCAAAAATCACACCAGTCACTAGCTAACGTAAGCACAATAAAATGTATAACTGTGAGATAAGGAACAAAAAGATATGCTTAATAAAAACTATTTTACAAACATCAAATAGAGTCTGCTGCTGTCAAAGAGACAACCAAAAGCAGAGAGGAGGCACAAGAGGAGTTTCAAGAAGAAATCTGACGTGGCTATACACATCAGGCCTGTGTAGCCTAGAGTAGGCCATATGCCAGTGGGATCTAGAAGCAAGATTGTCCAAAGGTAAAACTGGTTGTGAGGAGGGTAAATTGAAGGAGCCTGTGATCTGCAGAAACAGAAAATATGATTTTTTTCCTGCAAACTGAATTTTTCCAGTATAAAATATTCTCAAGATATCAAATATTTAGGAGTAAGGGGAACCGAATTTAGGCACCAAATGAAAAATGTTGACTTAGAATGCAAACTTTACATCTTAACTATGTGTGTGATTTATACAGTATACCATATTTGTACACATATAGATAACATTTATCGTATGTATCCTGAAATTATTTTTACTTATGGTCAGTAAGTATTACTACAGTAGAACAGACCTGTGTTCCACTTAAGCCTGAATTCTAACACTGCTTAGAGAACAAGTATATGATACACAGCAAGGAACCCTTCTTCTTGTAGCATTCCCACCAACATTATTCCTACATTTAGCATTATTGTTAGAGAGGATTTTGCACATAATGACACAGCTTGAACCTTGACATTTTTCAGTCTTCTACTTTTCTTCCTTTCCCATTCCTATTATGAATAATTCAAGATTGATTTTGAGCAGAAAAATAATTTAAACAAGCAATTTTTATCTTTCTTCACCCTCACTCCCCCCAAATCTACACTTATTATTGTGAGAAAAACAAGTGCAAAACCACAAACAAACAAACAAGCAACAACATCAGAAAAAAAATCCTCAAAACCAAAAAAAGCCTCAACAAAAGCAAACCAGCAAATATAGTCAATATTTCTAGAATAAATAAAAAATAATTGAAAAAAGGGACCCTGAGAGGGGATTTAACCATTCCCCTGTACCAGCCCCTAATGTCTAACCTGAATCTTCTCTTTAAAACTGATATATGCTTTCTCATGTTCTATTTTTCCTGTAGCTGTTACATATTGTCTGATTGATATGATTATTTACAGCACAGATTCGTCTCAGGCAGCTAAATTATAAATCCCAGTGACTATTTTAAATGAAAAAGTGTCCTGATGCTCAGCTTCCTTGAATGTCCCTTATTGTCATGCTGTCCAGAGCATAGATACTGACAAAAAGGAAAATAAATCACTTTTGTTACTAAACCTTTGCATTCTAATTACGCACTTCTTACTGAACATCCATCTTTTGCCTCACACCTGGTCACTAGATGTTTTAAGAGTTTTGTACCAAGAGAAATCCAGTCTGCCCCACCAGATGTCATGGCAAGGCCTCTTCTGCAGAGATTGCTCCTGTACCTCACAGACCCCTTCCTCTGCCTGGCAGATGGTTCACTCATGGGGTGACAAGGGTGATTTCTCAGTCTGGAAAACTTTTTTTTCATTCTCTTCAGTTTCCTGAGGGCAAAAGGCTACAACAATGGTGAGGTCTTGGTCACTTTAACTGAATTTCATCTGTCTTGGGAAGGTCTTGCATTTCTAAGAGATAATTTAAATCTGTAATTCTGGTGACAGGTTGTCCTTGGCCCATTTGCCTGGAAAGACCTTACAAAAGGGTTAGTATACAAAGTGTAAAAATACATCATAAAAGTATTCATTAAGACACTGTAGCCCCGAGTTTATGTGCAACATTTATGCTGAGAAGACAGGGGGAGGAACAGAATAATTTTCTCCCTGCTCAGAAAACAGTAAGGATTTGCAGTATTCTGGGTGGATGTCTGTTCTCCTTCATTGTGCTCATAGCACTAAATTCCTGGGGAGAGAAACCTCAAGCTATATAAAGAAAGGTCTGTGGTCAAATATGACACAGTCTGTGACATTATACAGGGCTAGATCATCTGGGTTGATGACGAGAGTAAGTTCACATTGTTTTCACAAAAATGCATATTGAATGAAGTAGAGATGACCAAATTAAACTCAAACAATTTACCCGAGACACAAATCTTAGTGCAAAAGTCCTCACAGACTTTGTGATGGAATAATTTATTCCTCTGAGACAAAGTGATTGCATTGTAGATGCTTAGAATGAAAGAGATAAGAAGGGCAGGGAATAGAAGGAGAGATGTTGAAAGTCATGGGTCTGTTGGGGCAAATCCAGAGAAGGGTCACAAAAATGGTCAGAAGGGCTGGAACATCTCTCCTATGAGTGCAGGCTGAGAGCTGGTGGTGTTCAGCCTAGAGGAGAGAAGGCTCTGGGGAGACCTTATTGCAAACTTTCAACACTCGAAGGAGGTTTATAAGAAAGATGGGGGCAGACCTATAAGCGGCATCTCTAGAGACAGGACAAGGGACAACGGTTTTAAACTAAAGGAGAACATATGTACCAGGATGTGTCTCTGCTTATGGCACTGTGAGGCTACAAACTGCCCCTCAAAAGACGGATGAGCTCCCCATGGCATACCATGACCCATTTTCTTATTGACGCTAAAGTTACAGGAGAAATCTCAGTATCTATCTCCGGTAAACTTAGTAACTCTTCTGTGTAACTGCAGAGCTTGTGTTGAGGAAACTGCACAAAAATAGTTGCAAGCAGGACTGCAAACTGACTGTTTGAAATGGGCCTTAGAAGCACAAGTTCAGTGAGGGCACACAATGAAGGATAAGTTGCGTGTATATACTTGTTCTTTCTGTTTGTTTGTCTATGAATGAAATGGCTGGTCACAACAGAGAGCCATTCAGCCCTGCCTGGGTACAAACAGCAGGAAGGAAGAATGCCTCCCAGTTCCCAGTTCTGGGCTTTCACCGAGTTCCCACTCTTTGCAGGGACAACACCTGACAGGTCCTATTCCTTTCTCCCACTGCTGCAAGCCATCATGTGCAAGCCAGAAGGGATCCCTGCCAGGGTCCCCACGGGACAAACCAAACCTGGAGAACTTGGACTGTAAACCGCAACATTAGAGAGTAACTGCCTCAAAGTCTAGATAAAGCTCAGCCAAAATTTTTAGAGTGATCAGAGCTATGTAAGTAGTAGCTTTCTGCATTTAATGAGCATAATTTCAATTCTCTCTTTTTTTTTTTTTTTGGTTAATTCAATCCTTAAACATTAAACTTTGTGTGGTTTTCATATTTATTTGGGAAAAAATGAAAAAGACATTTACTTTATTTTCCCTTAATCTATTTGTCAAATCAAAATTAAAACCAGCAGCTATTAATTTTGAAAATCTAGAAACAAAATAGTTAGGAAATTTCTCTCTTCCTTGTTCATGCCTCTCAGGGGATTTTTGCACAGAATTATTCTTCAAATTTGTGAAAAGTCCACTGAATCAGGAATCATCCATATTTATTTATGATAACTGAAGAATACCATCTTGCAAATGTGAAGTAGCATATGCAATACTAGATGAAAAAACTACACTCAGTTTCAGCCCTGTATGCTGCTGAAAGCACTGTTTGTGCGAGATGTGGTGATTCTGCTTCCCCAGGAAGATGTGACTGAAATCTCTGAAGCCCATGAATCTCCCACCTGGAGACTGCATTCATGCTTCCCACTCTATGGGATGCACCTGCTTTGTTTCAGATACCTGCGATATTAAAAATAGCTCAGTCACTATGACCTATAATCATAAAGAGCTGATGCCTGAAGTTTTGAGTAAGCCTGTAACCTGGAATATAAGTGTGGTCTAGGGAATGCCATTTAACCACGTGAAATGGGCCCAAGTTTGAGAAGATAAGCCTGCTAGAGACAAGTCCAGGAAAAACACAGCATTTATAATGCATCATGAGTGTTTGTATATACGCAACCTAATGATGCCTCAATTTATATTCCAAAATAACTTATTTTTGCTTGCTCCATTAATTGTTCTAATTATCTAAAGTAAATGGTCGACAATTAAAGGAAGACATTTATAGTCTCCTGTTTATAGTGGACTCCGTAAATTCAGCATTATCTCCATATTTTTCTAAAATGTTTATGTGCAAATGATTTTCACTCCAGTAAATTCATCATGCATGAATAAAAATATATGCTTAGTTATCAAAAGATAATTAGGTGAGACATGTATGTTTTGTCATAATTAATATTCTGTCAATAGGCTAGATAAGAAAGCTCCAAGGGTTAATGCTTTCCTGCTCTGTATCTAACATTGCCAGTGAATTTCTCTAGCTCACTCCATTAATCCAGTCAGCACAATGGATCAGGTTAGAGATGTGTCTCAATAAATCACTCTCAAGTGCTGGGGGTAGGAGTACCTAATTAATCAGCACTGTCATTATGTTTGACTTGTAGCTGCCTTACTGTGTATGGGATGAGGATTCAGTGTATTTAACCTGCACACACTCTTAAACAGATCTCCAGTAGTGATGTAAATTTTAACCCTTGTATGGAAAAAAAACAACTCATGATTCTATAAATGGCAGATGAAATGTTTCTTACTAATAAACTAATCTACAGGTAATTTATTCTCCTCCCCACATCCCCACACCCCCTTCTTTCCCTAGGGGCCATTAACAACCCACAGCATTTTATCTCTTTTAACACCAAACTTCTGAAGTTAAACGCAACACTAGAGTTCATCATAATCCCCAGCTGTACCTGATAGCTTTCCCCCTCCCACTTCCCCATCCATCTCCTCTCCCTTTATTCACACTGTCCCTTGCTTTTAGGCCGTTGCTCCCCAGAGGAAGACTCACAGTGCATCCTCACTCTCACTCTGGCCAAACTCCCTTGCCCTTACATACAAGAGGCCTCTTGCAGCGCTTGCACCAGTAGCTGCCAGTCTCTCTCTCTATCCACTCCCACTCCTTAGCTTCTTTATTCCACAGGCATGCCTGGAAGCTAAACACATCTTTCCTGGCTGGCTCTATTCACTCTCCTCCAGCTTTAGACAGCACCTTGCTAACAAAGACAGATTTTGGACTCTACTTTTTCAACTTTTGAACTGCAGTTTAATGTTATCTTTCCAAGTGGAAATTATTATATATTCCCTATCAAAATAATTGCTCTGATATGACTCTTTATGAATATTTTGATCCTGACACTTGCCTTTTTTTTCAGAATTCAATGAATATGCACTTATCGGTTTTGCATTATTTCAAGGTCCAGGTGGTCGCGGGCAATCTCTAGAGACAGCAGTTCTGGCTGTCCAGAATAAACATTAGCAGTGATGTGGTGCAGAGCCGAGAGTAAATTCCTGCCGGCGTGATTTCTGCTCTATACTGGCATTCAAGGCACAGCATGAAGAGTATAGAGCCACGAGAGGAAGACAGACGAGAAAATGCTGTTCCTGCCAGTAGCAGGGCTGGCTCCCAGCAGCCTGCAGGAGGAGGACGCTGTGAATACCATTAGCCTGTGGTAATAAGGAAACGGAGAAGATGGTCCCTCAAGTAGACACTGTAGTCTAAAGTGTAAGGAAATGCAATAAGAAAACATGCCCACATCAGTGTCCCCAACCTCATCTATGTGTGCACTAAGACAGTCACAAGCAGATCTGCGAATTTACCTCTGCTTGCAACATAGACAGTCTCTTGGTTTATTTAATTCTGATGTAAGGAGATAATTCTTGTGGACTTCAGGGGGAATCCATGTGTGCAGACCAGCCTGAATCTTTTTCCATTTTCTAGACCATGAAGAAAATAGCACACACTTTGAAAACACCTACACTAAAAGTAATATTTTTAAAGGGGTTTATTTTGTATATGTGGCTACCTTACCACCTACTTCTGATGTGATGAGGAACTGTATTTACTACATCTTGTACTAACTCAGTACTTACTATCTTGTCGTTGTTGAGATGGAAATACCTATGTGACAAAAATACGAAACATTCTGAAAGTACAGACCCTAATTTTTTATACTAGATATGATAAAATTATATGATGTGACATTAACATTTTTTCTGTCTCAGTTTCCCTCTCCTTTGAGAAAAGATATGTAATCATTTCACTTTAAAGTGATTTTGAACAATTATTCATTAATGTCTGTGGATACTTCCTGCCAAAGTCTAATCACTGAAGCGAAACCTAAGAGGGAACTAAAAACCCCCTGTTCTGAACTAGTTACATGGTGAACACTAAATGGTACATGGAACAATGTGCTGGATGGTGAGGATAGTACTGACACTACAGACAGGACCTCCTGCCCATACTGGAGCTGCACAAAGCTTGTGTTTTATGAAAACTGCCTGTCTGCAATGGGCAGTGGTATCACACATGAGCTTGTGTTCAGATTGCAGAACTGCTTTAGTTTTTTGTGTTTCCTAAGTTTTGAATGCTTGACAATCTTGTGCTTGACAATCACAATAATCTTTAGTGTACGTAGGAAGTGACAAACACAAAGCAGTATTGGCATATTATTCATCACTTATTTATAGCATGTTTCATGCCACATCAGCTGCAGCAGCCTTCCTACCACACTGCAACAAATGCATCAGCCAGATGTGGGCCACCCTCCACAGCCCAGGGCCCAGACCCAGCCTCCATCTCTATCCTCACTTCCCTGTGCATTGGCAGCAGGGCCCCAGCCAGGGGTACCACCACAGACTGCACAGGCAGAGGGGCAAACCCCAGGAGCAACAGCAGGGACAGAGCTTCTGGAGGAGCTCACAGGCCCAATGCAGTAGCTTAGGCTGCTGACACTGATATTGATGACAATTAGTAGAGTGAGACTAGAATGGAGATGAGGAGAAGATTCATCTGTTACACTATCCATCATCTGTGTGTTGCCCCAGGCAATGTGAGCAGGCTGTTGTTTTCAGTGGAGCTGCCATTACAATGGACCAGGTTTAGCCTTCCTGTGGGGCAAAACTGCTAGAGTAACTTTTTCCAGTAGGGTTTGGAAATACAATTTTTTTGCTTTTTGTGTTTCTCAGGGTATGACTGAGTGCCTGTGCAGGTAGATCAGTATGCCAATTTTTAGAGTTATACACTCATACAAAAGCCCATTTCATACAAGTCAGTGCTAAACTGTGGTAAATTCAAAGTGTCAATTAAAGCAAACAAACAAACAGGTTTAATTCCTAATACACTTCAAAACCAAAAATGATAAACAATTTAAAACAAGCTTATCTGTTGCCCCACCATAGGATGTTGCTTTCATAACACAACCTTTGGTTTTATTTTTGGTTTTTTTTCAGTGAGTAGTTGCCTCACTTGCTTAACATGTTATAGAGGTATCTTTTTACCTGTTAGTCCGGAAAAATTCTCATTCTCTTATATTTCAGCTTTATATTATCATGAGCCACCAGTTCCCATTTTAATGCCCATGTACATTGCTCCAGAAAAAAAGTAACACCCTTTGTTTGTTGCAGATGATATTTACAGATATGTCACCCATTGCATGCATGCATATATATAATGCTGGGTACAGAGCTCATGTCACATATTTTTACATCATTATTGTAGGAGAATGTTAATTTCAGGTTTCAGTAGGAAATCTCCTTTTAGTTTATTTTCCCCCAATACTCAACAGCCAGAACCAGAGCCCAGGAGTGTTTTCTTTGAATTATTGTCTACCCTACAGACTTCATTTATAGCTAGGACTCAAACCTTATTCATTGGTTTTAAATGTATCATTCATGTGAGTTGAAATAATGCACACTATTTACAGAACTAGATCCTATTAGGAAAGACTACACATACACACCTGTTTGTACTCCTAGTTCCCACTTCCCTGAAAAAATTCCTGATAAATCTTTTTTTCCTGATTACTTTGCATACTTATAGGCCCTTCTTTCTTTGCTTCAGAAGATCTGTTACCTATTCATAGTATCTAGCTGAGATCATTTGGTTCCCACACATTCTCTCTGCCTTTGCACCAACAAATTTAAGCAGATTTAAGCAGTGTATTTCAGGGGGAAAAAAAATCAAGCACTATTTCAAACCAATTTTTTCCTGTGGAATCTTTGTGGAAGACAGGAGAACCTCGTTTTTGTTAGTCTGTACATGGGTCTGTCACTAATTTATAAATGAGTTTTAACTAGACAATCAGTTTCCATGTGACAGTAACGTGAATTATTCTTAAATATATTTGAATAACTAGATTGCAGAAGTTTTACAAATCTCATTTTCACAGTCTATGTAGGGCTTTTCAGTTCATTAGCTAAATACTAGCTTGAGAGGTTATCTGCCACCACCTCCACTGTGCAGTGTCTGGTATCACTGGAGAATTCACTTACTAATTCTCTTAGATTAGATAGCATTTCAATTGCGAGTTTATCAGAGGGAGCAAGCCAAAACTGCGTTCTTTAAAGGCAAATACATGCAACTTGACTTGAATATAGCTGATTGTCAGAAGACTGGTGTATGCTAAGGGATCAGTATGTCTTTTAATAAAAGATTACCATCAAAAGCGCAAACAGAAAAGGCACTTTCTGACAGGGCAAGGTAATTTCCTTCCTTACAATTTTATAAATCTCAAGGAACCCCACTCTATTACCTTAGATTGACACTACCTTTTTGTATATCTTTCCTATTGCTAGATCCTACATCTACCCTAAAACCAGTCCTCTTTCTCATCTTTCACTTTAGTTCAACAACCAAAAGAGAAAGAGAAAACTTGTATAAACTTTTCTGTTATCACAGAATCATAGCATCATAGAATCTGCTGAGTTGTAAGAGACCATCAGGATCATTGAGACAGACTCCTGGCCCTGCACAAGAAAGTCCAAGAGTCATACCGGGTGCATAAGAGCATTGTCCAATCACATCTTGAACTCTGTCAGGCTGGTGCTGTCAGCACTTCCCTGGGGAGCCTGTTCCAGTGCCCAACCACCCTCTGGGGGAAAACATTTTTTGTAATATCCAACCTAGACTTCCCCTGACACAAATTCAGGCCATTCCCTCAGTCCTCCCCCGGTCACCACAGAGAAGAGAGCACAGCCGGCCCCTCCTCTTCCCCTCCTCAAGAGGAAGTTGTAATTGCGAGGAGGTCTCCCCTCAGTGTCTTGATCTCCAGGCTGAACAGACCGAGTGATCTCAGCCACTCCTCGTAAAACTTCCCTTCCAGGCCCTTCACATCTCTGTTGCCCTCCTTTGGGCGCTCTCTAACAGTTTCATGTCTCTCTTCTATTGGGGCACCCAGAACCGCACTCGCGGTGAGGCCGCCCCAGTGCAGAGCAGAGCAGGACAATCCCCTCCCTTGCCCAGCTGGCGATGCTGGGCCTGATGCCCCCCAGGACAGGGTTGGTCCTCCTCGCTGCCAGGGCACTGCTGAGTCAGATTCAGCTTGCCATCTACGAGGACCCCCAGGTCCCTTTCTGCAGTGCTGCTCTCCAGTCTCTTATTTCCCGGTCAGTTTGTACATCCAGGGTTGCCCCATCCCAGGTGCAGAATCCGGCACTCGCCCTTGTTAAACTTCATATGCTTGGTGATTGCCCATCTGTCTAATTTATTGAGGTCTCTCTGCAGGGATTCTCAGCTCTGGAGGGAGTTGACAGCTCCTCCCAATTTAATGTCTAATCACACCAGGAAAAGGCAGTATTTGAGCTAAATACCCACTGATTTTCAATTCTGAAAAATTGGTGCCCAAAGAAATGAAAGCAGTCAGGAAATAGGGAATGGAGTCAACATTCTTAGTACCATGCTAGTTGAAATTAATATTTTCTGTATCTATTTTCTAAATTTTATTTTTCTTTAATAATTACAGAAAGGTAAATATGTTCTAGGAGCATTTATCTAATTCCTAACTTGTGGTGTATATTAGAGATAAATGATGTACACCTTGAGAAAAATATTTAAATGGGTGTTTGTCACCTTGGTGTCTTCTGCCACTGAAGAAATGGTAAAATGTTCCAAAGTCAAACAACTCATAACTCAGGGAATCTTCCAGAAGATCCGTTAAAATGTTTCATATTATTTTGAATTGAAAAAGAAGAAAAAAAGCCCAAACACTTTCTTGACGTGATTTCTATTCAAACTGAAGAACTTTCAAACTGGCATGAAGACAGACATTAGGAAGACAAGTTGCCAGTTAATCCGCAACAATGCGCATGGGGTCATGGAGATTGATTAACCTGCGAGCCATTGCACTGAGGAAAAAGAAACAAGATGCTACCCAGTTACCAAACTCAGGGGTCTTGATCCCACCTACTTATTTAGTGTAAAGCAGTTCATTCCATATACATATTCAATCTGGTTTTAGAGCCACGATAGGGTTAACCTAGAAGATACAACAGAATTCACTTTAGTTTGTTTCAGAATCGCTTTGTTATGTTTCAGAATACATGGTGTTAGTCTAAATGCTAGAAAAATGTACTTTTTACCCATGAAAATGCAAATCAAAACAGGAGGGAGAGTATAAAATTTTTAAATTGTTACCTATAATACAAAGAAAGTTACCAAAGTCTCTTGGAAGCTCATATTCAGTTCAGTTACACTTTTGGGCAACAAGAGATACATTTCCTTCCTTCCTTCNTCCTTCCTTCCTTCCTTCCTTCCTTCCTTCCTTCCTTCCTTCCTTCTCTCTCTTGCCCTCCCTCTCGCTCTCTTTCTCTTTGTCTCTTTAATTCTTTCTTCTTTCCATTGTAACACAAAGAATTTGATTGTTGACATTACATAACTGATGTATTGGACTCCAAAATACACATAGGAAATTCACAACCGTATTCTAACAAAAACCCTGTTTAGACCAATGAAATATTGCAGCTCAGTAATAAGAAACGGAGCAAATGCTTTTCGTTCCAGCTTTGTTTTTTATACTCTTTACAGCTGTTCCACATATAAACAAGAACTTCAGTACATAAACAGAGACTAAGCATAATAGAATGACAAATTAGATCCCTCAGAACTGATGATGTTTATTTTTCTTATTCATTTTTATTAGCATTGAATATTGCATGTCTAATCCATACTGAAAGAACTATGTAAAGTGGCTGGCCTCAACCATTTATCTGGAAAAAATTGTTGAACATATACAGCCCACAGAAAACCTTAATTTGCTAATAATTCTCAGTGAAAAGGGGAGGAATAGAGAGGAAGCAAGTCCAGCTTTAACTTATTGAATTGCAGCTGGAACAAAACTCTTTCATATTCAAGCAGCTAATTGCAGGGAAAACAGTCTATGTGAGTCTTTAAAACTTGATGTCTTTGTTTTCCAAATATTTATTTGTACTGCACATGAGAGGCTTTATGAAGGAAACTGTTCTAAAAGCTGGAGGAGACATTCAGGCTGAACAGTAGTTTACTTATAATTTACAGACTTGTAGTACTTAATATATAATGCAATAATCTATGCTGTGCCATTTGTCATTTGGACTAGGCCACAGATTATAGCTTAGGGCAGTGCATCTGTGCACAGATCAGGCAGGAAATGGCCTAAAATCTTGAACAGCTGAGCATGATGTCTCAGTGTAGTTGCAAAATTCAACCTCTGCTCCAGAGGTCACTGCATGCTTCAGTCATGACAGCCCAAATTGTTAAGCATGTGACTAATATGCATACAGAACACAGGCTGCCTAGTGTCTGCTGCAAGCTTGATGGCTGGTTAGCGGCTAGTCTTAATTTTATGTGACAATCCTATGTAGGAAGTGCCGGGTGGGTGACTAAATGGAGCATATTGATGTCCCACTGGGTGTAGCCCCTGTTGTTTTGACAAATTCTCCTTAGCATTTATCAATCAGGCCTACAATGGGGAGTGTGCTGAATATCTAATTCAGACATGCTAGTCAGGACTAATAGAGCAAGATAGCATGTTATTCAATTTGTACTTGTTAGTGATGTCCCACTGTCACTGGGCAATTTACCTTCACACTTCACAAATGAAAAGAGAAATTTGCTGGGCTTCAAACACTTACATGAGTTACAAGCAAAATTTTAATTAGCATGTCATTACAGCAATAATTTATTGCTTCTTTCTAGTGTCCTAGCACCCAGATTGACCTTTTCCTTTTTTTTTTTCTTTAAGGAGAGATGTGCTTTAAAATTTGTGGGGCAGGTACTTGAAACAAAAATAAAAACCAACCCTGCAGCTATTGAAAAACTGCGTAGTAAGATACACATCAATAAGCGTTATTTTTTTGAACCCTAAAACAGATTTATACATTTATCACTTGAAGGAACCTTTTAAGCTCTCCCCTTACCCAAGTATTAATGGATTCAGTCAACAATGTCATTTACGGCTTTTTACGACTGTAAAATTAATTAAAATAAGAATTGAAAGGGTAATTTGCAGCTATTTCCAAATTAAGTATAAAGAAAATTGAGGAAAGACAAGAAAAGAGGAGTGTCGTGCAGAAAACAGTAAAGCAAAACCACATTTTTATTACACCTATGTAAACATTAGTAGTGAATTTTGAGTGTACAGCACCCATGTTAACAACTGAAGAAAGCCTAATTTTGGTAAATAGACGAGAGATGGATTCTTTAGTCAAAGTCAATGAAAAGAACGGATTAGTCTCTAGAAGTGTTTGGGAAGTTCAGAGCATCTTATATTGCTATTGAAGTTGAAAAGGGCCTGCTCAGCACTTTCAAGAGCTGGTTCCTGTGGCCTTTGATGCTATTGTACTTATTTGTATATATTGGTTCACATACTTATTTTTCTAAATTGCAAGCCACAATTGATAGAACACAAAGATACTTAGTGCTTTAAGAGAATTAGAGGAGAAAATACAAGCAACCTGCATGAAGCGGAGGGGAGCTCAGGGATACTTTAAATTCCTCAGACAAAAAGCAGTGTGAATTAGTCAGGGTGAATGCCATGCTCTACATTGCATTGTAGATGGATGGAGGGCAGCTCTTCAAATGACTACTGACTGTCTCTGTGTCACATTGCTCAGAAACACAGCTCAGAAACATAGCTCTCATGAGCTATCTAGTAGCAGGTTCTCTAATAAACTGATGAATAAGCAATTAAAAGAAATATGAGAAAACAGATCACCTTGGGAGGCTCATAGAGATGGCTGCACACGGTAAGACACCTTTCCAGATTCTCAGGGAAACAAAATTAATATGGTTTCAGGACATCAATGATAACTGATATTAAAGGGGATTTTCTTATTATTATTTTTATACAAACATTCTATGGAAATGAATATGAAAACAGAATATTGATCAACAAAAGGGCCTACAAGATCAGGCCTACTGCTCAGTATGTAGGAACACCTTAGGGGAAAGTTAATTAATTGAGGAGTTTAAATACACCAGGAAATGTAAATTTCTGCTGCTAGAGGTTATGGTATTTCATTGCTTTCAACACTATGAAAGAAAACAGTGTGATTTCACAAAGAGCCCATAAAATTTAAGGGAAACTTTTGCTTTGAGTTATTTTTGTCAGTAACAATTCTTTTTCTCCTTGGCAGGTCCTTTCAGAGTAACAATATATTTTGGCCTCATTTTTGGTCTCATTTAAATTGCTTGAAAGGCAAAATTGCTCTGTGGAGTCTGATTTAAACTCATGTGAAAACAATGGAATTTGAGTTACAGATGTTACTCATGGATCAAAATCCCTCTGCTCCATGGCAACCGGTGTGTCACAGAAGATGGCAGAGATATCAAACCTTTGGTCATGGCTGCTTGAGCATGAGGTGACTCTGCCTGGAGTCCTGTGGCACCAACAAGATGCCAGGAAAGGCTTTGCAAAACAGAGAAAAGCTTGGCCATTTGGCTTCCATGCCCTAGTGTTGATTCTGCACCAGGCTGAGAAGGGAGTAGAGGCACACAGACTGTTAAGTGCTGTATCAATATCATCAATATGGGGAACTCTGAGGCCTCAAGAACCCACTAGAAAACTGTATAACCATGGCCGCAACAAAAAATGGGGTGGCATTTGCTACCATTTCTTGATACTTTGATAGCTCTTCCCTCACTGGGAAGGGTTTTCTCCTATCTCTTGACATATCAGCTTGCTGACGACCTTTCAGAATGCAACTACTATAAGGAATTTACATGCAGATGTAGTAAAAAAGGCAGGTTTTCTCAGGTTTTCTTGGGCAATTTTTTCCCTTTTCTTTTTTTAATTCTACTTACCATATAACTCACAAAAAAAGGAAAACTTTCAATATATTTAAAACCCTATTTTCTATTTTCTTTTTTCTATCTGCCTCTATTCCCATTCCCAGTGTGTCCATTGTCCACAGAGTGCTCTGCTTCTCTGGTCCTTCACATGTGTCCCAAAGATTACTGCTTTAGAAGACTCACAGATACAACCTTTGCCAATATTGTATTTATTATTATTAGGTAGTAATTTATATATTTTACAAGTCAGCTTTTCTTTCTTTACTGCTCTGTTGTTTTTTATTTTTATTTTTATAGCGGAAAACCAAACCCTAATCAAACCACCTAATTATATCATTATTCTTAAATGTGTTGTCTCTTTCCTAAGTATGCATTTAGTTCAAATGTCATCCTCCTAAGTTTGCAATATTTGCACAATACCAATATATTGTTGTTTTTCATTTAAATCTGCATACAGGTAGCTGTGAGCACAATTTTCCCTGATAGTAGTGAGGGGAGGTAGATTTTCTTTATCTAGGCTACAAGGATTCTGAGAATTATTTCCAATTGCAACAGATAGCCAGAGATCTCAGTGAAGCAGAGCTACTTTCTTTTCTTCTGAAAGAATCTTTTCACTAAAAGGAGTACTAAGTGCTCTGTTTAAGGGAGAGTAACACAGTCAAGAGCTTACATACTCAAAGTGCAGTACTTTGGATCCTAGTGTTGTGCATTTGATGAGATAATATTTAGAGCAATAATCACAAAACAAACAAAACCAGGGACTTCTCCAGTGATTCAACAGTGTTAAGTGATAATTTTCTAGCATCTGGAAACATTTCCTGGAACTGTTTAATTTACTGAAATAGCTGTACTCTTCCTATCCTGGATACTTAATGCTGTTCTTAGAAGTGATCAAAATCTAGAAGAAAACATGTGCTTAACTTACATGACAAAAACAATTTGCTTTGCCATGTAAGTTAAGAGCAAAGATTTTGATACAGAGTAGGATGGCACACAAGAGACATTATGGGCTAGAAAAAGGAAAGACTGAAATTCTATTGACCATTTTATTCATGAAGGTAAAGCCATCATGAATCCTTTTCTTGACTTAATATGTATGGTTTCTTATGATGGATTCTATATTACATGAATAACATCCATCTTCAGCATTTCTTAGGAAACTTAGTCTAATCCCTTTAATGTCATTCTGCAATAGCAATGTGAATGGTCATCTAGCGCTTTTAGAAGAAATTTTATTTAGCTTGCTAAATAAATTAAATCCATATCCAAAAATTGGGAACCTTGCACTTTTCTTAAACCATATTATATTAAAGATATGATTAGAAAAGATCACTGTAGATTTTGCCTCATTATCATTAGACATACTTATACTCAAGATCTTTATTTGAATTAACTACTATCCAAAGCAATGGACTTGGTGTTACTCACTGAGAACTTTCAGACTTGCTCATTTTTCCCAAGTGGAGATATGTATCTTTAACATATTGGTTTATGGACACCACACAGGTATCTTGTATTAAGGGACATCTGTGTTCTGGAGCTGTAAAATAGAACAAAAAAAGAGGTCAAAATATGTAAGTAGTAGTCTTTTGGGGAAATATTTATGAAATATGTTGATTAGATTAGGCAATCCCTCATTTTTATATGTATATATTTCATAGAAAAACCTTAATTTCAAACTGAAACACATTATTATGAAATCAAATACTAAAACTCTCTATGTTCTAACAGACTATATAGCAAGGAGACGTACAGAAATATATTTTTTTAATCTCCAAAAAAATATTCAGAAGCCTGCTATCATTTCACTAGTTTTTCACATGTTCTTGATAATTCCCTCTCTTTTTCTAGAATTTTGACTGAGCTTGACTACTAAGAGAGCTAAAAATGTGGACAGATTCACCAAGACAAGGATCTAGCTAACCAAGCAGATCTAACATTAAATTCAATTCAAGGCACTAGGCAATGTTAAAAAAAGCCCCAATCAAATCGGCAAAGAAACTGCTGACTCACTCTTTCTGAGTTTTCTTATTTATATTATTTTTGCTCTACCCAGATGAATTTTATGATGCATTTTATCTTCAGGTCAAATCTAACTCTGTAACAAACTGCTGTCTTCTCAGTTTTTCTTCATGACATCTTAATATCTTGGTGTTTCTCACACTAAAGTCATTTCTTTACACTGGGTTTACATCTTCAAATCTAGAGATTTCTACTGCCAAAAAAGCAACTGAAAAAAAAAAGAAAATAGGCTAGAGAAATTGAGGTATTCTGACAATTCCTAAACTGCAAGTCTAGTCACCGAAAATAAAAAGAATTTTCTCCATATGAAACTAAGATTATATCTCCCAGTCCAGAAAGAAGAACCCAGACAAAATGTATCTGCAAAGAACCATGTGGAAAAGAGCTATCAGGAACCTTTCTCTTTACTTCCCATATAACATGGTCATTAGAGCATCTGTTTCACATACTTGTCTTTTAAAGTGTGCAAACATTCGTATGAATAACAGCCAGAGTCACTCCAGATTAGCAGGGGCTTTTTCTGTCTCCATGTTCTGTGATGACTTCAGAATGGTGATGGTCTGGTTGCATTTATCAGGGAGTGGAGGGTGCTCTCAGGGTTCCTTTGCTCAGTATCCTCCTGCAATCGCCTGTTCTTGTGTACAAGAACACAAGGTTGTCTTCAACCTCTTCCTTTTCCTTTCCTTTCTTTAGTCCTAATTACATACCTGCTAAGAGAAGGCTTGTCGATACTGCAGCTGCTGTGGCTGTAGCAGAAGAGCAAGTAAGCAGCAAAGGGCAATAAGAACCTCCAATAAGAAAATACTAGCAAGCACGTATTTTGGTATTCACATTGAATGCTTTTCCGAAGACTTGACTCACAGACTTCCTGAGCCACCAGTACTGTGTCTGTATTTAATAACCATTATAGATAGATAGATAGATAGATAGATAGATGATATAGATGTAGATATAGATGTAGATATATATAGAGACTGATAGCTAGATACATACATACATACATACATAAATATGAAATTTCCCAATCATGCCTTAATCAACTTTTAACCAGAAGGCGTATCTTCTTGAGCATGTCTCATTCTCAGTTAAAATTGAATCTACCCAGAGATTTTAAGGAGAGCAGAAATGGCTTCTATAGGTATGTTGCAAGCAGGAGAAAGACGACAGAAAATGGGGCCCCCTCTGGAAGGAAACTGGGGACCTGGTGACCCTACAAAGAGAAGGCTGAGGTTCTCAACACTTCTGTGCCTCAGTTTCCAATGACAAGTGCTCCAGCCGTGTCACACAAGTCAAGAAAGGCAAAAGCAGGGACTGGGAGAATGAAGACCCTAAGCCCGTTGTAGGAGAGGATCACGTCCAGGGTGGTCTAAGGAAACTGAATGTGCACAAGTCCGTGGGACCCGATAAGGTTCATCTGTGGGTCTGGAGGGAGCTGGCAAATGAAGCTGCTAAGCCACTCTCCACCATTTTTTAAAAATCGTGGTAGTCAGTGAAGTCCTTGGTGACTGGAAAAAGGGAACTATAACCCCCATTTTTAAAAAGGCGGATGTAAAAGACCCGCAGAACTATAGACCAGTCAGTCTCACCTCTGTGCCAAGCAAGATCATGGAGAGATTCTCCTGGAAACTATGCTAAAGCACATGGAAAACAAAGAGGTTGTTGGTAACAGCCAACAGGGCTTTACAAAGGGGAAATATTACCTGAAAAATTTGGTGGTCTTCAGTGATGGGGCTACAGCTTTAGTGGAATTCATGAATGAATTTTTGTTTCATTGCTGTGTGGAGTTGAAAATGAACCACCACTCCCTCAGAAGAGAAAGAAGGGATGAGGGAGAAAAAGTGACTCACACCCTCTTTCATCTGCATGTCTTCTCGAAAGAAAAGAGAGAAAAGCTGCATGTCAATACCAAGAGGGGAAGATACCTTTCTAAAATCGCTCAGGGATTTCACTCTAAATGCAAAAGATAAAGAGTTGTGTATGGAACTGAACTTTCTCAACGGTTCTGTATCTCTTTATTTTTTTCCTTTATTATTTTATGACTGTTTTCCCAATAAGTTTTCCTATGATGTGTGAAAAAGGGGCTTTCTAGAACTCTGTGGTGCCAGGGCAGCATATCTCAGAGACCACATGATTTCCATGTATCTCAACAGTGAAAGTTCCAGATGCAACATGATTTAGAGGTTTTCCCCGACTGTGCTTTGCAAAGGCACTTCTAGGCAAACCACAGGTCATAGAAAACTAAGCTGAAATAATCAAAATGCGAAAAAGAAGGAAGTGAATGCCAGGGTAGATGCAGAATTAAGAGATTGCACTGGAATAGTTTGTATTTTAAAGTTGACTGAGTTGTGCTGGAGACTAGGTAAGATTCAAGTATAAGTCTTATTTGAATTAAATCAATTGGCACATCCTTACATCTAAGTAAATAAGTACAAGTGATTATTGTGAGTCTTCAGGGATTGGGAAGATGATAAGGAAGCTTTTTGCATTAGTCCATCCTTCATATCTGTCTGTGATTTTTGACATAAGGTGTATTGTAATTGTTTGCAATTTGTTTAAAAGTAAGCATTTGTGAGATATAGCAGCTCACTTTGATCAAGAACATGTGATTTTTATATGCAAAAAATATACTCATATACATGAACTGTCTGGTTCAGTGGTATTTCTGGGAATTATATGCATAAATGCCTATAATAACCTAATCAGTCACCCATAATTAGAGAAGTGATATGGTAGAATGGAAATAAAGTGGGAAGTTATCAGCACAGTCCTTGTTTTTCATTGACTTCCCTGAAGACCTGGTTTAAAGCCTCAAGTATTGTTATTTGAATAATGATAAATTGCTTTCTCTACAGCTTGATTACCCAGCTTATCTACATAAAGTTTAAGAATTTATAAAGTAAATGTGTGTATTTTCTTGGTGGGGAGGGGATTAGACTGAAATCAGAATCTGAAAGTTTCATGGCAGTCACCTTTGAAGAGGAAGGATCAGCTTCGTTTTAATGCCGAGATCCATGTGAATCTTCACACTTAAAATTAGATTTTAAATACTTTGCTGTAGCTCTTTCCCAGTAATTATCTCTTCATTCTTTGTGAAAAATTAAATACTCCAGTTCTTCCTTCACAAGCTCTTTTCCATAATAAAGGTTACATTATTTGATGAGGAACTAGTAATACTGTTATGCAGTCTATGTCTGTGCTATTCACATGCTGCTAATAGATCCCAAGTGAAACTGCTCCAGACTATTTATCCCCCTTCCTAACTCAGTTAAGCTTTTTGGGAATCTTCTCAAAATCTTTCTCTAATTTTTAAGAGAGAAAATGACCAAAACAACAATCCATTTGTGGAAAATGTTAGTCAGAAGAGTATCTTGTGCAAGATATAAATTGTTCACAGTCATGACAAGCTCTTTTAATGACTGGAGGGAAGATATTATGAAGGTCTTTCATGGTCAGGGTGTTTCAGTGCTGAGGCTGATACATCAGCAACTGATACCTATTTGCCATGCAGACTAGTAAGTAACTTGGCACTACTGCCCTTTCTCTGACTTTTGCTCTGTGGAAAAAGGAGAGGGAAGATATATCAATGAATATTTATCCCAGTCTAACAAAGATACGTTCATGACTGTGATGGAATCCACACACACTTCTTCAGCACAGATAAGATTTTATAACTGTGATTTCACACCATCAATGTTTGTTGAAAAAGGCATTATAAAAAGGTAAAAGGTACATTTCACCATAGCACATTATATTTTTATTGATTTCAGCTTCCTGCAAAAACTAATTTGGTCTTTATAAATCAAATTTTAAAAACAGCTCAATCTCCCTTCTGCCTGTACCACTCTTCTTGGAACTGTATTCACAGTGTGATTTCAGTTTGCATTTGTGGTCTCTGTGTGCAGAAAGCTTCCTCTTTTACAGCCTTTTGTGTGAGAGACAGAGTTTTATGCATTTGAATCTGTTTTAAATGACCATAAGAACATGTTTGGCGGCTTGTTGAAATGCCAGGATTGATACTTGCTTAAATGTTTGGTCAGAATTTTGGAACTGTGACTGAAAGCAAACGAGGTGATAACATCACATTGAACTTTGGAACTGTCTCACTTAGGTAACTCAAGGTCAAAAGACGTCTCATTATCTCATTTGTATAATTCATCCAGATTTACCAAATGGTAGCAATGGCTTGCTGCATACTTTTAAAAACACTTTATTTGAACATTTGCAGTTTACTTCCACACTGATCACGAATTCAGGGGCTATATAGCAACATAAGCAAGGCTGAAATACTTGCAAGCTTACTCCTATTAAGAAGTCACTTGATAGAGAATTTCTTTAAAACCAATAAACCACTTCTAAAGAAAGGACAGCAATATCCAGGCCTTCATGGTTTGTAATTTTAAAACTATTAAATACATTTTCTTATTTTTCTCTCCTTACTCATCTCTCTATTTGTTTCTTGTTTGAAATATGTCTGGGCTGTCTGCCTGACCTTCTTTCAAAATTAAATGTATGGGTATATCTTTGATTTTAAAATTGTAGAACACTTCTTTTGTTTTACTACTTTTGTAGTAATAAAAATACTTTTTTGTGTTTTTCTTAAAGTGTAGCCTGTACATCTGCAGTGGAAATCTGAATGATTAAATAAAGGCAATTTTCTTCTTGTGCATGCCTTTTCCTAAAAAAAAACCCCAAAACAAAACAAAACAAAACAAACCCCTCCCCCCCTCCCAAAAAACCCACCCAACTCTTTACAAGATACAAGACAAATGACACAAAAGTGAAAGGGCACTGATACAAACTGGATAGGCTTACAACATAATTGAATTAAGTCTTGTGTGCCACATATGATCACAAAGCAGGGCCATGTCTTGAGCACTCTGAATGTAGGGAGGCTGCCAGTCAATAAAAAGACCCTTTAAACTGTTTAAATGCATCATGAGCATGTGCAGAACACTCCTAGCTAACAGGTGGCTGAATAAAACTCAGCTGGTGTTGCACAGGGCTATAGCATTGACCTTCTTTAGGATAATTTCAGCCCTCTTAAAAAAAAAAAAAAAAAACAACTGTTACTGTACTTGGTGTAGTGGAAACAATTTAAGGATGAATAATTTCTTTTAGCCCCTTGAGGCACCGGTGGCTCGCTCTCCGCTCTCCGCTCTCTCTCCCTTTCTGTGTCTCTCAAGTGAATTAACATAAAGGAACAGTGACAACAGCAAGCTGAAAAGCGTAGCTGGTGGGAGGATTAAGTATATCATTGAAAGGAATTATGTTGTAAATGACTGGGAGGGGTAGGGGCTTCTGTTCCTTGGTCCCATCTGGTCTTTAAAGAATACCTTGTTGTAATTACCCCCAGATGGCTTTGTGCTACACTGGGTCTGGACAGCCAGGTGCCACTGTACCCTGCTGGGTGTGATATTCATTGCTACATGCAGTGACAAAAATGGACTTCATTGCAACCTAATTTCTTCCAGGGTATTACACAAATATGGAATGAACGTAGCTTATCAAACAAGAGCTTAGTGTGCCAGGAGCTGAAACTGTCACACGTAAGACAAGACTGCCTTGTTGTTTCACTTTTAACAATTGTCTTGAAACGTGGAAATATCAACAATTTACAGTTTGTCTGCTAATAAATATATATTATATCATGTTAGCTATTTTTCCGAAGCTGAAATGCTCAAATTACCCTAAGGCAATTGCTAGAAATGGTAGAATAACAAACGCCTCTTACAAAGTCAGTTTTACGACAAGATTTGCCGTAGGTTAGGTTTGGGCCCAATCCTGGAAGATGTCAGCACAGAAAACTCTTTCTCCTCACTCCCAGCCTCAGGCCTGTGCTTCTACCCCAGATGAAAAATTCTGTGCTTTCTTTTATCTCTTTTTATTGATATTGCTTCCTTTATTTTATGTAGTTCCTGGCAATTCTACTGCCAAAATCATACCAGTCTTACATTTTCAATGTAAGTTGTGAAACTATTCTAAAAGAATCATTATTACTACACAAAACTAGGCCTTTTGCCACAAAATGGAAAACAGAAAAGAAGTTTGAGGAAAAAACAGAAACACAGGATTCAAAATCCTGTCTTGCTGCGAAGCAACTAACTGTATTTTGAATAGTGGTCAGCACTTTTTATATCACCATAAATGCACAAATGGACATTGAGTGAAATTCCAGAAAGAGTAAACCTATTCCCAGCTGTTCTGCTTCCCTGGTCTGCCACACACCTGCCCACATGCCACATGTCTGTATAAACCCACGCATGCAGCTTCTTCTTCATGTTTTGTACAGCTCATGCACAATTCCCCGTTCTCCAGCTACAGTCAGTGTCACCACTGAGCAGCCAAGGTGTGGACTGGCTATCCCAGCAATGCTTGGTCACCACAATACCAACAATAGCATCTGCTTGTTTTCTGAGGTCTGAAAGAGAATGAAATGCTGATTGCCTGCTTCTTGCAGCTCTATTTAGCCTTAACAATGCCAAGATTTTCTTTCTGCAGCCTTTCTGTAGTTTCCACCATGTTGCATAGTCAGCGGAGATGTAACTCTGAGGCAGCTGGTTTTCTACTGCAAGTTACATGCATGGTCAACAGATATTAGTAACTTTACATCTTTAATCCACCTGTGAAAATGTGTAAGTAGACTCATGACTGAGTCCCTAGCCTCCTTCAGTACTCTCATCTGGTTAGTAATGTACTTCTGAAAGAAGTGCCTGGGTTGTTTTTGTTCTAAGTCTCTTTTATTCTGTCCAGATAATACACATTTTAAAACTGTGATATTGTCTGAAAAGGAAAAGGAGCCTCAAAGCACAGAAAAGTCAAACTTTAAAAACATAATGACATTATGGTGGGTTTGGTTTTTTAAAATTGTCTCCAATTAAAATATATCAAAATATGACTACTCTACCTTAAATCACCAGCTACGTTTTTAAGCTTGGGAATTATTAGCAAATAATTATGGTCTCCCATTTTTGTAATTCAACCTTCTTTTCTTTTTTGTAGGGAATCTTTGATTTCACTAATTGTTGGTTACTCAGACTTCAAATCAGTCATACTAAAAATAGAACTTCTTTGCAAGGTAAAATAGATTTTTCACCCATAAGCTGTGACTTGGACAATGTAATTTTATGGGATGTCCCTGATCAGCTCTTATTCACCATTCCCAGGAAGTTCAAATTCATCTATAAAGCCTCAATGTCAACTTCCATCACCATTATTAATACTTTCAAAAGAAATAAAAGTGTTGTCCCAGAAACAAGTGCATTAGTCAATCCAATGCTTTGCTATGAAAAATGACGGGACAAATTTTGACATTAGAGACAAGGTCAGACTTATGCTGACTTAGTACTGTGTAGTGGCAAGTTTCTACATGTTGATCAAGATAGTGGGATGTGTTCACTCTTTNTTTAGTCCATGTAAACCTCACTACGTGCACGATTTCCAATGCACGAATATAAGTTAGCTACATAGAAATGAGGAAAATATCAGTTCTGGCTTTGAGTGTGAGTTATATTATTATATAATTGGAGTTACTAATTGGAAGAATGAAGTTCCCANTGAAAAATGACGGGACAAATTTTGACATTAGAGACAAGGTCAGACTTATGCTGACTTAGTACTGTGTAGTGGCAAGTTTCTACATGTTGATCAAGATAGTGGGATGTGTTCACTCTTTTCCTGTCCCTCCCTCCCTCCCTCCCTCCCTCCTTCTCTTTCTTCTACTTCTCTGTGTTTGCGTATACATGTATATAACTGTGGGAGAAAATTCCAGATATTAGGCAACTATAATTATAATATCCATCCTGCTAAAATTAGCAAAATCGTAGTTTTTGTGGTTTTCAAAATCTAAGCCATATCTGAGACATTTATGAAGGTCAGTATATTTTTATATAAGAAAGTGATGTACATGCCTAAAATTAATGAAAGTGGCCTACATAAGAGTCAGACATGTTTGTGAAAACAATTT
>VZRJ01001486.1:90096-137756 GCA_013397565.1 Ptilonorhynchus violaceus | reverse complement strand
TGTCTCCCATAAAAAAATACCTCTGACAAGCCTCCATCAGACTGCAAAACTCTCGTTTCTCAGCTGCTTCCTTCAAACCTATTTCTGCTGATGCAGAAATTTGATGAATAATCAACACTTCATGTCCTGCTGCAGAACCTGTATGCNTCAATAACAAAGTTCCCAAATCCTCTATTCTGCCATCAATAACACCCAACCAAGAATAAGAATTATCTAAAGTTTGCATATGAAATACAAGGTCCCGTTTGAATTTAATTCTGAACCTTTTCTTTGTCACCAGTNATTTCTGCTGATGCAGAAATTTGATGAATAATCAACACTTCATGTCCTGCTGCAGAACCTGTATGCAATTAAAAAAAAAACAAGAAAAAAACTGCCAATGCATTCTTACAAGTATTCTGCCCTTCTACCTTGTCAACATTTGGGGTTTTTCAGACTGGGAAGATCTGGTAGAAGAACTGACAGCTCCTCTGGCTTCCATTTTGTGACATTAATTATAAATAAAGAAATTAGAGATATTAGAGAAATAATACAATATAATTTTAATGTATATGATTTAATGACATCAGTCAACCTAACTTTTAAGCTTCACTTATTATTGGTCTTAAGAGGTTATGCATTGCTGAGCAAATTTTACAGCGTATGATTAATGATTATCTTCGGAATGTAGAACATTAATGCAGTCCCCCAGTAGGTATGTTCATCCAGGAGACTGAATGTTTACAGGCAAAGTAAAATCACAGAGCACAGGAGATGACATATTTATTGATGAATGCACTGTTTTGTCAATAACACTGAAGTGAAGCTGTGTCATATTGAACCATTTAACCAGGAAGATCTTGTGTGGTGAGCTTGCAGAATTAGACTTGTTTTGCTTTGTTTTGTTTTGTGATGTTTCATATTTCAGAAAATAAAAACTATTCTAAATGTAGGCAGTAGTGACAATTTTTGTTGAGCATTTTCAGCGTTTTGGGTGTTTCTGTTAACCAGGTTATGATTCTAGTACAAGATGTACCATTAGAGAATACATACTCAGAGTTGGTATGGCTTTAGTGTTGCATGTCACCCTTCACTTTGCATGTAAGTTCTGCATGCACCCAAGTAGAAACTGCACTTGATAACAAACTTGCTATCGCTTACTAAAAGCAAGCAAACAAAGCATTCTTGTCACCCTTCTGCATTTTGGACAAGACTGAAATTCCTGAGAAACATCTTTGTTTCAGCACTGAAGGAAGAAATTAAAGCTGCTTAGATGAAAATACGTAAGCACGTACATGAAAATGCAGAAGAAAGAAGCATGTAACACCCAAAACTGTACATATACACATACATATGTATTCACATATACACAGTTGAGAACTTTGACATATTTTATCTACAGAGCACATGAGAATGAATGGAAAATAATATCCATAATCTCTGAATTCACTGACACAAAGTGGAAGAAGTTATCTTTCTTTCCTGAATTACATGGCTTCTGAAAAGCATCTTTTGCATATTGTGAGGGTTTTAGGGTAAATCAATACTTATTGGAAATAACTTTTTTGTAACAAGGTCTGCTCTTATTTCTCAGGTCAGTCATCTTGAGTCACAGTGTAGCATTGCACTGAAGTTTTAAGAGTGGCAGCAGAATGGAAAACCACCTCTGACAAAACAGCACGGCCTTAATGGGAAAAATATGACGCATTTTCAAGCTGGAGAGTAGAGTGTAAATTTTCGGTATTTGCTAAGCTGAAAGCCTTATTGTTTCATGGTTGGAATTTACAGGTAATCAAAAATGGCTACATCCTAGTGTTGGGGATCTTCCACTCAAATTTTAGCTTTCAAACAGTCTTAAAATCAAGCCAGACCTCAAACCTCTAAAAGCTGAACCCTCTTCTGCACATGGACATATCTTTTTAATTACTATTAGCCTGAATCCCTTGAATTCACAGAGATTTATGGCCCTTTATGAGATGGAGTCTTGCAGTGCACTGTAGTTACCACAGGCAGAGTATGAGCCACAGCAGGAAACATGCAGGTGGTGTAAAGCTCTGCTGACCCTGCCATGAAAACAGCAGGGTTCTGCATTTGCCAGTGTTATGGTGCTTTAAAGGAGGCCATGGGGATGTGGCATGGGGATGTTCTCACCAGTTGTCTGTTTGTAGACAGAGTAGTAATAACTAGCCTTTGGCTGGAGTGGTGAGTGTGGCAGCTGAGCTGAGGCTAAGAAAGAGAGTAAGGGTGTGAGCAGGAGTGGGTTGTGGGATGTGAAACAGAGAGGGTGCAAGGATGAACTAGCAGGGAGATTCCTAGGAAAGCAGGAGGTGGCAAAAACTGGTAGTAGCCTTCACTTCCACTCTGCCTCCAGTCTACATCAACCATTTTTCTCATAGTCATATGCTGTGCATTTTAAACACAATCTAACTCTCTAAATCCAGGTGACCCTTCCTACTGATATCAGTGGGAAGACAACCCCCCCCAACGACATTTGGGACCATTTGTTTAAATACTTTGACCTTCATATTCTCTTTACATTTTCCTTTTATGATAAAAAATTTACATTTTCACTTATATGATAGAAATATCATGCAGTTGTCCAATACTATGACTAATGTGCTATAAAAACTTATATTTTAGTTTAAGCGTTAGTCTCTTTTTTAAAATTATGTACTAAATTAACAAATAGTTATTTGTTTGTTTGTTTGTTTGTTTAATGTAATATTTCCCTTCCAGGCCTCAATTCTAAAGTGATGATTTGTGAGGGTGGTGTCTACTGTAATGCCATCACACAGACTAAGTGGTCACTCCTGCCTCTTAATGAGTACAAATCAAAAGAGGCAAAATTTTTATGACAGGTGGGAGGTGGATGGGAAATTAAATTCTAAACTCTTCCAGAGTATGTGTTTTGCAACTTCAAAAACAATCTTCTTCAGGGATTAAAAGAAAAATCTTATTAGTTTGAAGATATAATGAGTACTCGATGTAACTCAATATATTTCTTCAGTTAGTGGATTATTCAATAAAAAACCTGTGAGGAATGAGAATGTTCTTGATTTTCTACTTCTCAGCTATTTTGCAGTTACTTAGTGAACAATATAATTCTAAAGCAGCATCTTGAAAACAGAGCATATTACATAGACATGGGGTAGAAATCTACAACCATAGTATCGTTAAAGGAAGCACTCATAATGGTAATCCCTTTCTTTGACATCTAAACTAAGCAATAAATTTTTATGAGCTAGTTTATCCTTAAGGTAAAGAGGAAATAGTTTGGAAGGTCCAGATAGATCTTGGTCCTGAAACAATGAAAATATATTTGTGACCACGAGGATACTCCTATTGTTAACAGAAATTTAACAGGGAAATCAGTAATATTTTTTTCTTCATATGTGAAAACTGATTTTATTTTTGAAGAAAGCACTGAAAGATGAGACAAAAAATAAAATGTTCACTATACAGAGTGTTCTAACAAAGAAAAAGAAAATTCTCTGTTAGGTAAACTTGGCAAATTTTGTGATCTCTACTAATCAAAAATTCAATAAAGGGTCTGAATATATTTTTTGGTCCATGCAGGCTTATCTACTCTTACATGAGCTTTTACACAATTCCGCAATTCAGCACGGAAAAGTTCTATGAAATTACCCATTTCATCTCCATGTTGGGGAAATACTGTTCACAGATTTTTCAGACTGCTTAGTCCAACCTGCATTTGGTTCTTTCTAGGTGGAATCACTGTTCAGCTAGATCAGTGTTTGTCCTGTCTCCCTATATTTGCCTCAGATGTCCCAAGTCAGAGAAAGGAGCTGCATCTTGTGTTCCTATCACACTAAAAACATCCTATCACTACATCAAAACATACCTTCTTTCCTATATCAACCTCTCCTTGTTTTCCCTGTTGTGACTTATGTTCTACTGTATGTCCAATCTTGGAAAAAAAAGGGGGATGTCTTAAAAAGTAAGAGAATGAAAATTTTTTCTATTTTATTTTGTATTCTGATACCCCACCATCTGCTATCTGATTAGTCCTTTAGATCACACAAATGTCTTAGGCTGTAAACACCAATATGTGTAGACAAATATTCAACTTAGGGCTTGCAAGGTAGAGCACACAAGGTACAGCTAAAACTATATAAATTAATTTTCAGTAATTTATCCTCAAGTACTCCAGTTGAGGAGTTTGTACAGACTTATGCAAGGGCAGAGCACAGACATAAACAAATTCTTGTAGGTAAATGGCAATTCCAATCTATTTATGACAACAGTCAGGACATGTCTTCATTCAAAATCTCTTCTCATCAGATATGATTGCAACCACAGTACTCTACAATTGTAAAGATAAGAGGATATTATTCTCTGGCATTTCATTCTTCTTCTCTAATTTTTTATTTTATTTCACCTCATACTTCATCCTTCAAATGCAAGCCCCTAATAACTTGTCAGTCACATTTTACAGTGTAGCAAAATTGCAAATTAAATTGAGAAGGGATGGCAAAGCACGTTGCCCATCTATTCTGTAATCAAATATCTCCCTAGGTCTAATCAGTAAGAGGACAAGTCAGCTGAAATGCTTGTGCACATCTTTACATGATATTCTCAGTGTCAGCTGAACCAAGCAAAAGACTATGTGGAGATTCACTCCTCTGAGGCCTGCTGCGGTATTGATTCTTTATTAAGGTACTCAGTAGCAAAAAGAAATTCAGCATGATTATTCAAACATGCTCCTGAAAACACTATGAAATATCCTTTGCTTGACAATACCTTGTTAGACAAATTTTAATGCACACTTTAGAAAATAGTTCAGAAATAATTTCAAGTCAGACAATTGACTTAAGAGTCAAAAAAGTCATATCCCTGTCGAACAGCACTACAAATCATCAAAATTTTCTTATTCAGCTTCTCCTTGGATATTGATTATTTTCTGTCTAACAGGAAAGAAAGAAAATGCAATTACAGCAGCACTGTTCATGCCACTACTACACATACAGGTCTATCAGGTTTTCCAGTATTAACCCCTATAGTCGCAGGTTTCTAAAATCAGCAGGTCTGGCACCCATGAGCTCAGCTGTTCTTCAGTGTCTGAATCGTAACAAGGATTATGTGATTAAAACACCTGGGACCATGTTCTGTGCACAACTATCTTCCTATAAATCTGAACTCATACCATAGTACCTGGGCACAATCTTTCCATTCCACTTTTTGCCATCCTATAGGAATGATTCTGTTAAAAAAGTAATGCATGAAATTGCCATTTCTAGTCTCCTAATACAGGTCTAGTAATCTGGAGATTTCAGAGAGGAAGAAAGTTTTACAATGCACCTTATTATAATAATGATTGATTATGTTTAAACCCAATAGGGTGATCGTAATTCACTTCAAAGACCTCTTGATCATTACCACATCTGTAAGTGTATCAGAGGAGGTTTTATGATTCAAAAAATTTGATAGGCATTTCATACTACATCATCATATAGCAGAGAATTGAGTTCTCTAGACCACCATTTCTTTATCTGCCATATAATTTGTTCAAATGACAGTAAAGAGTCAGCTCTTGTGCAGAGGCACGAATGATGTATGAAGTGGATGGAACTTTAGCAACATATGGTAAGGTTTCAGAGGAGGTGTATTTAGTTTAATTTTTCTAATTAGGAAATTATATTTCAAGGTCTAAACCCCTCCATTTTAGATAATATTGTTGTTCTAGGTAAACCAGCCTAGAGAAAGCCTTTTCAATATTATCTGTGGTAAAGCTGAACTGACTGTTGAATCCCTTATTCAGTTATTTGACATTTTTTCTGACTAGTGTGAAAAGTAAAATTTTACATTATCTTAGTGCTACCTTAAAAGTAGAGGATCAAGATATACCTATTTGTTTCACTTCACTTTGAATCAGGATGTAAACCTGGAGGATAAGACTCAACAGTTATTTAGTTTTGGTTTAGTTATGATTTAAGTGCAGAGAAAATTAAGCCAACTTTCATAAAAGTTTAACATGTTCTTCACTTAGTAGTTTTTGGGCCTTTAGAAAGACATCAGTAGGAAAAAAAAAAAAAAAAGAGACCAAAAAGGAAAAGGAAAGAAAGAAAATTCTGACATACCATATCATCAGACAACATACTCTAAGTTTTCCTATCCTGCCTCAGTTAAATATCAGAAATAATGATAAATTAATCCTAATAAAAGGTTGACTATTTTGAGGCTTTAAAAATGGGTTTGTGTATTATTTTTAGATTAGATTCCGGAAAATTATCTTGGAAACTTCCTGAGGATCAACCATGATTACAGAAAAACTAGAGCCAGGCCTGAAATGAAGAGCAGATGTAAGAGCCATTAGCTTGGAAAAACCTCAGTGCACACTTCAGAAATGGCACCTCTGCTTAAAACAGTCCTACAATACATCATTGCACCACAAACTGAAAAAGAAAAGCAACTCTCAAACAACTTCTGAGAGCTAATGCAGCCAGATGTTTCAATCTAATTTTGTTGAATTAAGGAAAGAAAAAGCAGACTTTATCACAGCCATTAATAAAATCTATTGCCATAGAAATGAATCACAAGCGAGATTTGAAATATCACCTATTTGCAAATTACATGTGTATTATTCAAAGCATTTAAAGCATATTAAGTGACCTATAAGGACCTATTTTTTTCCTTCCTTTCCTCTCAGGTACAAGTCTGAAATTAGCATCAGAGGGCTTATTTTAAAGCAATACACATGATAACATTTTTCTTTCACTCACATTAATGCCACTGTGAAAAGGATTCAGTTAAGAGTGGGTTAACCACAGTTAGTGGGTTAAAGTGTAGAGAGAATGGGCTAAAGTGTACTGAACCAAGTTTATTGAGAGAGACATGACAGTGCTGTGTCTTGTGGAGCACTGTGTTGTGGAGCGATGCTGCTGTCTCTCTAGGTGATAGAGGAGTCGGTGACAAAATGAGGTACTGACCCACTCAGAGATGTCTAACATATGCTGGCACAGATGCTACCAGACATCTCCCACAGGGAAGGAGACAGGGAGTGATTATTGAATATTAGGGAAATTTGTACCAGGGAGGATTAAAGCTTCTTTCTTTTCTTTTCCTGTTTTGGGGGAGGGGACGAGAAAGGAGAGGGATCATTTCTCTGCCCTGCTCTAGTGAAGAACAAAAGATAAGCAGCTGAAGTTCAACTTCATGAGTTGCCCCCCTCTTGATATATGTAAAGCCACATGTTCGGGCAACAGTAGATTATTGTGGAGATCTTTCATCTCTGGAGATAAGAGTTTAAATCTAGGTCAGATCCCATTTTGAGATGAAATATAAAAATGCCCATGCTATTTTTTGCTCCTAGAAGAGAATAAAATAGTTCACTGGCATATTTTGCATTTTATTTGTAAATTAGTAGATTTCAGCAGGTTTACATTTCCTGTGGATGTTAAATGAATACATTATTAGTGAATTTGTTTGTTGAACATTTGGTTTCCTCTGTTGCCCCTATTAATGAGATGCATAAAGCAAATTCAGCATAGGCATACACACAGACCACTAAAAGAACAAAGGAACAATGGGCCAAATTTTGATTGAGTGAAATTGGCCATAGGGGGAATGCTGATAGTTCAGAGGGAACAAAATATATTTACAAATAATTAATTTTTAAAAAGTACTGATTTTGTGATACGTTGTGGAGTACATACACCAGGATTCACAGAATACATGACTGAATTTATTAGAGCAGGACAGAATATAATGCAACTTTCTGCATCAAAGCTTTTCACTGGTTCAAATTATTGAAATGGATAAAAATGTCTGAGTAATAAAAATTATGTTCTACATACTCAGGTGTGAATGTTACCAAAACAGAAGCAAACTTGACAATTTTTCTTTTTACTGATTTATCTTTTTTATTATGATATTTCCTAGTAATGTCTGTGCACACAAATGAAGTTTTTCGAAATACAATAATTATTTCACTGAGCCTTCCTTTTTCCTTTGTAGTTTGTGGCCTTTAAGAGATATGGACATAGTAAGAGGCAAGAGAATGCCAGGCTAAAGCTCTGTCTGCCTGACAGACGGACACCTGCTCTGTGGGAAGGAAGAGTGCTGTGGGCTGTACTTTCCCTGGTCAGTTCTTGAAAACTTCTTTCCCGAGAGAACAAAGAGGGACCAGATATCCACAGAGAGATTTCATTTTCAGAGCTATAATTTCAAAACTGATGTTGGAGAAAGGGTTTGCCTACAAAAATTATATCTACATGATGTACACCAGGGTTTGGATCTATAATCTGTATTCACGCATCCAATTCCTACGTTGTAACAAATCTTCCTGATGTGACCAACAGTCTCATTACTGAAAACTGCTTGGAATGCAGACAGCTTTTTCAAAGAAAATAATTTTAAAAAAGAAATTCTAATAAGAGGGCCGGATTGAAGTATGTTAACCAGCTCACCAGCTCCACTCTCTCTGTGCTTAATCTTTCAGATCACAATTTTGCTTCTGCAATCCTTTCTCAAGTGTTAATTGCCATGAAGATATATTTTTCTGAAAAGAAAATTCAGCAGTGGGACCAATAGAGATGTTTATAATATCCAATCCAAACCCTCATCTGCATATCACATTCTCTCTGTGTATGATCCATGGCATTAGCTGGATTTCCTGTTGTTTATAGATCCTAAAACCAGATTTTTCAAGTGCTCCTTAAAGAGGAAAAAGTTGGGTCATTCTATCCCCTAAAACCTTTGTCTTGATAGGCAACAAACTCTGGCATCAGCACATAAGGACAATGTAAATTTCAAAAAATTATTTTTGGGCCTACTCACAGGATTACTGTACTTACGTGCATGCATGTCTCACAAGCATGACACAGATGGAAAAAAACTCCTTGGACAAACTAACAGATTTCCTGCCTTTTTTTTTCTTCCTTAGAAGTGTCACCTCCTACCTCTAGTGCACCTCAAGTGCCCCAGCTCTCACTGTCTGCACCATGTGACCACTCTTCTTCTGAACTCTTTTATGCTTTCAGGCAGCAAATAGATCCCAGTCACAAAGGCATTTCCAAAGAAAATTTTTTCAGAACAGAATTGAGACAAATTGTAGCCCTATTAGTATTTACATCTTTGCTGAAAGATTCTGAGGGAAAGTAACACAATAATTTTTTATGTTCTGCGAAAAAATGATTTAGATTTTAGTTAAAATTCCAATGTCTTCTCTGAAGATTATTTTCAGTAATGATTAATATGCTTCTGGAGATATTTACGGCACTTCAAAAACAGTTTTGCTCCTAGAAGTTTAACAAATGAGGATTAGACTTTGTGCACCTTAGTTCAGAAATCTGGATGGATAAATCATTTTTGCATGACTAAAGCTAGTAAGATTGGCTGCTTAATTGTACATCACAGTCAAAAATACTTGAACGAAAGGAAAGGGGCTCTGTCTGAAGACAGTGGTTAAAACTCAGAAGTACACACACTCTTTTCTTTTTAATGAACTTTCAAAAATGAGCTGCTTTGTTCACCTTGTCTTATTTATGTCATTCCAGGTTTAATAACATTTTCTCTAGTAGAAGGGAATGTAATAATGCAAGACTAATTCAAAGAGATAAGCTGATGGGGGCTGTGAAATGGTTTGGCACACAGCACAAAAGGGGATGCGTGAAAATATCATGCAGCTAAATCAGTGCCAGAAAATGGTGCCATCTGAGTGAAAGCAACATAGTCAGCTACATAACAGTATGACTTTGATATAACCCTACAGGCAGTCCTACACCCGCAAGCAGTCAGCACTGAACACAGCCACATTGCTGGCAGTGAATCCATACAAAGGACTAGCCACAGGCCATGGTGCCATTGCAGGAAGAATATATATTTCAACATTTGACATCTTGCTCTAACAGCTGCCAAGTTTGGCTGTAGCTATTGACCTGATTGCTCAAGGACAGAGAGGAAGAAGAAAAGAAGCAATATAGGCAAGTGATAGGCAGAGATTTAAAGATCAGAAGCATCTGTGTGGATATATGAACAGACACGCTGCTCATAAGCGTGGAAGATCGTCTTCTGGGAACTAAAAACTGTATAATTATACAAACAAATTCAACCATGTTTAAAGATATTTAACACAGTGGAGGTGAATCAAAGAAAATTGCTATATTTGGAAATTACTTAACTGTTTGTTATATTCTGCAGGCTTTCAATGCTGCTTGCTTAAGAATATTATCAAAAGAGATTTTGAATTAGAAAAATTTCAAAGAGGAAAGTTATGCTCACATAACTGATAGGAAGTTTGCACCATTGCACTGCCAAAGTCTGTTCAGTTTTAAAGGTAAAGAATTAAAAGCTGCTAATTTCCAGTGGGCTTCCCACCTCTTACAATCAGAATCTCTGATTTATTATAACCTTCACTGATACTGTCCCTGTTCACAACTTTCTTTTTCCTTCTCTTTTGCTGCTGTGCTCAGCAATGAAATCTCCATGGTGAGAATAGTCATTTACTCCAGGGCAGATTTATCAGGGAAGCTAATGGGGTTGTCATGTCCCCTTAAATACCCATTAACACTTCCCCCTGTGATGCGTATTACGTGTCACAACAAAAGCGTAACTGAACAGGCCCACTTTACCACTGCCAGTCCACTGAGGCAAAATGCAGTTTGTTTGGGCTTTGGGTCAAGTTAATAACGAAACTATTTACTTTTCTTTGAGAGTAAACACAAGTATTTTATTTTCTGGTTTTTTCTAAAACAAACTATCGGAATGGGTTACCACCCCTATCCTAAGGTTGTGTTTAAAGGCACAGAGAAGAAAAGACTCATATATTTGTTATTTCCTTTTGGAAGCAAGGCTGTGTAACTCCCTGGTGATAGATGCTCTAGTGCTTTCTGGTCTGTGGCTCAGCTGCAGAGCTAAGAAGGTGTTATAAATGGAAACTGTGAATGCTTTAGACAAAAGATAAGGACTAAAGCTATTAATTCTCTGTTGTTGTTGTTATCTCTGTCCAAATTATTCTGATATGTTTCGTAATAACAGCAACAAGCAGTGATTTTTCTAATACAGTTTAGTTTTAGTTCTAAAACTAAAAGAAAGAAAGGTTTAAGAAACTATTTTAATATTATACTCTTCCAAATATGCTTAAAAGTGTAGGGTTTTTCCTTCAACATTTCCTTGAAAACCCTTTTAAAAATACATATATTCTGAAAAATGCATTTTTCGTTTTGCACTTAAGGGGTGAATTTATGCATTTGGTTCCACACTTTAAAGGGGTTTTTACAATTATTTGAACTGTGAAAAGTGGTAGGTAGAAATCTACGTTCATGTATCCCAATACCTTGTACAAGTCTTATGAGTTCTATGTGTTCTGGCATATTACTTTATGAAAAGTAATTACTGACTTTCCAGATGAGTCACACTTTGACAGCTACTTTAAAAGTGCATTCTCTCCAATTTGGGTAAAGCAAACGGGCAAACAATGAATAACATGGGAATTGTACAAATAGCTATAGCAATTCAGCATCACAAGTCACTTGTGAAATCTATAATATGTGAGGAGATTAGTAAGTGAATATAAGAACAATTCGGTACAAAAGGCAGCCTGAAGTTTCAAAGGTGACCTGCAGGGAATGTTGATTTGTTTCTTTTTCCTGAAACGAGTCTCAAGGTTATTTATTTACTTATTTACTCTTCTGTTTTTGAGGATATGAAAACAAATCTTTGATTTCTCTCTCTCTTGTTACTCTTTAAGATATAATGAACATGAAGCCTGTTACAAATTTTTTTCATTTTGTTGGAGGGAGAGGAGGGTACAGACAGGGTTTGGCAGAAATTGAGATGAAGATATTGTGAGGGGAGAAGGATATTTTTTCATTTCATGATTTAAAAAAATGTTTAGTTTGACCGGACAAGTTTACCTGAAAACTTCTTCCTTTCTTTGCATTCATCTTTGGGTTTGCAATTTTTTTCCCAAGCCTTGTTCAACAAAGCTTTTTGCTTGATGTCCCGTTCAGATGCTGTCACCTCTGGCCATTCAGTGGTGGGAGGAGTCTGATTGCCTACTTGGCACAGGAATGGTACAGATCAATGCAAATTCAGCCAGCCCAACGGTATGGCTTTTATTCAACACAGGGAAAAATTGCTTGTTGACTCCTGACATTTCCTGGTAGAACTCAGCAGTTTCTCTAGAATGGTAAAGTAGAGATTTTCTCATTTTATTATAGGGTAGAGCAATAAATGTGAGAAATGTAGTCTTGCTACCACTATCCAAACTGGTCTGATACAATTTGGTAATGGCAAGGATGCAACTGAAGCACAAGTGATGAAAAAACAACCAAGAGTCCTTAAGTAAACTAAAGAAATCATCACTGTTGCCTTTCCTTTCTTTACTATATGTCATTCTATTTCATCCTTTCATTGTACCTAAATCTTGTCCCCAGTGATTGGCAGAAGGGACTAAACCCTATCTTTTTTAAGATGCTCTGACCGTACATCTTCCTGCTTTCATCTGTCCAGCCTGAGGCTTTCATCTGCATGCTCTAGTGAAGCACACTGGGTCTACTGTCAATTAGAAAATTGAATTTTGCCATCCTCATAGACAGACACATAATGTACCAGAGTTTAGTGATTCCGCCATGTGGATTCATGCCAGCTGAGGAGCTGATTCTAGAGGTACAGCAAGACACCATTCTTGAGTGTTTGTTTTTTAAATATTGGATTTTGTTTACATGTTCCTATTAATAGAGGCTGACATTTAGCTGGCTACACACTGTGTCAGTTGCTTGAGATTCCTGGATTAGAATAAAACAAACATCATGATTCATTTACTGAAGCTGTTAGGAAAAAGTCTTGCAAGAAGTGAAAGATTTAAACTGGAGTGATTTCTCTTCCTTTCTGCAGGCATGATGGTAAAGGTAAACTGTGATGTGCTTAGGAGAGGTAAATAGGAGTGCAATACAAACATACAGATAGACAATTGTAGTAATATATAGTAGACGAGGCAAACAGTAAGCACAAATAAGTAACACTAATTTGAAAATACATATATGGGTGGGTAGCACAACACATTGCCTTTATGCAGAATACGAAATAAAATGTTTCACTTTTCCTGCATTGAATCCTTCTATCTTTACTTTGATGAAGCTGTTTCTGAGGTCAATGGCTGGCCTAAGAGAAGAAAAACTCCAAAACAAAGTCTATGTTTGCTTGGCAGAAGTTAAAAATTGATGTTCACACGGTAGGTTTAGTCAAGGCATGGTGGGCTGATTCTGATTTCAAGCAAACACAAATTAGAACTGACTATCCTGAAGTGAGTGGAGCTGCTGAGAACCAAAACTCCTGTTAAAACACAATAAGACCTACGGATGCATTTTTAACCAGGCAGATTTCCTCCTTTTTATTCTGAAACATAGAAGAATAGACACTGAAGAATAGATACTGGGAAGTATTATATGAAGTGGAAAAGACTGGGATCAGTTGAGTTATGGGCGCAGAAGTTGATCTCTATCCATTAAACAGTGCCTAAGAATACTCATAGGCACAGGAATTCAGCAGCACTGTGCTGGTAATGTGTTGCAAGAGACCTTCTTATGGCCTATGGCAACAAGCATTTCCCAACAATTCCCTGACACAGAAGCAATGGCCAGGCAACTTTCCCAGAAAACAGTATTCTGGTGAATATTTTGGTGAAAAGGAGCATTGAACCTTGCAGAGGATTGCTGTTGCTGGTATTAGCTTCAGAAAAAGGTTCTGGATTTATTTAAACTACTAGTATTGCTGTAGCCTTCTTTGTTGAACAGATCTAGCCATTGTATTTTATGCCTTTATGAAGAATTTCAGACGTTTGTAAAAAATAAGGAAAAGGCATTAATCAATTTGCACACACCACACAGAAAATATTTACCACAAACAGGAACTCTTACTATAATCTTTAAAACAATGAGATTTAGTCTTTGTAAAGACATTGCCTCTTCCCCCAGAGCCTGATGTTGTCTCTTGGCATTATTGCATTCTTTATCTCCTAAAAGCTTGTTGGAAAATGCAAGACTGCTGCTCCTTTTGTACCCAGCCCACTTAATTTGCTAGGAATAGCTCACCACTCTGCTTCTCAGAAAGAGAGAACCAAATTACAGGGAGTTACAGGGATTTTTGGCTTATTCCTCTGGCTGATTGGGTACTTGGTCCCACCTTACAGGCAGAAAATATTACACTGTCCTGTCTGAAGGAGGAAGCAGAGTTTGGAGTGGTATGATTTGCCAAAGGCAGAGCTAAAGGGCTCTTTACTGGTATAAATTCACAGCTTAAAAAAACTGTCCAGGCTTTAGGGTTCTGTGCCAGGATGAGCCCAGGAGGATGCACAAGCATAGGACAAATATCAGGCAATGTCCTGGCAGGCATATAACTTTAGCACACTAGCAGAGCAGGTTAACACCAGTAACAGTGAGAAATAAAGATGACTGGTGGAAGCATTTGGAATGGCAAATCTGGAAGTCGGGATAGCACCAGTTCCCCTGAGAGCATACTCCACTAGAGGCAAATCATGGGGAAGATGGTTAAGCAGTAGCAGAGTCCCTTATTAGCTTTATGAAAGGAAGTGTGCACTGACACACATGGCTAGAAAGAAGCAATGCCAGGGAAAACCCTCCTCCTTTTTCTTTTCTTCCTTCCCGCCTTCCAGATCCTTGCAGCCACCAGTACTGAACCTGTCATGCTGTGAGTCTCAGAGTGAGCTGCCCATAAACCCAGGTTTGGCTTGGGTTGAAAAAGGCAGATGTGACTGCAAACCAAGGCTCTTGAAAGTAATTACTGATTTCAACCAGTAGGGGTTTTATTTGAGACACATACTTGTCATGCAGCATTTGGTACACCAAACTGGAGGATTATTACGTTTGTTTTGGTTGGCTGTCTAATGGGGGAAAAGAAACACCTGACTCTCATAAAAAGGGATCACATTGACAAGATACATCCACTGCTGCTCCTGACATGAAGCTATGCTGCAGCCTGTTAGCCTAACCTCTTTTAAAATAATTGCCATATATACTGTAGTCTCTTTTCGTAGAAGGTAGTATATTAGTACATGTCAGAGAAGGGCTGTACATAGTAACAGTGTTCTCTCTTAGTGGCTCACAGTTGCAATGCAGCCTATTGCTCTGCAAATGTGGACTTCATAAAGATTATGTGCGTATGGATACTATTACAAGTTTAAGGGTAGTTCTTGCTTCATACAAATTTGTGTTATATTTATCTTGGGAGAGAGTTCTCTGTCAATGAAATATGACGTTTCCCAGTGTTCTCTCGGTGCGGATCAGAGTTGGTATAAAAGGTAAAAGTTTCTTTGTGGGCCACTGGTATCTGGTAGCTGTGCTTTGTAGGCTTTGCAGGAGGGGGTTGAGTCTGGTAATCTTGGGCTAGATAAAACTGCTAGAGGAATTGGAACAGCTAGGGTAATTTTGCCTCTGTTATCAAGCTGAGTTTTCTGAAGTGGCCTGAATTTCTTACACAATATGCTTTATCCCTTGTGTTTATATAGTAGTTCTATTTGAGAGAACAAGGTTTATGTGTTGAAAAATGCCGGAGTGCGGCAGAGGTCAAATGTACATACTGTACAACAAACACCAGGAGTAATTTGTGCACCTGTATTTTTGGAAAATGCTTCTTTGTGAGTTACAGTAAAGTGCTTTCTGAAGCTGGGAATGTCTCATTTTTTATTGACTTAAGTTTGCTTTCAGCTTGAAAACTTAAAATTCCAAGATTAGGTTTAGAAAGTGAGTTTGAGTAGGTATTTTTTTAGTTTGTTACTATGAGAAAGAAAATATGGATTATCTGAGTGCTTGTTTTTCATTAAAGAGGAGACACCTTTCTTTCAGAGCAGTAAAAAACCATGTAAATGACAAGAATTAGGCCTCATTATGACATAATGACATCTTTAAAATTATGATAAGGGAAGCTATAGTGTCTACATGTATCTGGATATAGCAACACATAAGTATCAATTATGAGATAAATAGTTGTCATCCTCATTTGTGTGTGTGTCCTAAAGACTGAAATGTAAATCTGTTACACAGATTTGCCAGCATAACAAAAATTCTGTTGGTAAAGGTGTAAACCTATTTAAAATTACAGTGACTCTGAAATGATTAATTCTTGCAGAGGTAGAGAAATACATGCAGAAATATTGCTTACAGATGCAAGTCAATTAAGTCTGTAGTTTCTCTATGAATACATCATAATTTTGAACAAATGTAATTTCTGCAGATAAACTTTCAGATGCAAATTAAGCTGCTCTTTATAGATTTTTTTTATATATGGCATATACAGAAAAGTATTTTTCTCTGTATAGTATGATAAATATCTTCACAAATTCATTTAAATTTCACAGCATAAACACTTAGAAATTAAGTAAATGTGGCTACAATTGTGTAAAATACTTTGTGTTATTGCAAGATTCTTCATACCAAGAAATATGACTAAGGCATAAATTTTTAGTACTCTGAACAGTTTCATCTTTTTAAAAAATAAATAATAACAATAAAAAGATGTAACACAGCATTCATGGCTAGAACAGTGTTTAATTCTACACTCTGACACTGGATTAATGTAGGGATTTCAGCAGTTTGAAGGACAAATTCACACAAGAAAATCTCTATTCCTCTGATCCAGCTGTATTGTAATTTTGCATTGGCATTCTTGCATTTCTGCATGTTTAGATTTTTCTTCTCCTGTCCATGGATGACTTTTCTAACATTATGTTTTTAAATCTGACAAGGTCATACAAGCTTAAAAAAAAAGAAGAAGAAGAAGGGTCATCAAAAGGGGAAAAATAACAGAACTACGGTGAAATGGCTCTCTGTTGGCCTTTGTATCGATTCAGAGTGTGTCAAAAGGGTCTTTTGTCGTGCCCCTACCACGGCATACTAATTTGCTAGATCAAGTCTGTCAGAATATCGACTGGAAGTAAAGAACTACAGTGGCAGCTTTTGTGTTTCATACAGCAGGGAGCCTGTGTGTGAAACAGGATTATCAGAGGGTCATGAAGAGAGTCAAGGGATGTCCATCACTTCCCTTCTGGTAATGTAATGGGGCGGGTGCCTGGATGTGATTAAGATGTAGGACACAGGAGGCATAGCGGTGAACAAATCAGACACACACACACACATGCAAATCAGGTTGGCTGCTGTTAACCACATATTTTTAATGAAAAATCCAGAGACAGACCAAACAAATATCTAAATAGCTGCATTCTGATTAAATATCAAACAGCCTATTCAAAGTCTGATGTTAGTGCCTGTGCCTGCTTCCATGTGTGCAGGTGTAGAAAATGTACAACACATACAAGAAAGGGTTTAATTATTTTTCTTTTTTTTAATGCAACATTCCAATCTACAAGTGTTTTTTCTACTTTTTTTTAGTGCTGTATACAGCATTTCTGGATGATTACAGCAAACATCCAGGGGATGTACAAAGATAAAATGGTGCTTTGTGCTGTAGCTATACGTGTACAACACATTCAGACAGGATGCTCATCACTCTGCTGTGGGTTTAGCCTTGACTTAGATGCCATTGTCATTCTAATATAGCATGAGCAAAATATCTTTCTAGAAATCAAGGAAAAAATAGAAGTATTTGTAGTGCCTGAACAATATGTAGGCTTGGTAAGTGCCTCTTTTTAAAATTGTGGCAGGGAATGTCTGCTTTCTGGAGATTCAGGCTGCATCTCTGCAGCTTATGTGAGAGCTGTAAGGAGCTTTCTGGCACACACTGACATGATTTGCAATCCCTGTCATCTGTACAATCCATTTTTCCTGAGCTTTGTTCCTAATCTTTAATCCTTTATTTCTGAAAATTCGGCACTAAGTAGGAAAACAATGTAAGATGCCAAAACAACAATGGCTTTTACATGTGTGGCTTTTGAAGGCCTGATCCAAACCCCACGGACCAGGGGATGAAGCTGAACAAGGATTTTGCAGCAGACTGCATATTCGTTACTCCAGCAGTAGTTGTTTCAGTTAGCTTATCAATGAAACATCAAAACTTGGAAAAGTCTAAATCTATTTCTCATTCCCCTACTTGCTACCAGGCATGACTAAGGCAGTGCCAAGAACCAGTGTTTCCATTGAGGAAACCTCTTTTTTCCCCTTTTTCTTTCCACCTCCCTTTCCCTTTTCCTTTTTCAAGGAGCAGGAAAAGTTTACAAATTTTTACCCAGATGGTGTTGCTCTGGATGCATAGATAGTATGTTGTTCATTTTGAAGGCAAAGCAGAGTTCAGGTGGGCTGTAATGTAAATAAAGTAGCGTGTTGTTTTGCATGTAGTTATTTTATCCCCTCTAAAAATGGGATAGTTATCTTAGAGCTGTACAAATGACACCCTGTTCAAAGCCAAAGAGCTTTGTCAGAGGTAGCCAAACACTGCTCTGCCTGAAGTTGGGTAACAAATGATATCTAACAAAAAGGTGTTGTGTGTGTAGGCATATTCTTAGTGGGGTTAAGCACCAGTGGGCAGATACTAGGTAGCCACTGCACACAGGGGAAAGGGAATTGCAGAAGTCCATATCAAATGAGCTTTAATTTGTTTTCAATATCTTTGTTCAATAAGGTTGCTGCTGTGTAACGTTCGTTGCAATAGGAGCTTATAGCAGGATGAAGCAATATTTATTAGAAAATAGCTTTTCTGTGCATATCTCAGGTGGAAGCAACTGCTGTCATAGTTATCAACTGTGTGGAGCTTCAAGGACAGAAGCATGTCATAAAGCATGAATATATGAAAGGAAGAGGTGAGCCCTGGGAGCTTCCCTGACAGGAAAGCCTGACTCATTTCTTTCAAGACATGCCATGTGCCCATGCTCTGCCACTGGAAACTACCCTTATTCCTGCCGACCAATATTTTCCACTTCCCCATTTCCCAAGACTTTTAAGTTTTAGTTCAGAGTCAGAGATCAGGCCTGAATAAGGCAGAATGGTAAGAGGACTATTATTCTGAAGAATTCAAGTTTGCCATGTGTTTTTCTAAACCCCAGATCTTCTTTTCAGGGAGCAAAACTCATGATCCTGAAATGCCCAAATGAACAGAAATTAGCAAAGGCTGAATATTGAAAAAGATACTATCTAAGTGTATTAAGAAAGGAGAGCTATAGAAAACATGTAAGACGTATTTTTATTTCTTGTACCTCATGAGAAATAGCAGTGTAATTATAATATGAGGCATATAAGGCAATGTTGCAGAGGAGACATTACATAGTACCATGTTGAATCTATGTCAGGGCTCCAAAGATGGAGGTATGCATCACATGAAAAGGCGACCACAGAGTGCAAACCAGCAGGATTTCTGATCAGAATGATATAACTTTCATGTCATTCTGTGAAAATGGTGGTAAGTGTGGAAATGGAAAATACTAGTACATACAACAGTGTTTGTCTGGGGAGGCAGAGCAATTCTTAGAAGTCTGATGGCTTTCATCTTTTGAAGTTAGAGCAGATGTCAGGGTGGGAAAGGATCATGACACGTTACTGACTGCCAAGGATGTGTAATGTGAAGGTCAAGATGTGACCTGATGCAATTGCATGCTTGGTATTGTTTCCTTCTGTGTCACCCACTGAAAATTGAAATGGAAGCCAAAAGTATTTGAAAAGCAAAAGAAATGTCTTTTTACAAAATAAGGAAGTGCAATAGAAATTCATAACCAAGAAAAAATATTTTCTTTACAATGTCAAATTAATTCTTTTCATTTTTCAATACAATTTTTTCTCTCTGTCTTTTCCCAATCTCCCAAGACTCAGAATCACAACCTGCAAATAACATAATGCTGAGTGTGAAATTCCACAATCATTTTTTACCCTTAAGACTATCCACCCCACCAAAGCCCTGGATTAGAGCCTATCACTTGTCACCACAGGTAGTTACAAAATACCCATCAGAAAAAAAATGCTCTGTCACTAATAGTCAAGATTTTTTCCCTTTGTCTGTGCCCAGTGCTGCAAAATGCTGGCAACAAGTTAAAAATAAACCTAAACAGAGCTCAAAGAGAGAGTATAATGTGACCCTGCCTGATCTATGGTTACTGGAAGTGGTATGCCTTAGCACTAAGCCTACAGCATAGCTTTCTTTTTTACCACACAGCCATCCCTACACATGTTCATTTAGGTTTAAAAGCAAAGGACCTAGCTCCTGTTTGCTGGCTGAACTCCAAAGCAAATAATTGTGTTCTGCCTGCTTAAAAGTCCCCTTTACTGTTACATGTATATGATATCTAACAATTTCCTATTGCTACATAGCATATGTTATCAGGCAATTTTTTACTCACTTCTAGAGAGTTTTTTACTTCTATATGTGTTCATATATAGAGACATATTTATATTCTAAAGCGCACACAGGTGAAGCAACCCTCAGTTATCCTTTACTTATTTCACAAATGACAGGATTCTGATAAATGTCTTTAAATTATTTTCATATACTAATTATTTTTTTTCAGTCATTACATTACAAGATGCAAACAGTTTTAATGGGACGTGATAATTCTTCTTGGACACCAAAGTTACTTTCTGCATTCTGGTAAAGCAGAAGACTAGTTGCATTTTGGTTTACCTTTCCCCTACAAATTCTGAATGATGTATAAGGAATTGGTAAACTGATAGCAAGAAAATTAAAGCGCTCATTTTGGAGCAATTTCCGAATCAATACAAAGTGCTCCTATCACAGGGATTCCCTTCTGAGAAGGGGCCATAGAAGTAGAGATTAGTTGCTTAATCTGAATCTTAAAGTGTTAATAACATGTTTCAATAGTTTTCCACTTCATCCAGACTCTTTTAGGGAAATGTGAAGTGCCCTGCTCTTGGAAGGACTAGAATACTTTTGGACAGTTATCGCTGCCTCAAGACGAGCAACAGAGAGTCGCCAATGATCAGAAGTTCTCAGAGGTCATAATAAAGAGCTCTGTATCTACCATAATTTGAGGTCTCTAAAGATTTTAACTTGAAACAGATCAGAACAATCTGATTTTATTAAATTCTAAACCCCTTGACCTGTGACAAAATGATGAACAATTTTTTTTAGTTTTCCTCTGGTTAAAGTCAATGTTTTTATGTTGACAGCTAAAGTAAAGCGTCTTAATGTCTTTATCTAAGTATATTTAAATCGTGTTAATAAAACATCTAATTATCTAAATTAAAAAAAAGTATTTTCACAGGCCTTTAAGTTCCTTTGAACTGTACTAGAAAATATGTTCACTTAATCCAACTTCCAAAACACATGGGAGAGCAGCACCAAGACAAAGATATATTCACATGCTACCTGCTTGAATGTACACAGGAGACATATACTGGGACCTGACTGAGCTGTGATGATTCAGATCAGCATTTGGACCACGTAATTGTTACCATAAATTTCTATTTTGTATCAACACACAGCAGCCTAAATGTAATAGAAGACCTTCGCTTCAGAACAGGGGTGGACTGGTACATTGTTGAGCAATCCAGTAATGACAGGACATGACAGTGTCATACACAGTCCAGAGAAGGGCAACGGGGTTGGTGAAAGGACTAGAGCACAAGTCTTGTGAGTTGCAGGTGATGGAACTGGCGATGTTTAGACTTGAGAAAATAAGACTGAGTGGGAGCTTATTGCTCTCTACAACTGCTGAAAGGAGGTTGTAGTCAGGTGAGTGTCACTCTCTTCTCCCAGGTAACAAGTAACAAGACAAAAGGAAAGGAGCCTCAAGTTGTGTGAGGGGAGGCTTAGATTAGATATGTGGAAAAACATCTTCACTGAAATGGGGGTCAGACAATGGAACAGGTTGCTCAGGAAAGTGGTGGAATCACTGTCCCCGGAGGTATTCGAAAGACATATAGATGTGGCACTTAGGAACATGGTTAATGATGAACACAGTGGCGCTAGTTTAATATTTGGATATTTGGACTAATTATCTTAGAGATCATTTTCAACCTTAATGATTCTATGATTCTATGGTTATTGCTGCCACAGTGCAAGAAGACTCAACAGCACAAATGTACTGGGAGGTGTGTAATAGGTGATGCAAGATTACTGTGGTTTTATCAACTCTTCATTACTGTGTCATAACTATACCTTCCCTTTGAAACATACATGATCTGTTCCTTTCCTGTTACTTTAACATGTGACTTTCTTTTGATGGAGTTGGATTTAGGCTACTGAGGAAAGAGATACATGTTTATGACCAGATTCTCAAATCTGTCATATTTAGTACCAAGAGTAGTAATAGCAGCTGTATCTCTAGAGATAGCAACAGTACTACTAGGAGCTGTAGTGCTAGCATAACATTATACAGCTGGACCAAAACATATGGATTGTGTAATTGCAGAACATAAAACTACATCTTGGTCCACTTAAACTCTAGGACAGGAGATAGGGAGACAGTAAAATTAATAACTTCAACCACTAACCTAGCCCAGAGTCCAGTACTGTGATCTGGAGCTGCATACAGAAAAGTTTAAGAAAATGTAAGACCCACTGTGAAGGGAGCCATGCAGCTGAACTTCATAGAGTATTGCCCCCGTGGCAAAGATGTGGGGTCTACAAACCACGGGTGAGAAGAGGTTGCAGAGGGATACTGGTCACAGAGGGGGAAATACAAGAGTCAATATGGAGCAATTCTTCAGAAGCAGTCAGAAAAGGAACTCTCTAAAGAAGACTGAATCTTAAATTCCACTTTTCTCCAGGACTTAGTCCTCCTAACTGTGAGATTCAACTTCACAGTCTGTTTCATCTTGCTGGCTCAGGACTGCTGAGAACAATTTCAAGGCATGAGGGGCATGTGTCTATTCCTTTATTTCTTTACTCTTTGTAGAGATCCTACCTACACCAACCTTGCAAACAAACAAACAAAAACCCAACCAAACAAAACAAAGGTCATGCCACTCTAGATAATTCTATTATTTGAGTAGCCTACACCTCAGAAAGCTATTCACTGCTGCCTGAACTAATTAAAATTCACGTCATCCACTTCCTGGTTTGAGGATGCTGGATGCATTAGCTAACTCTTGTAAAATACTTTGAAGGAGAAAAATACTCTTGAAGTATGACATGGTGAAGCACTCTTGGTGACATGGAACTACCCCTAAATGCTATCTCGCCGTTACCCCTTGCAAACAACTATTAATAATCAGGAACTGCTCTTAGTGGCCTTTACAGATTACAGTCTTTCAGTGATGCTGAATTCTTCGTGTATCACTGTTTCAATATTTTTTAATAATCATCTCACTTTGCTTACAAACATCCATATAACACCTACAAGTACACACAGCTGGCTACTGAAATATTTTTAATTTCTGTGTAATACACCTACCCATCTACACACCTGTTTATCTGTTCATTCATCCCTCCATACATCCATCCCTGCTTTGATATAGGTGGCATTACTCTAGCACTCAAAGACTTTGCAGGCCAGTGGATTTTTCCTGCTGGTATTCAGAATGGGGAAGCAGTCTTACCCACATTTTACAGTGTGACAGGAGTCGCAAAAGTGACTGAAGAAGAAAAAAATTCTCTTGTCCATATCTTAATGGAAATCTATTGTAGAAAGGAATTTCTTCCACTAATTCAATATGTTTTTTCCAAAACTGATGATAAAACTTTTCTCAGAATTCTTTTATGGCCCTTGTGGTCTTTTATTTCTCCCTTAAGCTAGTTATCATTCAGGCCCACCATGGCTATTGCTGTCTGATACCACGCTGACAGGCATCCTGAATCAATACCTCTTCCTTGCTCCAAATTAGAAACTTGGAAAGAATTCCCCCGGAGGCATTTATTCCAGGACTATTCTGGTTTCTGCTTTTAAATGCTCTAGTGTATGGGTCACTTCTGTTTCTGTTCTGACTGAAAAGGTCTGAATTGTTTAAATAATGTTTGTAATGAATGTCAAATTTCACTTCAACTAGTGGCATCACCTGATGCCAACTTTTATTTTTCTGCTCTTCCATTTAACTCTGCTGTGAAACATTCTCCTTAATTAACATTGTAATCTTTTGTTCTGAGATGATTTGTATCTTCTTGAAACATCAAAATGAATTCTTCCCAAGATGATAGTGTTTTAGGTATTTTTCCATCTGTATGATTTTTGTGTCAAGTCTACTAGTTAATTGACACAATTTTTAAATCTGTCACCTTGAATTTTCCCTCTCCCAATACTTTCACTAAAGCTGGAATGGCTCCACCATTACACCCCAGACCTTCTGCATCTCCCTTAAGTTTATACAATGAAAAGAGCTGTCAAATTACATTACTCCCATATCCAATCTCTCACTTCACCTGCCTGGATGACCATAATAACTACATCATAGAAGTAATCCTTGCACTTTTGGACTCCGACAACTGGGGAAGGCTTATTCACTTTCTGCTCAGGTGCAATCTTTGTCATGTGCAATAACAACTTAGAGATGAACTACAGCAGAATGAGAAAAATGCTGAGAACATCAACTGAGACCGTTCTTCCTGTGCAGAGACTAACGCTTCTACCAAAATATTGAAAAGATCAAGATATCTCTTAAGATAGAATCTTCATTTACGAGACCAAATTCAGTCTTTACTAGACAGACAAGCTCTCATTTTCTCTTTCTCTTAGGACAATTTAGCCTACAAACAAATAAATGCTACATTTTATGGAAGGAAATAAATATGAATCCAAGCCAGAAACACTTATTACTCTCCAGAAACAGATTTTTTCTTCTATTGAAAAATGTTTAGTTTACACTCCATTAAAAAGTTATGGCCTGTTTTTATTATTGATTTGGCCTGAAACTTCAAATCCAGTTAGTTCAGGATTTTGGCACAAGTAATAAGTAGTTACATTTTTTTAATAGATCTTGAGAATACAACAGTTGAATTTATTAATTTTATGATAACAGATAGAAAAAAGTAAGAAAAATAATACACATTCTAACATTAGAAAATGAGAAAAATTTCAGAATAACCTACAAATTTGGGGAGGCAGGATGCTGATACTATGATTTTAAGTCAGGATTTAGAAATATTACTCCTTTTTTTGTGTGCACTGTTCACCTCACAATGTCTGAATCATCCATAATACGAATTTTGAGATCAGAATGAAGCAAGGTGGATTCTTGTACCATTTTAAGACTCAAGTTTTTCATTTCAGTTTACAAAAGGTCAACTGAATTTCTAAGTTTCTGTCAAGAAGTTTGTGTAAGCTAGGCAACAATATATGTATGAATGAAAGGGGTGATGTTTGCTGAAGATTCAAAATATAACCATGCATGCAAAAACAGACACAGATAATAGAAGATAAAGATTACTTTTTCCATACCTCCTTATTTAAAAAAAACTTTTAAAAATTGTATGTATAAGATAACAAAGAACAAGGGAACCTTTGTATGATACTAGCAAAGCTGTAGCATCAAGAAATACACTGAACAATGTGCCCCTTGATACAGAGCCTTTTAGAGAGAGAAAAATTGCAGTCCAGTAAATTTGGCGGTAGCTTGATATTTTATAAAATCTACATTGGAACATCCTGGCAAAAAGATACCCCAAGTAACTTAACAAAGATCTGCTGGGCTAGTTCAAGTTTGTGTGGTAGTTTCAAGTTCATGAAACCATACAAGTTTTGCTATTAAGTACAGGATCTGGTCCAGTAAAGAATAAAATCGAAGCACTAAATATAATGAATAATAAAAAAATAAGCCTCTCTAAAATGGAAAAAAACCATGAAAATCAGCAAAAGAAAAAACCCAAGATTTTGAAAGAAGGTATAGAAGGCCAGTCGTCCTTTTTTATAAGGAATACATATTTTATGTGACTTCTTCTTCCACTGAAGTAGCAGTAAATTGAAGGAATAGCGTGTTCATATTTATGCACATTATAAAAACAAGCTAGTGATCCAATTTATCCTTCTATGTTATGGACATTTTATAAAAAACCCCAAAAATTAATAACGCTTCAGCATTCAAAGTTTTTTGTTCAAATATTCTAAAGCTTTTGTAAAAACTAAATCAATGATGGGCTTTGTGATTTCTAGCTTATGATTTGTCAATGAGAGCACAGTACACAAAGTATACACATGCACACACAGAGTCATATATACCCACCGGCTGGGCTCGTTTTTTTTCTTTTCAGAAAATGGTAAAAATATGTATTTTTATCCATCAAAATTCAACCATCCTCAATTGTAAGTGAACATCTGCTTTCATCTAGGAAACATTTTAAACTTCTTGACAGTTAAAAGAACTGTAATCCCCAGAGACAAACACTTTTCTTTTCAGAGAAAATTCATATCATGGATGGCATTATGGTAGGAAACTGCAGTATGCTGTATGCAGCTGTAAGTGAACACACAGCATAGTTATCTCCATAAGCTCACTGAAACTTCAGAATTTGACTCACTAGAACAAAAATAGCTGAAAAATAATTAAAAATGCTAGTTAAGTTTCTATAAAGTCTCTAGGCAGATTATTAGCAGTGTTTCCAAAAATCTCAAAGGGTAAAGTCAACTCTTTTTTTTTTTTTATAATAGATTTTCATTTATAGTCCTTGTTCAATAATGTTTGAAGTCAGCTTTCCCACGTACTAGAGGGAAGATCAACTTCTTAATGCAACTTACAAAAACAGGAACTGTAAAATATGCTATCTATGTTTTTAGTAATTCTAAAAACTGGGGGTCTTAATCTGTAGGTTGCAATCTACTGTCACTTAGCATATGACTTGTGTTACGTTTTTTATTGTATTTGGGACTGAAACAGGATATAAGGTGTGGATTCACTCTTGTTTGACATCAGGACCATGATCTTTTGTTTTTCCCAAGAACTGACCAAGTGTTCAGCAGGCTTCTAGGAATCAGTACCTCCCTCTGCCTCTGCCAACACGTCCTAAGTCATCTGTAATATTGTCTTCAAATTGTATTTTCCTTTTGTCTTACAATATATGACTTTAAATTGTAGTGAAACTGTGTTGCATCAATAAAAGCGAAAATACTTTAATAATCATTCACATGCTGCAAGGCAGAATCCAAACACAGCAGCACTGAGTTAAAAGTATTGTATTGCTTCATTGGCCTGCGTGATCACTAGCAAAAGAAGGATTCAAATAAAAACATAACGGGTTTTATTTTTATAAGTTCCCATGAGACAAGATCCTTAGTGATTGAGTTGCTATGCTCCTTTTCAAAGGTGTTCAGTACCTCCCTTTCTTATTGCATTTAATGACAAGAGAGCTTGTTTGAATCCTACCAGTGTCTCATGTATCTTACGAATAGTGCCAGCATATATAAGAATTACTGAACGCAATTAAGTTAATTTCTTTAAAATGTGCGGTAAATCAGAGTAGTTATCTCCATAAGGCAAAGAAATAAAAAGTTCTCTGAAACAAGTATATCAAATATGTTATGAGTTAAATTTGTCCATGCCTGTTTAAGTGCTTAAGATCTTAGTATCTTTATTAGTAATTATTATCCTTGATAAAATTGGTTATCCTTGAAGCAGATCTCTGTGTATATATAAGTATATTGATAACTGACCAAAATCCAAATGAAATATGACAGTCATACAAGTCAGCTGAGCTGCTGTGACTCAGCTAATATAAAGATCCTAAAAAAATGATGTTAGGACTTTGACATTTAAACACTTACTAAACAACTCTTGCAGTTTAGGATGCTACTTCATCCAGCTTATCCGTCATGTGTTCTCCAGGAATTACTCCACACCAAAGCTGCCAAAATGGAACCTGAGCACTTTAGTGCAATGGATTGGGTCTGACAGTCAAAAGAACTGTTAAACCAAGACACCAGACTTTTCACTGAAGAACCTGAGAACTGTCAACGTGTTTTGTTTTACCAAATTATTCCAGTTGTTGTGTGTAACATGTTATTTAGTTACTGGTTCCTTCCCATATCCAAATTTTGAGGTAGTGAGTTTCATCTCACAGTTGGAATGGATAGGAAAATACATGTAGAGAGTTATCAGCTGAGTTCAGTTTAAAAGCTGTCTTTTGAGTTGTTTGATTGTGGTAGATGTTCTTCTCACAGCCCCAGATAGTCATAGTTTTTTACCTTACCTGAAATATAGAAACATATTTTGCAAGTTAGCAACTAAAGCTAAACATTCTGTATAGGCAGTATGATGGATTTTCTAGTTATGCCAGAATTTTCCAATTTTCTTCCTGCCTTCTTAGGTGTTAACCATTATGTCATTTGAAACAATCCCCTTGGTGACACAGAGAATTTTTCTCATGGGTTTTCTGTTCTTTCACTGCCATATGTCCATAACAAATTGTTTTACATGGGCAATTGCATCTTACAAAGCAAGAATGTACAAGAACAGTTCTAAAGCAGATAATTTCCTGAATTTCCTGACATTTCTCCCCCTTCTTTCAACTCCTTTTTTTTTTAATTGTTTCATGTGAATGAAAAATTCAGAAATTACTCTTCAAGTCCCTGTTTCTAATTTGAGTTTGTCACTATAACCTTATATTCTATAATTTATGTTTAAGATTAAATTTCTGCTAATGTCTGCAATTTTCCCCTTCAAGTACACACACAGATAATTCTCATTAAGGGAAAAATGCAAATGCCAGAATGAGACAAATATCTCTCTCCTCATATGTTTTCTCTGACATGAACTGCAGGAAATACAGTTTACTGTGTTTTGCAAAAGCTCAAGGCTGTGTACTGGGCACAGTTATTAATGAAAGACAGTTACAGTGCAGACTGAACGACTGAGACCAAGATAAGCGTAGGCATAGATAACAGACAAATGCAAGAAGACAGACAGTATTTGCAGATTGTAACTCTTGACTATCAAGAGTTAGTTGTGTAAATAAAATTAGCCTGCTTTACTCTCTCCATCGTTGCAAAAGCATGTGCAAGAGCTCCCGTTTCAGGTGTGGCAGCTCACCTGATGTCTGTCTGAACTACCGTTTCCTTCTTCACTATCTCACTGAGTTTCCCCACAGATCAAGCAGTATCAGTAAGCTGGAAGATAAGGAAAGGTGTGCCTGCTGAGCTCCACATGAATACATACCTGCATCCTCAGCAGGAATAGAGAAGAAATTGCAGCAAATTAAAAATAGTCTTGTAGAAAGACACCAAGATTATCCAGAACTAGCCAAATGAACAGCATGTTCCCTGTAGCTGTAGAATCTTCCACACACAATTTGCAAGGGGTCTTAAAGCCCCATTCACCATAGCCATGTTTCTGCCAAGTACTCCCCTTTCATTCATTCCTGATTTTAGTTCAGGATTTTACTAAATAGTCCATCATAGGAGTAATGCTTTTGAAAATAATATTTAACATATTATAATGTCATTTTTTTCTTCTTTTTTAAAGACAGAAGATGTGTCCTTATTGCCTGCCAGAAATCTGTCAACAGCAGTGACACAGCCAGTGTGTCTGCCCAGGTGGCCAAGAAGGCCAATGGCATCCTGGCCTGGATCAGCAACAGTGTGGCCAGCAGGACCAGGACAGTGATTGTCCTTCTGTACTCAGCACCTTGAGTGCTGTGTTCAATTCTCGGCCTCTCACTGCAAGAAAGGCATTGAGGGGCTGGAGCGAGTCCAGAGAAGGGCAATGGAGGGGGTGAAGGGTCTGGAGCACAAATCCTGTGAGGAGCAGCTGAGGGAGCTGGGGGTGTTTAGCCTGGAGAAAAGGAGGATTGGGGAGACCTTGTCACTCTCTAAAACTCCCTGAAAGGAGGGTCTAGCCAGGTGGGGTTGGTCTCAACTCTCAAGCAGCCAGAGACAGGGCAAGAGGAATAGGCCCCAAGCTGCGCCAAGGGAGATTCAGGTTGGGTATCAGAAATCAGAAACAATTTCTTCACAGAAAGGGTTGTCAGGCACTGGAACAGACTGCCAAGGGAGATGATGGAGTCACTATCCCTGGAGATGTTTAAGAAACAACTTGATGTGACACTTAGTGCCATGGTCTAGTTGACAAGGTGGTGATCAGCCAAAGGTTGGACTCAATGATCTCGAAGGTCTTTCCAAACTTAAATAATTCTGTGATCCTGTAGTTCTTTCCACCTCCCTGGATAGCACCATAGTGTAAGAGTGGCTATAGTCAAAAGGGCCTGTCCTGCTCCCTGAAGTTTAATTTAATATTATCCACTTTTTCCCCCCCCACTCAGTTAAGATAATTTTTGTACATGATATGTACTGATATTTTTCAAGGTGGCTGGACCTTAGTTGTATTTGATTTTGTCACTTCAACTGAAGAGTCGTGTTTCATAAATCAGACATGATCTGCGGATTGAAATCTGGATTTACAATCTTCAACCCAGTTTTTTACTGGATAATAGAAACCACTTCTCCATTTAATTCCATAAGTTGTAATTTGACACCAGACCAGAGCACATCACACCCCAGTATTCCATACTGCACTATACTGCATCAGAAAATGCAGCACACGACACAATACATCACTGACCCTACCATGCCATGCTACGCTGCACGGTGCTATGCTGTGCTACACTAGCACGACGCTGTGCCACACCAGGCTGTACCGTGCTACGCCGTACTGCACCACACAACACTACACTACACCTCACTACACTGGACTGTGCTGTAAAGCCCTTGACCTTCCCTCACTAATTTGTTTTGCCACAACTACGTGCTCCAGTGACTGCCTGCACAAGGGAGTGGTAACAATGCCTGCATTTGCATGGCACGTGTCAGTACTCCATCACACACTGATTTTCCAGACACAGGGATACCTCAGCACAGCCAGACTTGAGCACCTCCCACAGCCAAGTTGCAGCACCCGGTGTGGACTGGCAGGTAGCCATCTGCCTTACACCTCCGGATGCAAAGTAACATACTCAGGATATAGGGCTTCACACCATCCTTACAGTTAGATGAGCCATAGTAGTTCTTGTTTTGTTTTTACATATATTTTTTTTACGGTTTTTATTTATCTAGTTGCCTTTACACTGGGAAAAGCCATAAGATGCAAAGGTCTCGTAGCACTGCTTATTGCTTACTTACCCTAATGTTACCTGTACAGCATCTCAGACTCAACTTAACAGGAACCAGCTGTGTCGGAGCATAGTGATAACTTGGCCCTCAGTAGTTCCCTGCGGAGCACTGGGCCATTGATGTACTCCCAATCAATTCCTACACAGTTACAGTTCAGTGAGCTATTTAAAGAAAGAGGTGACTGTGTAAAGCAAGAGGGATATTCAAAGAGAAGGACATATTGAGAAAGAAAGAACTAAATGCAATGCAAAACCTTAAGTACAGGACCTGGCACAGAGAAGATGGGAAAGAAGACGGAAGGAAGAAAAAGGTATGAAAGACACAAATCTCTGTGGCGGAAATCCTCAGATAAATGAGAGAGAGATTCACAACAGCATCTCTATTTGATATTTCCAGTGCTTTTAATGTGGAAAAGCACTTAAGTTCTTTTGTAAAATTTCTGATTTTTCTTCCTCTGCACATGTGCAAAACTTAAATCACTGGGATAAGCCAAGGGCTCAGGAAAACCATTGGAAAAAAAATACAATAAGTTTCAGTGATTAAAATAACATAGCTAATCTTTTCAGTGAGAATTTCTGCTTTAAACTTAATGAATATATTATAAATGTAGTGTAGTGATGATTGAGCTAAAATAACTCAGTCAGTCAAATGAAATAAAACATACCAGGGATATTCAGATAGAATATTAATAAAATCTCTGTTGATTGTTCCTGTTTCAATATAGCAGTTAACTTCTTGTCCTTGGATTCTTTTTTAGATATTTCCTAAGCATGTATTTTTTAATGATTCATAGAAACAAAATATACTTTTAAAAACATATATATCAGTAGAATGATTTCCATTCTCTTAATATCATTTCCATGGTTAATTAAAAAAGCAAACCAAGGCTTTTTTTGGTCAAAATTCAATGCCTGAAAATATAAATATATATTTTTAAGATTAAAATGGAAATAGTTTTAATTTTTCCTCATGTAAGCTGAAATTTATTTTCATTTACTGAGATTATTCATGGGATAAGCTTGTGCTCTTCTTTCCTTTTCTCCTGATATTGACAATTACAAATATTTCACCTAATTAGCTGCAACATTAGAAATCCAAGCAGTCTAGCAACTTCCTCTAAGCAAGCAAGCAAAAAGCTGCTTTCAGGAACTGCTCTTACACATCACGATTACATTCTAACTCCCCAGTTCCAAAATGTAATGACACAGAACATATACTTTTATTGACACAAAGAAAAAAAGCACAAAGAGCTGAAGATGGAAAGAAAAAAAAATTCAGAATTGTAGTTGAATTGAACATATCTTAGATATCTGTTTCTTAAAATGTCCAAGTGGTAACACCCACAAACCACAGCCTTTTTAAAACATTTGGATTTCAGTTTGAAGAGGTTCTGACAGCAGTGGTAAAATAAAAAGGATGCGAGATAAAGGCTCTTAATACTGCTGCTTATGGGAAAAAAACCATTCTCTTCCAGAAAACTGTAGTTTAACAGAATCCATTCTGTATACGTTAAAATAGAGCCAAAGTTCAATTTAAAGTGCTGTTGCACACTTTACCAAAGCTCTTGACTTCAGAATTTTTTCTCAACTGGGCTTACAAATCCTGTATCTATTGACCTTCAGAACACAGTACAAGACCATTTATTCTCTCAGCTTTTTGCCTTTGTGTGAGTCTGAACGAGGTGAGGAAAGAGGAAAGAAGAATTGTCTGGGGAAGTCACTGGAATTTAAGCCAGACAATATGCGCAAAAATATTCATCTGAAACTGCTGAGAAAAGACAGATAGGCAGAATTGCAATTAGTCAAATGGTATTAGCAAGACTACCATAAAATGAGCTAATATTTTTCCTGCTTCTCACGAATTTATAACAAGCACACAAAAACAATAACATCTTTATTTGAAAGAAATGAATTTTCATTTCTAATTGCAGTTGGGATTTAAAGTCGTCAGTTTCTGTAACTGATTTGAATTGCTGCTCATGAAGTGAAATGATTGTAATACATTTGGCAAAACATTAACCATTACAAATTGATTGACCCAGTATCTTGCTAATACAGACAAAGCAGCATGACTGAAGCATTCAGCAGAAGTATCAATTAGGATTTCCTTGTTAAAGTCAACACCTTCAAAACCTCAAGAGAATATGCTTTATCTAATATTGTACGGCTACATCATAATAATGATCCTGAATTTTAATTATCTTTAAAATAAGAAATTAATATTACTTCAAGAATACTGGAGTCATACGGTGTAAAATCAAGCACCAAGTTTCTGATAGGCTTTTGTCTTGAATGTGACTACTGTTTGAAAGGGTCACAGATATCTATATTGTGTTCAACTATGTCAAATAGTAGTTTAAAAATTTTAAAACTGCTTTTATATCTATGAAAATAGAATTTAAAATGGAATGTTATGTATTAGAATATTCAATCTGACAAAAAGACTGGTGGAGATATATTTTATTGTCTTAAATTACAACAGCATATTTGTATCTGTCATTGAACTCTGGTTGTTTTTTGAGGTTCTTCCTGGAGGCTGTGATTCGTAATTCAAAATAAAATCAAGCTTCTTATGTGACACATTTTTCAAAGAACCTGATTCCTTGTAACCCTCTGGTTTTCAGAAGATAACTCGAGTTGTCACACTTAGAATTTCACAGATTTAAACTCCATTTTAAAAATGCGTATACATATGCAGATGTATATCACACATGCTTGACCTATAAGGGGGCAGTAGTAGACATTGTTCCAAGGCAGTACCATCTATTAAAAAAGCTGTGTTCCTTTAAAGCACATAAACAATTAAATAAGGAAAAGAGAAGTAATGTGAATTAGTAGCATTGTAGTTCTTTCATTGACATCATAAATGGCTCCTTTGAATGTTTTGATGTTGTTTTGACATAGAAATCTTACTACACATTGTCACATTTTTCTATTTGCAGTTGTTTTGTGTAGTATCCTTTGTGTGCCAAATCATAGTAAAAGGTTGGTTGACACTATAAAAGCTAAAATTTCATATCATCTCTTGTTCCTACCTATCCATATCCATTAGGGCCTGATCATGCACATGCTTACAAATATGAATGATTCTGTCTTATTCTTTGAGAATGTCTCGCATATGTAAATTCAAGTGACTGGGGACTGAAACCTGAGCTTGTATTAATGACAAAAAAATACAGTTTCTAATTTTTTTGAATCATCAAAATGATCTAAATAAATTATGGTTCATTTGTGGCATAAACTAGCTTTTAAATGGAAAACATTTCTAAATGAGAAATTTATTCTCTTACATACATGTTGTACGTAGCAATACCATGCTTCTGAATTGCTGAAGAAGCAATGGTAATTTGTCAAAGCCTTGGTATTCAGTTTCCTTGGAATACTAAAACTTTGGAGGCAGATTTACCAGGAAGTAAACTGGACTTTGACATGTACATTGCACATATTCCTACAAAAACTGATACTTTCATGGATGCACATCTCCTGTTTAGAGCAGTACTACATTACTGCCTGATACTTCACTCCACTGTTTATGGTGATGTAGAGTGGTTTATGTAGCCTCATGGATTTCCAAATATTTGAAAATCAAGTACCATGGAGACACACAAACTTTACTTGAAAAGAACCTCTGGAGGGCCAGACTCCCGTGTGGAGCAAGACTACCACCACTGGTAGTCTAGGTTAGACATTATTTTCTCCATCTGAATCTCAGAATCTTCCAGAAAGAGACTTCACTATTTTCCTAGGTAAATCTCTTAGCGAAAAAGGCATGATTGCCCATTCTTCTTACTGTTTTTCTCAAGAAGAAGAGCTTGGTTCTGTCATTTGGAACATTTTGGGTAACAGTAAAATGCTATTAGCTTTCTTCTCAGTCTTCTCTTCACCAAACTAGCAGGCCAGCTGCCTAAACCCCTTGCCCTACAGGCCTTTAGCCACACTGCCTACTCTCTGCTGGATTCTTTCCATTTTTCAGAACACTCCTTGAACCAGTAGTCTCAAAAGTGGACACATTATTTCAGGACTGGCCTCACCAATGGTGAAGAGAAAACACCTGCCTTCATTCTGCTGGCTACAGTCCTCCTAATAAAGTCCAATGTACAGTTTTCCTTATCTGTGCAACTTGCCAGTGATTATCATATAAATCCTTCTTGTTCTACTGTAGCTGTGGATAGGGACCAATAACTAACCAATAACCAATAACTAACCAACTAACCAATAACTAACAATTTTTTCTTGAATCCATACTGTAGACCTTCTCTAAATGAATCAACTGAATAACCCATCTCACTCTACCATCCCTCACCATGAAAAGTATGAAAGATAATGATTGAGTTTTATTTATAATTTGTGTTAAAATAATAGTCCTATAAAGCTGAAGTCCAAGGGGACTAATAGATCATTTGGGCTGACCTCCAGTATGTCAGAGGCTAATAATTTTCACTCAGTGATATACTCTGGGTGCTATCACAGAAATCTCCTTTTTAACAGGGTTACTCCCTTGCAACTGGTTGATGACAGTAAAGAAAAGCCACACTTAAAAAGAGGAGAGAGAAAGAAAGAAAATAAAAGGAAGAAAGGTACATCACTTGCAAAATGAAGCCTTGCAAGCAGACAGCAAAAATTCCTGCTAAAAGGAACTCTGAGACCTTTCCCTTTTCTGGCTCCTCCTTTGAGGAGAGAGGATCCAGTCTACCTGAGAGAGACGATAAAAGAGAGACTCACAATGTCAGAATGCTGAAAAAAGAGAAACTGCAAGAGACAAGCTCAGCTGACGGCTGGAGAATGAAAAAGGAGTAATTATCACTGTTTGCTGTGGTACTAGGTATGAGCCAAAAAATTTTTATTCAGCTGAAGCATAATTTCTGATTATACTGAACAATTGCTTATACCACTGGAAGGGAAATGAAGGAATAGTGTGTTATTTCATTAAGAATGAAGCAAGAAAACAGGGTCAAATATCAAAGTGAATTTCTATAGAGAAGTTAAATGAAATATGGAGTATTTCTAGTAACAACACCATTATTCTTGTTGTTACTAGGCTAGTATTGTTTTGTTTCCAGAAATAGGAATGCTTCATCATCACCATATGAGAGAATGCCCTTGGGAAAAGGCTGATTGTAGAACTATAAAATGTCAGGATTTCATAGGGAAGACATTAACTGGACTCATGCAAATTTCTAATAAAATCCCACACTTAACTTTTAATATAACTTACATCCCTCTAAACTGAAACACCACTTGGCTCAAAAGACGGAAAGCCACAGATGGACCATTAGAGATAACAAAGTGTCAGATGTTTCTTTTTACGATGCTATTTTGTGAAATAAATTTTCATAATTGCCTTAGATGACTAAATTAAATATAAGCACTCTTTCCCCCTATTTCAGTTGTGTCATACCTGAAAACCTATAGCTACTTTATGATATTATTAGTTGCTCCAGATCAAATCCCATAATAGTTAGACCTGAACTGAGTATTCAACATGTTCTTACAGTCAGTACATTTTGCAGACAATAAACTACACTAAAAGGTCACAATCATGATCTTTTAAGATATTTCAGTTTTGCTAGAAAACTTGTAGTTTTTTCATAGAATATTCCTTCTTTCCATGGTCTGAGTATAAATATATTTGACAAAGCATTTGTCCGTCTTTGTTTATTTACAAATACACAGAGCTTTAGCTATGAAATAATAAAATAACCAGATGAACTTATTATCTTTTTCATGCAGAGACAGATTAGTCTCGCTTTTCTAAGAAACCGGCAGTCCTCACAACCGGTCTCGATACTGCTTTGATTTTCAGTAGTGCACAGCTGCCTTTAAAAAGTGATCTTGATGGAATATGACAGTTATGAAAGCATGAAGGAAAAGGTTTCAACAGTGATTTTCTGAAATTTTAAAGTTTAAAAGACAGAAGCAGAGAGAGAGGTCTCTGATTCAATCCTGATATAGGCTGGATGTTGTATCCTGTGGCTCTACAGCCTCATGTGAAAGTGGCTAATGAAAAGTGCTGGATTTCAGGTTGACCTCTGTTAATTCAATTATATACCAAAACAAAATAAAACCACTTTGACTTATAAAACAATAGCTACAGACATTGAAAGATGTGGTGAACCTTCCTGAGAATTTTGAACTTAGAAAAAACTACTTAGTGGTCAAAAGAATGAGTATATGTCATAGGATCCCTGAAAGACCAGTCTGGAAGACTCTGTACCTAACAAAATGAGATCATAAATGTTTGACTGCTGTTATCACTCAAAGAAGAATGAGTTTTAAAAAATGCAGGCATGTATTGCATATAAAATGTTGACAATCTGCATATCTAAACAAACTATAAGGTTCAGAGCCTGAGATTTTTGCATTGTATATATCAGTTTATGTCTAAAAACCACTTCTTTTATGCAGGTAAGTAGAGAGAAGAGTAGGGAGGCCGATGAACCCTCTAGGTTTTGTACAAGAAAACAAAGTGTGCTTTTCTTCTCCTGCCACCTGTGTTTGTCTCATCTGTTCAGCACCTTTTTAATTAGTATTAAGAGTGATTTTAATGGAATAGACTGAAAGGGTGATCTACTTCTTCGTTACAATGATTGGTAAAAAATAGAATTTCCAAACTTCTCTGGACTCTGGATTTAGATGATAGGCTGTGTCTCTATTTAACTGTACATAATGACTTGAAAGCTGATAATGACTGATAGCTGATAATAGCGTCAGAAAGTGTGTTCTGGTGGCCACAATCAGCCGGGAAATCTTTCTGCGTGAACCATGCTAACAAGGATGAACTCGAGTACTTATGGTTTCCATATTTAGTGCTGTCAGAGTAAACAACCAAACAATGCTCCAGCAACCCCCACGCACACTTTTCTGTTGTGCATAAATATATCACAGGTTTGTTTCAGACCTTTGTTGCTAAAGCAGAGATTTGTAGGTTTTCAAAACTTTGAAAAATTCCTCACGATAAATGCTAAAATGGTATGTCAAACCAAATGTTTAAAATATATATTAGCATGTATGCTCAGTGCTGGTTTAGACCTGTTTCAGACAAGAATGCATCAACTATGTTATGTAAGTCTTGAAGTGGAAAAAAGATGCTTTTATCCACCTCATTTTCAGTATGTTATGTTGCTTCCAGAAATGCCTCTAAAAACCTGCTGGTCCTGAGCAGTTTCAGAAGATTCCTTATTTCATTGAACATGTGCAAAAAAATTAAGAAATGAACATCTGTCCCTTTCTCTAGCCATGAAATTTTCTCTTCAATTCCCTAATTAATACAAAAATTATCAAGAAAATACTAACCTGTCCCTTCCATTAAATCACTTGATAGACAAGCATTTCAGAGACAGTTAAAAGACCAATAGCTGGGCAATTCCTCAGGGCTTATGTGTTCTGATGTGAAATGAATCATAAAAATTAAACAAATTCTGAAATTTGGAAGCATGGACAAACAGCAATTATGATCCAAAAAGCTTTTCTAGCCCTGAAAGTAACTGTTCCCTAGCTTAGGCTCAGTCTCACTTGTAGCAATGTTTTAGCATCCCAGATCCCAGAAATGCTTGAGTCTTAGTCCAAACTGCACTACTAGTAGTGATGCTTACGGATCACAAGTGAGATTTGGGAAAAAATCAGTGAACCTATGACAAGGGCAGAGTGTTAGTGAATCTCCCTTAGTTAATTAATAATTGCACAGCAAAATTTCTAATAACTTTTGCATTTATATTTTTACAATTAACAATAATTCTTAGCCTTGAGTATACAAACCCATAAACCTGCGAAATCAAACCGTAACACAGCAGTATGTTTTATGTATGGCAAAGCTATTTTTGGCCAAGCATCTAGTTTGCACCTTTCTCCATTTTTTATTTTACTCCTTCTCTATCTCTGCACAGTTGCATTCATGAGAATTAATTCACTTGACAATACAGTTGGAGACAAACAAAAGTAGTCATTTTAACATTCTAGTATTTCCCCGAAATATTTCTGAGAGAATCACAATAACGTATGTCATTACATATACAAAATACGTGATTGTATGGGGTGCTAGAAAGGTTTTCCTGGCATGTGTATGTACTGACCTACATAATTCATGAATGGTGAAGAATAGGACCATTATATGCAGCAAAATGAAGACAGCATTGAATAATACCAAACTTCATAAGATGTCTGTAGCAAGCTTAGCTTTTCAGTGAATCAAATAGATTTTATTCAAAGCTTAGAAAGTACAAGGTCAAACAGTTTATTAAAATGAATATATAATAAATAGATAGATTCATGCCCCATACTGAAATTCATGCAAACTTCATTGGGTTAAGTGGTAGGTCCAGCTGTGTGAAAAATATCAGCATTTGGCCCCTTGCCACAAGTCATTTTAGTAACATCTCTATTATTTTTCCAAAGGCTGCCAGGGCAGCTCACAATGCACAGCCAAATGATCCACCTCTTCCACTTCATGTTGTGCACCAGATGTTGATACTTTTGCAGGCACTAAGTGCCCTTTATTCCATAAGGATATAGTTTCACAGCAATGTGGCCCTTAGTGATCTTTCCTGTTGTGCATCTTTTTACTCCAGATAACGTCTGAAGAATCAAACTTTCTAATTTACTTCTCAGATAACAAATTGCTGTACTTTGGTGGCTGCAACTGAAGAGTCTGCCTGTACGAAGGCATTAATAACATGTTAGTAAAAAACCTAAGTCAATTACTGGTTTTAAAAAAACAGGGTACAGATATATTTCTCCTCAGTGTATCTTTACATTCTAGCAGAATAAAGGTGGCCATTTAAAAATGGTTTGGGTATCAACCATGCCACTTCAGTTGTCATCCCAAAATATGTGTCTATCAACAGGTAAGGTCTCAGTCAGCAGCAAATCATAAAATATATTAAATCAGCCTGCTTAGCAATTTGAGTTATGCTTAATTGTAGTGTACAGTTTTTTGTAGTGGGTATATACATATCATGGTAGCCACATCCTAGACTAAAGAATGTCAAATTGACACAAGAGATAGTGGGAAGTCTTATGCTCTGTATAAACAGAGAGTTATTTACTAACTGCTTAAGTGCCATGGAAGGGTGTGCTGACAAGAGAAACATCTACATTAATATAGGAAGGAAAAAGCCTTATGCTAATTAAAAGCCATCCAAATAAAACAGTGAATTTAAAGAGAAATTCAGAAAGAAAGATTAGATCTTAGATCTCCTAAAAACCAAGGGAAAAGTTTGGTTGTAAGAGCATCTTTGACTAGGATGTTGTAAGAGCCTTTGTTAAAACAAGAGCACAATGAAAATGCTGCCAGGCTGATGGAAAAAGAAGCCTTCTGATCTAATCTTTGTGTATATTATGCACAATATCTCTTTACCTTTACTTTTGTCTTTTCTAAAAAGTCATATTCTGAATATGACAAATGAGTAGTTTTATGTGCTCAACTTTTGCTTTGCCAACTGGCCTTCAAGGTAACAGAGTAACAGTTACCAGCAAGAATTCCGTGACTTAAATGCAGCAAATTCAGATGCTGGGACACCTGAGATACCATAACAAGTGCCCTAGCTCCTCTGTCTGTCATCCACTCTAAGACGGTGAGAGCTTCTTTCAGGTGCATGGGCCAAGTGCAGGGAAAGCATGTTCCAGAGTTAATAAACAAAAGGCAGAAAGATTTTGAAAAGACAGTTGATGAACTTAATGGCTTTCTGGAATGAAGTAAGTTGCTGGGGTACATGACTGAACTACAGGATTGACAGGAAAAATGTCGTAGTAATGGTCCTTGTGAATTTTTTCCCCCACTATTTCTAAGCAAAATGTGTTTTATTTTACTAATAATCTGATCAAGGTTGATTTAAAAACTTCAGAAATCAATGGATGATTCTCCCATAATGGCTGATTTTCACATAAAATTCTTATTGTCAAAAGTGGAAAAATATATGTAGCAAAATTAGAGAGATACCATCTTCACAGGCAACATCTGAAGTAGCAGAAATGTTATTTATTGTAATGTTCTACCACTCAATGATACAGAACTAAATTGTGTTTTATGTAAGAGTACCTAGCAGAAAGCCATATCTTATGGATCTGAAAACATCAAACACAGATATTTTGTCATGACAATTAATGAAGGCAAAAATTTCCACTTAGAATTTGTCTAAATTAACATTCATCTACTGGACAGTTCTCAGAGTGTTCTCAGAAGATCAGCAATTCTTCATAGGAATGTCAAAACCATCTTTAAGAAGTAAGCATTTATTTTAGAAATATGGATCTTAGCTCAGAGATGCATGAACAAGGTGTATACTTCAGACTGCTGGAAACAGGAGTCCCCAGCTTGTAGATATACTACACTTCTTGGCGTAGGGAAAGTGTCAGTTAAGTACAGTCTACGGGTGCAAATAAAAAGTTCCCTATACATAAATAAAGTACATGGCCCTGAAAGTAAAATGGTACCTTGTATTCATTAATGAAATGCTCTATTATCACTCAGCTGCATAGAGAGGATTTTTTATAGTGGTGGGGTCAGAAGATCCAGCATTCCAAAGGTAATACATCTGTGGAAGCCTTTCAAGCATTCAGATAAAGCATTCAACAAGCCTTCTAACATGACCACAAGTCTATTTTCTTTCTATCCCTAACTTGTTTTGTTTATTATCAGAGCAGGTGTGTTATAGCAATTAGAGGTTCTGATGCAACCTTATCTCAGAGAAGTAAGCAAATAGAGCAAGTATGCTATTAAATCAAAGATATTTTTTCTCCCTTAGAAGGACCATCTGGTAACTCAAAGGAAACTGTAGCTGAATGCTTACACTTTTCTCTGAATAGAGTGACAGAATTAGTGCCCACCCTCTGGAAGTATTAGTGTTATAGTAAGTGGATTTTCTGTACCTTTGTTTCTTTTGTGGGTTTGGAAGAGCACTTGGACATTTCACCATATGCACAGTGTATTATGTATCAAGGAACTAGTGGATATCACTAAATGGTTTTAGCTGGTTTTGGTTTTCACAAGGGAAGAAAGCTTTGCTGTGATGCTGGTTCCCTTCACATAGATTTACCACTATGTTATTTTATTCTCCTTTTGCCTTGGAACAAAACCTTAATTTCATATCCCGGTGCAAATTCATTCTTTGGCATCACTAGCCTAGAAAGCCCTCTGGGGCCAGCTATTTTCAGCACTGCCATTTTACAAGCATTGCAATCAAGGATATATGACTAGATAAACTGATAAATTGTGGTAGCTGTAAGAAGATTAAATATTTTTTGCTCTTTATATGGCACATATGTTTTGCACAAATTTGTCTCATCTTTCTTTGTTTCTACTCTTCATCATTACAGAACTGATTAACTAATTGATTGATTGATTGTGTTAATTCACAGCATTTTTTTTTTATTATTCATAGCAATATTTTTATCCAGTCTTGCCAGGATCAGCAAAACAGCACTATAAAAAGAAAGAATCCTGGCAGGAACTCTGCTTCTCCAATAATTCCTGGAATACCCCTGTGTGTCTTTGTCTTCCTTTTAGAGCAAGTGCTAGAACTGTAAAATCACAAAAACTTTCAGTCTGGAATGGACATTGGGAGGGCATCTGGTCTGACCTGCTGCCTAAAACATGGTCAATACTGAGGTCAGACCAGAGTGTTTAGGGCTTTTTATAGTCCAGTCTTAAAATTTTCAAGGATGGAAGTTCCCCAGCCACTCTGGATATCTTGTTCCATCATGCAAGATGGCAGGGCATTAACACAATTCTCTGTGGGGGAAGTTAACTGGAGAATACAAAGTCATGCCTTCAGAAAAAATGTCCTGGCTCTAGATCTCCTTTCCAGCAGACTAAGGCTGGAAATTTGTACTGCTGTAGTTCTTGGTACTGAATTCTGCAGGGATGATGAGCTCCATCACTAGAACTATACTGATTTTCTCCAATAAATATCCATCAGGATTAAAGGAGACAAGAAATACATTTCTTTGCTTTCCATCCAGGTTTTTTTTCCTTACTGAAAATAGTATGAATTTGCAAGATTATAGTTACACTATCTAAACAGTTTCCCCCCTCTGCAAGACTATATGGGCTTAGAATTTACTTGGAGTGGATCAACACTTCTCTATTTCTCTGAAACATGTCTGTGAGGGATAAAAAGGCAAGAATGCCACAAACTAAGTTTGTGCCTGATATCCAGGTGGTATAGGTAACCTTAGTTTTCATTTTACTACAGGCAGAATACAATTTATCTGGAGATTACCTTTCCTGGAAACAAAGTAAAAAATTAAGAACTTTACGAACTGTTACTTCAATACTGATTCATTCTACACAGCATTAGGAATTAACTGAATGGTTTGACTGAAGGACCTACACATCCTGAGCTCCTCCTATAGCAAATGAAAAGGTATGAACACTGTTACAAAATTTTCATGTAGGCTTAAAAATTACCTTTGGAAGGTAAGGGTGATTATTGTTCAAAACTAGGAAATGAATGAACACGGAAGTTGAATCAATTTGTCCCTTTTCCTATCAAGTCAAACGTCTTCTCCTATGTTGCACCAGCAGTGATGTGAGCTGATAACACATCATGTGTCAGGAGAAAGGTGCCTTCTGCAGTGGAAGGTGTAACTCTTCAAGGAACTCAGCCTCTTAAGTTCAAGCTAAAATTTCCTCAATATTAAGTGCTCAGACAAGGAGTACAGTTGGCTGGTTTATTGGAAAAAAATGTTTGGTGTCAGTACAGTAAATAAACATGACAATTTTGTTCGAGCTGATCCAAACCAAAATATTTGTTTTGAATTTGTTCATGGAGAAAATTGTAAAAATTGAATCTAAACTGCAAGTCGAACAAAAATGATCGATTTATTTAGACACCTGATTCAGCAAGCCTTCAAAAAGCCTTCAGCCTGGTTTTTGGAGCACAGTTCTGTTGTAATCACTAATAGTTGTTATAAATCAGACCTGAGGCTCTACTTAGGAAATCTCAGGTAGTGTACACAGAAAGACAAGACTATGCCCAGCAGCCATATATGACCATGCATGTGCTTTATCCACAGGATATCTATGTGTCAGAAATAGGAACTGGATGTAGTTATGCGGAGGAGTGTTTCCATCAAAGACTGTTCTCTCTCTGCTGTCTCCTTCTGACTCCTTTACAACATAGCTTCCAGCCTGCACAGCAGAAGCAGGTCAAAGGCAGCAGCTCTATTTCACTTAAAACCATCTTTTTTTTCCTCAGAACACTGACATGTAGAATACTTGTCAAAAGTATTTTGCAATTAGCAGTCAGTATGCAATCATATGAAATTTGAAACTTAAGATCATCACGTATGATCTCAGGATCGGAACATCACCTCCCATATCCAGGCAAAAAAGGCTCCTTCTTTGACATGTCATTGACGAAAATAAGCATAACCGACATGTATGTGTTTTCAAAGAGCCACACAACCATCCCTTCCTCAGAAAATTAAAATCCAGCTAATCAAAACATTTTAGTGTGTAGCCAGTTTACACACGGAAGAAAGGCGATAATATTATTAAACTGGTAGAGAGACTAGACTAGACTAGAACATGAATATTGATGTCGCTGTTGGCTTTTGTTTCGTGCTATGGGAAATCTCAAGAACATATTTGAAAATCAATAAAGCAAACATTCTCAAGGAAAAAAAAACCACATATTTCCTAATATCTGGTACCTCCTCCAACAGATAAACCAATAAAATATAAATTTGTTTTATTCACGCATTTCATTTCATTCCTTTCTGATTTTGTGTACTTAACAGCCAAAGCAGTTGTTCCTTTCTACATCTAGATAAGTTAAGTCAGAGTCTTTATTTTTCTCATAAATACATAAATTTCTCATGTTGAAATAGGCACTAAAGAGAGGAATGCTCTAGATTTAACTGGGATAAAAAGTAAACCTCTCTTTGCAACAACAACAACAACAAAACATAAAAAAAGAAGAAAGAAAAAAAAGAAAATAGTTCTTTTCTTAGAAGCCCCAACCTAGTAAAATCCCTTTCTCTAACTATGGTACACTGATGCACTTCTGGTTTTCTGTATTGTGATCTTCCTGAAAATAGAAACTTTATGTTTAATTGATTTATTTGTAATGATTCTGGCTTAGGGAAGAGACTCTTTGAAGCTGATTGATTACTGCAACAAGCTTAAGATTTCATACCACAAGAAACCTTTTTGTACTAATAAACAGTGGGACAATAAAGCTCTGGGGCATGGTGTTTCCCTTCACATTAAAGTGAGGATTTGCAACATAAGTATGTGAGGGACATAGTTTATGTGCTCCCAAGAAGCAGACATAATGAACTATTTCTTTTAATGGCAGATTATCCCTGTTTCTATTTCCTGGAGTGAAGACCTCGCAAATTGATGTATCTGTCCTCTGAGGTTTTCAGAGAGGCATTATGGCATTTTAAAATATTAATATGAGAGTACATTTAGCTGAAAGTAGCTAGCCTGGTAGTCTCTTGTGGCTGCCATACAGGTCACCAGAGACCTCCTGTCTCTCAAGGCAAATGATTTACTCTAAGTGTATCATTAAGATATACTTTTTTTGAATTTATGATAGTGCTTTCTTACAAAGTTATACCTTTTCTATAAAAATTTAAGCATTTTTATGCTATTTTCTCCCTTCACTCACTGTTCCTTAAAAACCTGGTCAGTGTCACGGGCAAATTGAAAGTGCCACCCCCTGCACTGCAGTAGTGGGTCTGTGTTGAACACTGATTAGCTAGGACTGGATGTCACATCTTGTTATAACTTTACATAGCTGAAAAATTTCCTAGGAGATTTGAAAAGAACTGCAATTATTCCTCCAATGGAAAAAAAAAAGAAGAAAGAAAGAAAGAAAGAGAGAGAGGGAAAGAGAGAGAGGAGGAGAGAAAAACAGAAAGAAAGAGAAAGAGAGAAAGAGGCAAAGAGAAAAAGAGAGAAAGAATGAAACAATGAAAGAGAGAAAGAGAAAGAAAAAGAAAGAAAGAAAGAGAAAGAAAGAAAGAAAAAACAAAGAAAGAAATAGAAAGAGAGACAGAATGAATGAAAGAATGAAAGAACAAAAGAAAGAAAGAAAGAAAGAGAAAGTATATCCCAAATACAATAAATTTCCAGATTAAAGAAATGGAAAAATTTTAGTTGAAGACCTAGATAGCAACAGATCAGCTGAAAAAGTTTCCTCTTGTGGGAAATATAATACTTAATAAATGGTAATGCCTATTACATTTTCTTCTATTTGTTATATGATACCAAGAATGAGTCTCTGACCTTCAGAACTTCTAGAGGAGTATCATCTGCTCAGCTTAGTGTTATTAAAAAAAGTCAAAAAAGTAGACAGGTGTCATTTCTGTTTGCTGAAGTTGTATTGGATTTGGTACTTTCACATTCATGTATAAACACACACACACACATTTTTGTCTTTTCACAAGTGGCAGAGTGTGATTCTTCCCACATGTCTGTTCTTAGGAAATCGTGAATATGGTTAAGTAGATGAAGGCTTCACAATGAAGCGGTTTTCTGGAAAGCAATCCAAGACTAGGTAAAATCAGTGTTCAACTTCACAAGTGTAGGATCATGACCCAGAATATTAGAGGAGCTAATTTAAATACTGGTCTTTGTTTTCTGTCTTGAATTATTTAAGCCAAAACTGATCAAAAAACAAAATAACACTTTAATATATTAGCTGAAATGTAGTTTTTCTATATTTATAGTACCACATTTGAAGCATACCTGGAAGATTTCTCCTCCATTTTTTTGGTCTGTTTTGGTCTAGTCATGCACAGAAGGAGAGAAATACAGAGTGTATATTTGAATTTGTTCAAAAACTGAAGCCTCAGAGAGAACAGCATAGTGCTTGAACGCACAGTGCATCTCCAAGAAAATCGTCAAAATGTCTATTATATATTTTTTTTAAATCCTTCAAATATAGCATACTTCAAAACCGTGTTCATAACTTGGGACAGACCCTAAAATTTTTGAGAAAGAGCACAGCCCCCCAGCTGTACATCAGCTGCCTCTTTGGTCCCAGGTACGTGTGTCACAGTTTTACTGCCCATTTCTTTGAGCACTACTATCTACAGCATGTGCAGCAGAGAGCAGCAGATGGGCCTGTGCTAAAGGCAGAAGACCCTGGGGTGTCTGCAAGCAGGAAAAATGTGTCCATGTGGCTTCGTAGCAAGACATTAGATAGCTGCCACCTGCTCCTTTGCACCACCGCAAGGGTTAGCACTCCGCTGCAGAAGAGGATGGAGAGGGAGGTGGGGAATAGGTACAGCCAGCCATCCTAGATGATGTGTTCGCCTTCCAAAGCTGTGGGATTTTAGATGGCTGTACAGTTGATGCCAAAAGGCAACATCAGCTTAAAACCCCTTGAACGGCACTGGGGATCTTGCCACGGGCACAGCTGTGGCCACACACCCGCCCCTGCTTGGGTACCTGTGGCAGAAGTGGCACAGCACAGGCAGCCTGGGTCTCGCAGAGTGGCAGCGTGTGGATCCGTGTGCTGGTTTCCTCCCGGTTTTCCCAGCTGTAAAATCCACCTGCGCTCGGCTCTACGCACTTTCTCATCCGTGCATAAGGCAGATTGCATTTCTTCACGTCTGTGGAGGAAAACTGAATAAAGTTTTAGAACAGTCTGTTTTGAGCTCTAAGATACGGTCAATGTTAATTTCAAGCTAAGGTATTTCCAGTTTTCAGTTGTCAGCTTTACATCCATGTGTGAAAGCAGTATGATACGATTCGCAAACTTAAAATAATTGACCAGAAAATTTATTTTTTTAATACTTTTAGCTATCAATTCTGACATGGTGTCAAAATT
>VZRJ01001486.1:55001-90082 GCA_013397565.1 Ptilonorhynchus violaceus | reverse complement strand
TCACAAAATGAAGAGGAAAATGAATGGGTATTCAAAAACCAGACTTTTGACCCAAAATTATAAATTTTGGAGGCTTTTCTATTTTTTAGAGAAGTTAGATGTTCTAGTTTTTGGAGAAATTGGATATTCTTTTTTTACTTTTCGTTTCACATTATTTTGACCCTTCTAGCTTTCAAAGAAACAAAGATTTTCCATTTTCTAACTGACAAAACATATTATAGAAAAAAAAACATTTCACAGAAATAGGGAGAGGAAGGTAGAAGAAAAAAACAAAGAAAATAAAAATTGCAATAATCCTCAAAAAAAGGTCAGCATACTGATTAATGACAAAAACTAAACTATTCATACAGTCAGCATTTTCGTAGAATTTATCAAATAAAACAAAAATTATGACGTCTCTAGACTTACACAGAATGATTTGCCAGTTTTCTAAGTTTTCAGCAATTCCACTGATAAAAATATATTTTAGATGGCTACCATTTCAGACAAGTGTTCTTTATAAGGGCCTTTAGAGAAACTGTAAGAGACAGAGTATTTCATTTCTGAGATTGTTTTATGCATAATTCCATTTGCCCAGACACATCTGTATTTCTGTGTTAATTCAAATGGTTGGAAAAGACCAGCAAGGACCGCAAATGTAATAGAAAGTCCTGAGTAACACAGAAAGCCCTACCCTTTCATTTACCCTTATTCATTTGTTTGTCAGAAACTCTTCTGATAATGGTATTATTAAATATATCTTAACCAGCATAATTCCATTTTCTATAACTAGAGAATGCACACCACCAAAAGTGTAAGAGCTGCTGGATACTCTTGAGATTCTTTTACTCCACTTTTCATGTACATACTTTTTTGTGGGTTTGGTTTTTTGGTTTTTTTTGATTACGGACTGTTCCAAATGTGGCTAATGATATATGTATATGTATATACCCTTATATAAATAAGGGTATAAAACCTGATGACGTCATTACTTCCTAGCAGATGACAAAATGGTTCTGTTGGCAAACACTACAAACAATTTATCTTTCTGTATTTCGGCTATGTCAATCGTGAGTACAAGTAACCATGTTTAATGTCACATTTGAATTGGAGGAAGTGGGTATCTTAAGCAGTCTCCTTAAATATGGTATGGGAAAAAGTAACAGTGATGGCTCCTGCAATGATAAGTGTGAGTGCTCCACTTGCAGAACAGATAATACAGGGATCTTGTCAACTGTATCGTGTGGGACAGCAACTTCAGAGCACAGCCAGCCTCTTCTCCTTGTAGTGAGGGAGCACTTGTGTCTTCTGCCCATCAAGTGTTTAGAGTGCATACTAAGTGATATTGAAAGGCTCTTTATCAGCAATCAGTTCAAATAAGTTAAGCACTTTACTTTCCTAATAACTAATCTTAAATGCATCTTTAAATTTAACTTTAGCCCAAAGGTTGAATGCTCTCTTGGAAAAAAAAAAAAGGTAAAAATGACAAGAGCAATGAGAACTAAAGAGACTATTAACATTTCTTTTTGTTGTTAATTCTGCTCACATTTCCAAAATATTGACAACAAAAGTAGTTATGTCAGAGGATAGTTGTTTTTCCTTTAGCAACATATTTAATATTCAAGAAGAAAAAGCAAACAATTTTTCATTCATTTACAAGGGAAATTTTGCCTGTGTACATATAAAAACTCTTTGCTTTTCATCAAATCCTTACTAGTGGCTTTTGTTTATCAAGGAATAGAGATGTTCAATATCTTTAAGTGTCTGCCCCTTCAGTATCAGTCTTATCTTGAATCTGTTTTTGTAAGTCAGCTACTGGTTTAGCCCATAAAAAGTGATGCTATTGCAGGACTGGGGTTGCTTCTGCCATTCCTCAGGTGGAGCAGCCAACTTCTTCTGGACTTTCAGAGAGCTCTGCGTGTTCACCCTAGAGCTAAACGTGGTCTATAGATGAGATCAGTCTAGTCTGTACTTATAGACTTGGACTATTATAATGGAAATATTGTATGGTTGGCAAGTCATCCTTAGTCCATTCTTGCATTATTGGTTAGTGTTCCATCAGTGAGAGAATAATTCCTCTATTGAAACAGTAAGGACTTAAAGCTTTCAATATTCAAGTCGTTTAGGGCTTGATTCATCGCCTAGTTTTGGTTATCTTAAGCTACTAAAACCAGTATAAAACATCTGTGCTCTTTGGTAATCAGTGGGGAGACTCAAGCATCTGAAGGGCAATCTATCCATGTGACTTTGACACTGATATCATGAAAGATGAAACTCTGCACATATCCATCTGATTTCTGTGATGACTGTAGAAGAAAGCTGGAGAACTACCTTAGAACAACTTGCAGCAACTGAAGTCAAGTGGAATGAAGCTGAGTCTTGCCTATCATAGAGATGTCTTTTGACTATCTACTCTTGGATTCTTGTCAGCATGTTTCAATTCCCAGTTTTACCTCCCTTAGAGGAAATCCCTGCAGAATATAATCCAACACTACATGTTGAAGTGAGACTGCTAGTGACTTTAACAAAGAGGAGTAGGTCTGTATATGTTCTACTGGTGCAAAATTGAACAGTTAATTTTTTCAAAAATTACGTATCCAAACTTCCTTTAAGGATAGGGTGATACTAAATGCATGGCCTATGAGACGGTTATGTACCTATTTTTAAAGTTGTAACTGATCCTGGTAAAAAATTTTCAAACATTGAGTCTATTGTTTCAAATATATCAGTCAAAATCTGCTCTAGATTTGGTGGTGGTCAGTGCTATTTCTCTTATTTTGCACCAAAACATGACAGAAGAATCAGTCAATGTCACTGTTATACACCTACATAGTCTCACATTGTGCAAAATGAAATTTCCCAATATAGTTACTTACAGTTGTTATTTTTAATATAAGGACTTCTCATTATATACCTAAAGTTAATTTTTAATATTATGAGATAGTGAAAATTTTGATATGGGTTTATTGAATCCAGGCTCCGTGGCACTTATGCACTTGACATATCTTTTCTATGCAAATTTTCTGAGAGGGACATAAGTCATTTTTAATAAATGTGGGGAAAAGGTCTGAGGTGAAATGAGGTTGGTGGTTCGGGTTCAGATTCTAATAAGATGAATTAAGGCTACTCACTCAGCTAACACTCAGTGCAGTTGTCAGCAGTCCTGGTTTTAAAAAGGAAAGAAGATCGAAGAAAAGATTTAAAGATGAATGAGCTGTGTGGGCTAAAACCCCCTCTCCTTTCAGTAGGTAGTGATTCTAAAGGGTCAAAGTTGAGGAGTGATGGGAAGAGTATTAAGAAATCCGGCAATTTAGAATGGAGATATATTCTCACAGACATGAATTATGTCTTCAGAAGGTATAAATTTGGATTCCAAAGGGCTACTTTTTCTGGACATTAGCAAAGAAATTGGCCTGATCCTTGAACCTAAGTCTGGATTTTCAAGTTTCCAATAAGATTCCAAATTTTGGTGGAGAGCAATTCTCTTGTACAGTCCTGTAACCCATCATCATACAGACCTTCACATCACTTTACAGACCTACATACGTGAAAGAACCGTAGAACAGGGTCTTAAATTTTCAGATAGCATATTTGATAAATTATACCACTGAATCCATAGTGTTAATTCTCTGCAGTGGTGTTTATAGAGTAGCTGGTACAACATATATAGAGCACTGTAAATAGGTCAGGTTTTATTGTTTATTTTAACAAATGGATAGGGTTGCATTAGCATTGCAGAAAATGTATAAATATTGATTTGAAAGCCTGGTGTGCACAATAGAAGAGCAACCCTTGTAACCCTTTTAGAGAAACCCAGCCATAAATAAAGTTCATCTCCATTTTTCAACAAAACAATTAATACATAATTCATCCCAAAAGTATTATCATGCCTATTGTTACCAGTGGCAGGTGAAGTATTCTAACACTGCTAACAGACTATATTTATTTGTATATCTGAAGAAGGGATGTAATGGTATGTACTGCAACAGCATTTTATTTGTGGTGGGATCTATACGGGTAACTTCTAATAGCTCTGGATGGGCTGAGTGCTAAAGGATGCAGCTGACAAATGTTTGTATTATTCTGACCATGTGAAAACAAAATCAATAAATGCATTTTTGGAACTAAGGAAACAGTTATGTATCATCTTAGGTCATGTCTTTTTCATTTACTTTATGTCTTCCTGTATGCAAAGAGTTCTGTACAAAAATATTAATGGTATACAGCTGTATATAGAGCCTCTTTTTATTAAGTAAACTTTGTCGAAGTAGGATATTAGCTGGTTTACCACAGCACATTTATATTCACAATGAACAAAACTATCCAAAACTTTAGGAGATTCATTTCATTTCAGATGGACACCAGACGTTATCTAAGCCTTCTGCTCTGGGAATTGGGTTTGAAATCTCACAAGCAGGACTTCTAGTTATATTGCCAGTACTGTCCTGCTCTACCAGGACTGACGGTAAGTAAGAGGTAGCTAGCATCTCATTATACACTGTGAATGAAAGAGAGAAAGAGTACAGGGAATTTTCCAAAACTCCTTCCTGGCCATGAGTTTTTTAGCTCAGTCTCAGGTACCTGTCATATCACAACCCAGGGGAGAACAATGTAGAGAACAGCAACCACATTAGTAAATCTTCAGGGCCACCAACTGGCTACTACATGTGGATGGCAACATGTGTTGGTTGGAAGACAAAAAGCCAACAGAGAGATATCAAAAGATAAACATCAGATACAGCTAGGGCTAAAAGCAAAACACGGTAATTATTGGAGGTCCTAACATCATTTGACATAGCTTGACATTTTGATAACATCTTGAAAACAGTAAATTTTGATGCCAAAAGTCCTACTAAAGTTTGAAACAGAAAACTTTCTTCACTGAAAGGCTGTTTTGTTTTAATGAAAGATATTTGCAAAACAATTTGCAAAGCCTTTGGGGCTTTTTTGAATGAAGGCTTCAGTACTTGACTGCATTCTATCTTCTGCTTATTTTATGAGTAAAAGTTCATGTGCAGACCAAGTAAATCAGAATTTGCTTTTCAGCTATCACAAAACAGAAAAGAACAGCATTTGCTGCTCAGTGAACCTCAAAGTGTCAAACTGGCTATAATAGGAGGGTTTTCATCTCTGCATTCACCAAACTCTGGACAACTGTATGCTCTGTTTTAAAAAACTGTATGCTCTGTTTAAATGAATCATTGTCGTACCAAACACAGAAATAGGAGGACATGTCTGAAGGACAGGTGATTCCCTCATATAATCTTTAAATTTAATAAAACAACTCCCATTTTGACACTTTTAGGGTTAGCAAATTTTAGCATACTTCTATGCAACTACCTATTGAAAATCTCACATTCTGAATAGTTAACTAAAGAAGTAAAAATTGCTTGTGCTAATAAGATAATTTGATAAAGTTACAGCTTTAGATTAAACTGCTTAAAGGTTTAGTGTGATCAAAGTATTGAAATATTGACACAGAATTGTACATTAATGTTTGGAAATTAATCTTGACTGGATCCTTTTCAGCTTATGTCTTGAGAAGATATCCTTAAAAATAGGACATATTAAAAAAGTAGTTGGATTGCAACCCTTTTATTTGTTTAGAAACATAAATATTAGATTTGGCTTGATTTTATGGAGATTTACAGACCTTAAGATTGAAGAAGAATTGAAAAAGAATACTGTTTCTATATGGCAAATTGTGTGAATATTTGAAATATAGCTGTCTGGCATCTGAGATAATTCCAAGCCTAGGGTAATAAAACTTTTCAGAGATGTGTGGGATTTTACTTTAAATTAGTTTATTTATTCTTATCTCTAATACTTGAACTGGAGTGGCTTGGAGTGTAAAAATAAATAGCTCAACTTCCTGCATATGTGTCCTACATAGTAATGATTTTTAAAAAATTCCCAAAGGTTCTGCTTTTATTCATTTAATAATTTAATTTTTTGAGCTATTTTTAAACATGACACCGCATGCAATAGGTAAAGCAAATATATCTGCACTTAAGACACGATGCAAGCTAGGTGTTTGTGTCTTGAAAATTACTTATGGGGTGGGGTGAGATTATTTGCTTTTAGCCTATGACAAAATGAATAATAAATACGAGTGGTTTTGAAACATGAGATGCTTTCATTTTATTTAGAAATAAAGGCAGAAGAATTTCATCCAAGGCTATACAATTTCAGAGAGGAATAAAATTAATTAAGAGGGAAATGAAAATAAATATAAAGCCCTGAAAATTCTGTTTCAGACTTAAATTTTATTTAAAATGCCTATAAAATCCTTGACAAAATGGAGCACTTGATTCAAAAAAAATTTCAAGAGTTTGAAAATTTCATTTTATTAGAAGAATCCAAAGACTTTTGCTAGATACAAGAGCTTCTCTTGGAGAAATACCTGAACTCTCACCATATAATCTGCTTCTTGGTTTTGGAAGAGTTCTTCTGGCCATATTTCCAAAGGCAAGTGCAAGTTATACAAGTAAAATACAATATCATTTTTCTCACCATCACATGGTCTTTCCTATAAAAAGCACTCTGTTAATTACCAGTACTGTTCTTCCCCTCCTTTTAAATTAATTTTAAAAAATGGTTCTGCCTTCTGCTAAAGCAATATAATTCTCACTGAGATGCTGTAACTTCACTCTTCTGACCTACCAGAACAGCAGTTTTCACCAAAATTGTTCTGCACTCTCATATATAGATCAGTTTAGTAACTTCATGTTCTCAGTCTTTGTCGTGTTGGTATAGGAGTAACTTCAACACTCTAAAAGAAGAGCCCAGTTCAGGCAACCTGACTCCCTAGATAAATTATGGAACATTTGTTCTCTATCAAAGCTTTAACACGATTTTTACTTTTTGGGAAGCACTAACTGGATAGTCCCCTTCTCCTTGAGAAAGGCATAGATGTATGATTCAACTGTTCCCATTGCAGAAATCATTGCTGGATTTATCTCTGGGAGAAATTTCAAAATACGGCATTTACCTTTCCACAGACATTTTATTTATCAGAAATTTCACTGAATTTCTAATATACAAATTTTTAGGAAGCCCAATATCCAGAATTGCTTTTTCTTTCTTGTAAGATTGTCATACATATACCTCCAAAACATCCTGCAAGTCTTTACTGCTTATTCTTCTCTGTTTAAAAAATATTGACAGTTTGCAACAGGAAAAAAAAATGATCCTCTTCCTATTTTGATAATCGATACATTATGCTAAAATTCAGCCTAGAAGTAAAGGATAAAATTGAGAAAATATGTAATTAAGACAAAGAGATATTCTCATGTTTCAAGGTCTGTCAGATATGAAAAAGACTCTCTTTAGAGATGTGATGGAATGATTTGAATCATTTAAAACTCATCTAGAGGGAACATAGGAATATTATATCACAGAGAATGATAAAAGGAGATAGCTAAATGACATTATAGGTCTTCCCATCTAAAATTTCTCTTTCTTTAAATGGATAATTCTATTCAGCCATCTCTGTGAGAGTTGTTCATGATTAAGATCAAAATATAGCCTCATATTTGATCCTGGTCATTCACAATGAAAACAGGATGACATTTGGCATTATATGAGCAATTTCTATGAGGCCATTGTGGTGGACACAATATAGAAAAGTGACTTAACCTTGAAGCTTAAGTTAAAACTTAAAGTTAGCTGGAAAATTTCAGATGAAAATATTTCTTATACAGCACATGGTAGAGTCAGAACTAAATGTGAATACTTCAATAACTTTGTATCCAATTATTACTGGATACCAGCTCTTCAGGTACAATGAAGTCTCATGGAGTGATTTGAATTGTTGAAATTTTTATAGTCAAAGGAAATCTGTGTGTGTGTGCATGTGTATGTGTGCAGTTGTCCTATTACAGTCAATAATAACAGCTATTTTTTATGTTACTGCATTCTTCTATGTCAATATGTATAGGATTTTTGTCATTAATCTAGCTTTTTCTAGACAGGAAATAGAAATAAACTAACCAAAAAATTCTGAAATCACAATCATCAAAAATATCACATGAAACCATCAAACATTAAGGATTATTAATGTAGTTGATTTAGTATTCCAGTTCGATAATTTTTTACTTTTTATTTAACAGACAACAGAAGATATATTTAAATACTAAGCTGCTTCTTCAAAGCATATCTTAGATTGGCTTTTAAGCAACAGGTGATTCCAGTGCCATTTGAAATCCGTGTTACCTAAAGCTCAGATTCACCATATAAGGATAACTAATACAAATTTATATTATTTGTATAAAATTCTTATATATGTACTATTTGTACTGTATAGATATCACATAAAAAGAATGTATGTACTCTTAGAGGTAGATTCTGTTTTTAATATTTTTAATCTCTGAACAGTTTCTGAATTTGCACTGACTGTGTTCTTTCATAATTGAAAGGTTCCTAAAGATTTATCCTGTCACCTTCAATCTTCCTTTTGGAAGCATTACCATCATAACTTAAAATAACATTTCCTCAGTGATTTTCTCTAGCAAGAGCCTGTGTGCATGTCAAATCAAGTATGTCAAAGCAGGTTTCCATAGGATAAATTTCAGTCATTTTCAGCATCTCCAAAAAGGTGCTCATACAGACTTTGCTATTACTAATGCACTTCAATAATGAAAACAGAGATACAGCCATAAAGATCTCTTATAGGTTTCACAAAGCATAAACGAGAGGATTGAGTACTATTTCCTTCATCTACTGGGAATAAATAGAAAACAGTAGTGGGTGTAATGACTACATACTGATTTAGAAAACAACACTAATATCTTGCATGCATGAAAGTTTGCATAAATAAACAAATGAGTAACAAGAGAGTGGATGGCTGAATTTGGAAGACGAGGAAGTTATTGCTGCTTTAGGAAAGACTGGGATGAAAACATTAATTCAGATGTGCTGCAGTTAAAGTCAATGGGAGTTTCACCCCCAACTTTCAGACTGAATTTCAAACTACCCTGCAGCCTAAAAACATAAAGGAAGAAAATGGAAATGGGTCAATGGGACTAATGCCTATGAACAAATTTAAAAAATAATTCCAAAATTTAGCATAAACCATTTTAATTTCAGGTGAAACTCTAATGATGTTAGACTGTATGTTCAAGCAGGAAAACCATTTTCACATTTTACAGCAAGCCCTTACATTGCAAGGAGCATGCAGACACTGTTTCTTTGTGCATTCTTGATGCTTTGCTGCAGTCCACTGAAAGTACCTTAGATTGGGTCTCCTAAATCATGACTATTTCATGCAGGAGTCAGTATGACACAACACCTCACTTCATATTCTGAAACATCATTTAAAATGATCGTAAAATGAAAATGGGTAGTATATACTTGAAACTGTTGAGAAACAGTAGTTAAAAAGTATTAGCTGAAGGGTCTTATGTTTACATAGTGAGTTAAATGTATGATGAGGGAAGAACCTTCCCAGCTGTTCCTGTTTCACAATGTGGATATTGAATAATCTGACTTTTCTTTGTTTGGATCATGAAGTTTGAATAATTAAACAATAGGTCGTTTGAGCTCTGTTGTGTCATCAACTAATTACTACATTTATGCTTGTCAATAGCAAACCCACAGTAGTATTTTAAATTCCATTTATTGTGCTTTAGCTTAATGCTTACTGTTACTTTTCCTCCACATTTTTTCCCATCATGAAAATTAACCCACAATATATCTTTCTGGAAAGAAAATAAACAGCTCCCTTGCCAAGCCTTTCATTACACTGCTTCTTTCCATCATGAATTGTGGTCTAACAGTAGCCTAGTAAAAAGCCAGGGCCTTTGAAGTGTTGTGCTAATTTGATTAATACGTAGTTACATCCTGTTATGATGCACTTTGCCTTATGCATTTTAAATGGAAAATGCAGAGTGGATTACATTTGTGTTAAAAACACAGCATACTAAATGAACAGCATGGAAAGTGGTCTATAATAACAAGAATTGCAACCACTTTAAACATGTAAAAGGTTATTGCTTTCAGGTTAATGATAATTGTACCAAAATACATGATTTTATAACAATTAAAAGGTCAATATAAATACTAGTGAGATTCGTACAGCTGCTGTGGGAAATACATGATTTAAATTCTTTGAATAAAACAAAACATTCAGAAAAATTCTCCAAACTGTGTGTCCTTCTACTCATCCCCATAAGTACTTTGGGGCTTGAAGTCACTGCTAATTCACCTTCCATCCTACCTGAAAAAAAATTTTATGTGTCTTTCCCTTCTGTTTAACTTAAGAATTAAATTCAGTTTCTGTGTTGGTTTATATAAGTTTTCAGTGCCTGACAGGAGGCACTATTACATGGTACTATTACATATAGAAATATTTAGGTGGGGTTTTTTTCACTTATCTTTTTAATGAATTAAATACATCATTTTATCGTAATATTATGAGACGCCAGTAATCACCTCAGAATAAAAAACAGATTAAATTTCAAGTCTTCTGAAAACCAAAGATGTAAGCAAATCTAACTTTGTGCTTCAAGTGTGCATCACTATGCTTTAAATAGTTACATTATTATGGCACCTACTAAATTTTCTAAGTACAGTAAAATTGTTTCCACAGCCTGGAGCAAGCACCTCATCGGAATACTGTCCTTTTATGTACTTGTGCTAAAACAGATAAAATATAACACAATCAATGATGACCCCAAAAACCTAAGAATACTTTTAAAAATTACAGATATTGATTATGATTTGCACAGGAACTGCATACAGATTGCGTTTCACTTTTTACAGCTCTGCTTGAATGCAGAATACTGCCATTCTCTTAGCTCACTGTGTTTCCATATATTTCAATCTTTGGTGTCACTATATTTCTTACTTGCTTATTCTTAGAAGCTAATCTGACACTTCTATTTTTTTTCATTTTAGGTGGAAAAAAAAGATATATGGTGGAACATAGCATCATTATTATTGAAGAAGAAGTCCAGCAAATGACAAAGAATTGGATTAAAAAACATTAAATCTCTAAGCAGTACAATAAAGCGTGGGGCTTATGTCTGCCTATTGTATGGATTTGTTGGCAAATTCAAGGTGGCAGACACTTGTTATTCCATCTACCTCCCTCCAGGGAGAGACAGCATGTCTGCATGTGTTTCTAATTTATTTTTAAACAGTTTAATTAATGCTTCTTACCTATTCATTTGAAAAAAAACATAGTCATAAGTTTTATTTTAATTTGTATTCCTGAAGTTAAGAGGAATTGCTTTCTTTACTCGGTACTGACTTCTCAGTTCAGTTTTTCTTTAGTCATTAAATAATGCTATCCAAACTTTTTTCTTAGAATGTTTTCATATGTTTGCGGTTTACTCCAAGTTTACTGACTCTTTCACTGGGCATTCATTGTACTAGTAACGCCTACTTAATCTCAGAAGAAATATTCACCATCATATTTTAAATATTTTTCTAAATCTTCTAATTTTTTTCAGTATTTCTTAGTAACATATCATACAATGGTGATGGAAACCATCTATGGAGTTGACCGAGTGCATACTTTTGAAAAAATTTATAATTCCAGTTATTTATATAAGGAAATTCTAATCTGATCTGACTGCAATACCCACAGTAAAAATGCAGTGGTCAGCGGCAAGACCTTTCCCTTTGCCTACATGGGGTTTTGGATCAGAACCACCTAGTCCTATTGTCTCCTTTCTTGGCATTTACAATATGCACTGTATTGACAGCATACAGAGGAAAAAAACCTAACCTATCTTCTGAAAAATCTTGGATGCAGTTCTACACCAGCAAATTGAAATTTCTCCCTTTTTTTCTGGTTCTTCTTGTCATTACTTTGCAAACTTGTACATTATGTAATGACCTTGTATAATGATACTTTTGAGCATTACTTTTACACCTTGTGAGGTTTTAAGAATAAGCTAAATCTGTCTTCCTAGTATACATCACCGATATGTTGGCAACACAAGTCTTTATTTCATCATCACTCAGTAGCATGACTTAAAGCTAATAATGCTTACTGAAAATAAGGAGGCTGTCTCAGATTGCAGTCCATAATGAATATCTTTAAAGAGTAATACCAAGTGGAGGCTCTGGTTCACAGTATGAATGAATAGAACACTTTTATAATAGCTTAATGTAGAATAAAACACTGTAAACCAGGACAAATGCATTTTAAAATTTAACTGAGATTTTAATTTTTCATAAGATCTTTGAAAGGTATTTCAAGAAAGTCAATAAGCATGATAATTCTGAATAGATTAATTGAATTTTTATTTATGATTATCACCAGCAGAAAGATCTGAACAGCAAAAGTTTGTTCTTTTATAGAGAAAAATCTTTACAAAACCATTTAACTTACCAAAGTCACACTGATTTCTGACCTTGAACAAAAGAAGACAATGAGCCTCCTCATACCCTCCTGCTCTGTCTTGACAGAAGATTCAGAATATGCCTGAAGAAATAGAGTTGAACTTGGAAAACATCAAAAGTATTCAAAAATCATCACCAATAGCCTTGATAGAATGAATTAAAGGAGAATGACATCTTGTTGGTCAATGAAATCACTTGGAGAGTGATCCCCTTTCACCTGAATACTATGAATATTCAGCCAGGAAATGCTAGGTATATTTTTCATTATTTGTATTATAAGTCTGAACACCAATGTTATTTTAAAGACATTGGGAAGCCGACACAGAGTAGAATATTAATATTTCTTGTCTCATAATCGCATCCAATACATGACTCCCACCACAGTTTTCAATATTCCTGAGGTTCTGAAAGAACTGAAGACCAGGTGGATCACAATATTTTATGCATCATCTGTGGACAGATGCATTGCAGTTCCTTGCATCTCAGAATTTCTCAAACCAGACCCTTTAAGAACCAGTCACTCTTGCCACTAATGCCTCTGCAACATTTCACCACGGAAGACTTTTTGGAGAACATGACATTCATTCTGAGACCCAACACAATTTGCTGTAACCAGATAAGATCTTTAAGACAAGTTAATAATCCTTCATAATCAAAGACAGTGTGATTCTTTCATAATGAAACTTCTACTCTGAACTGTTGAAATACAAATATAAACAGTCCACAAATGCACTACACTCATTAAAGATTTATAGGCTCAACCAGATCTGTCACCATACTACCCATATATCTGAAGAGAAACTAAACCAAACCTTCATAGATTAAAGTTTGCATATCTCATACATCTGATGCACAGCTTATTTTGTCTGTAATTGAGTGAGACCCTATTGCTTGCATCCTGACAGAGAGATTTTTGATTCACTTCAAGTTGTGTTGGTTCAGTAAAGCTCTCAATAAGTGGTGCAAATCTGCAAAATATAGGTCTTATCTGTTTCTTCATTGATTTGGTTTTGCAGTGCCTATATGAAACGCTCAATACCAAATAACACAGCTAATCTAAGATTTCCAAGAGAAAGCACTAGAAAGATAGGCATGAAGATGAAAGGATTTTCAAATTCACACAGGAAAAGGAGCTTTCTTCATTTTTTAAAATATATATGAGCTGTAAGTGAACATGAAAATTGGTCCTGAATATTTTCCGATTATTTATACAGATGGTTAAATACGGAATGGGTTTTTTTACGAGTACTAGCTTAATAATATTTATCACTTGCATTGGTAAAAGGGAGAGTATAAAAGAACAAAGAACCAATTATTCCCCTTTGTTATTTTATAAGGAACTTTGAAGAAATAGAATCCAGATTTATTGGATGTGGTGGGAAACACGATGAGGGAAACACAGAGAAAATGCCTTCTTTGCCTCAGTTTTTAATAGTAAGACCAATTGGGTCTTGAGTACTAAGCCCCCTGGACTGGAAGGTGGGTACAGGGAACAAATGAAGCCCCATAATCCAAGGCTACACAGTGAGTGGTCTCCTACACCACTTAGACACACACAGATCTAAGGGGCCAGATGGGGTCCTCTCAAGGGTACTGAGGGAGCTGGTGGAAGTGTTCACGGAGCCACTTCCCATCATTTATCAGCAATGCTGGTTAACTAGGGAGGTCCAACAGAGTAGAGGCTGGCAGATGTGATGCCCATCTACAAGAAGGGCTGGAAAGAGGATCACAGGTACTACAGGCCTGTCAGCCTGCCTTCGGTACTGGGGAAATTCATGTAGCAGGTCATGTTGGGTTCTATCACATGGCACATGCAGGACAACCAGAGGATCAAGCTCAGCCAGCATGGGTTTACGAAAGGCAGGTCCTGCTTAGCCAACCTGATCTCCCTCTATGACAGGGTGACAAACTCAGTGTATGAGGGAAAGGCTGTGGATGTTGTCTGCCTGGACAATAGTGAAGCCTCCAGCACCATTTCCCACAGCATTTTCCTGGAGGAACTGGCTGCTCATGGCTCGCACTGGTGCACTCTTCACTGCGGAAAAAACTGTCTGTACGGCCAGGCCCAGAGAGTGGTGGTGAATGGATATAAATCCAGCTGGCAGCCAGCCACTAGTGGTGTTCCTTGGGGCTCAGCACTGGGGACGGTCTGTTTAATGTCTTTAGTGATGATCTGGATGAGGGNACAGCAGCTGAACATGAGCCAGGGTGTGCCCAGGTGCTCAAGAAGGAAAGTGAAATCCTGGCTTGGATCAGCAGTAATGTGGTCAGCAGGACCAGGGCAGGGATCATCCCCCTGTACTTGGCACTGGTGAGGTCACACCTCAAATCCTGTGTCCAGTTTTGGGCCCTTCACTCCAAAAAAGACTTTGAGGAGCTGGAGTGAGTCCGGAGAAGGACAGCGGAGCTGGTAAAGGGTCTGGAGCACAAGTCTTATGAGTGACTGAGGGAGCTGGGTGTTAAACCAAGAGAAAAGGAGGAAAAAGAGAGGGAGAGCTTTTCATTCTCTATAACTACCTGAAAAGAGGTTACAGTGAGGTGGGTATTCAGTCTCTTCTGTCTAACATAATAGGTTGTGCCAGAGGAGACTCAGACTGGACATTAGAAAAAATTTCTTCATGGAAAGGTTAAGATGCTGCCCAAAGAAGTGGTTGAGTCACCATCCCTGGAGGTATTTAAAAGATATGTAGATGTGGCACTTCAGGACATGGTTTAATGGTGAACTTGGCAGTGTTAGGTCAACAATTTAGAGGTCTTCTCCAATCTAAATGATTCTGTGATTCTATGAATGTACTGCTTGACCCTCTAGTTCTTTATCAGCCTACAGTAGTATTTTTCCACAGAGGTTTGCAGGACTGAGTCTCCTCTCATGACTGTTTTCTTCTACTTCCATTACCTGGCACCAGAAGAGGAAACATAACGTTTCTTCTGAAGTACCTCAAAATTCAGCTAAGATATTCAGGAGTGACACTATGACACAGGATTTAAAAACAAACAAAATTTTGAGACTCAGTCGTATGTTTTTGGTGCCTGCATTCCTCAGCTTGGTTCAAAGAGCAAAAATAATCCAAGACCTGGATGCTTACATTTTACGGATGAATATCTGTAAAGCATTATACACACACTGTTTACTTACAATTCACAATAAATATAGGAAAGCTTCATGCTGAAAGTAAATTCAAACACAGGGACTTAAGTAATCAAGGGTTTTAAATCACTCTGATTAATCACTAGAATATTTTAAAAGATCTGGTTTCAGCATATTTTGCACAGAAAATGTCTTTTAGTCAAACTAACTTCTCTCTTTCTCTCTGGTCTATGTGTAATTCATGAACCTTTAAACATTATGGGATTATAGAGAGCCAAGCTGACATTTTTACTTTCACTTAGCAGCCTGAATAATTGGTACACTCCAAGCATTTTAAATACTAAAGTAATCATTGCTTTGAATTCATCTTGTGATGTCATAGCAGCTGACGATTGACATAATAAATTTCAAGAACATGAAAGCTTGAAAAGAATGTTAGACATATCTTATGCTTAATACATAACAATTAAATGATCTATAACTAGCAGTATATTCTGATGTTAACTTTAATGAAATGCTTTTTAAATGTATAATGTATTGTTATTGGCTTTCCACTTCTGGGCAAGAAGAGAATTCATTAAATTTTTTAGTGTGTTTTTCTCAGAATCAGAAAGAAATGTATGGAAAAAATATCAAATTTACTTAAAAGGTTGAATAAAATTGGAAGTCCAGTGACGAAAATAAAAAATTTGACTTTCGGGCTTGGAAACTGCCAGGAGTTGCTCTGGTAGCCAGTCATAACCAAGTAACAAAACACTGCAGCTTGTGTCAACTGTCAGTTAACATGGGACCTAGCTGTAAACTATGTGAAAACTCAGCTGGCAACTATTTCCAAAGAGATGTCAGAGTGGAGGAACTATAACCCCCAACAACCAGCACATGGTGCAGGTCCTGAACCCACAGTTCAAAAAAAGTCCACGAGGCCATGCAGCCTGCCTTGAAGGCATAGATCAGATCTCTTCCAAGCTACACAATTTCTGGAACAAAACCTCACAATTTAGAGTACTACAATCACTTCTTTCGTAAGGGAGACTTCCTCCGGTTAATGTGATTTGAACAGAATTAATATCTATGTTCAATAGATATTGAAAACAAGAAGACATCCATCAAAACAGAAGACCAAAAGTTGAATATTGTCTTTGTTGCTTCCTATATAACCTGGGAAATGTTGCTGCCAGTTGAAGGGACATCAGCAAAGTAGGAACTGAGTACAAAGGTAATGGTTTTGCTTACAGTTAATTTTTTTTATATTAGTTTGTATGGAACTATGTTTTTAGTAGAGGAATGAGTGTTGAATATATTGAGATATTTTGTTATTGTTAAGCAGCTCTCACATAGAGCCAAGGCCTTGTGTTCCTCATCCCATCCCACCAGTGAGTAGGATAAGGATGCACAAGAACTTGAGAGTGGACACAGTCGGGACAGCTGACCCCAGCTAGCCACAGGGATGTTGGGTGCCTTGTGACATCGTGCTTGGTATATAAAGCTGAGGGAAGGAGGAGAAAGGACAGGACATTCAGAGGGATATGTCTTCCCAAGCCACTGTTACATGTGATGGAGCCCCACTGTCCTGAGGATTGCTGACACCTGCCTGCCCATGGGAAGCAGTGAATGAATCTCTTGTTTAGCTCTGCGCGTGTTCACAGCTTTTGCTTTCCCTATTAAACTGTCTGTATCTCAAGCTATGAGTTTTCTCACTTTTACTCTTTTGATTCTCTTCCCCATCTGCTGAGTGAATGAATGGCTGTGTGTTGACAGCTTGGGTTAAACCAACACACCCAGAAATCATGCTGCCCTCCACAGATACCAACACAATTATTGAATACCAACACATTGGGATACGAGGAAAGTAGACTCATTGTCCTTCTGAATACATCTTGATTATTCTAGGGGAAAAGAAAGTAGCATAAAGAAGAAAGACTAAGAGAGGTTGCTTTTCCCAGCCACACAACCACATGGAGATAGTGTTTGTATGCAAAAGTAGTAATTAAAATACTTCTTTGGGACTGATTCCCATCTGCTGTTCTAGGTCAGTGTTCTCTCCTGGTCATTTAGATGAATGTCATAAACAGCAATGGAGAGAGGTTTCATTTGGCTTGGAATTTTTTTGAAAGGAAGGCAGAAATGAGGATGGACTGCTTTGACTTAGTGTTCTTTCCCTAAAAGAGGGTCCATAGCTCATAAACCCTCAGAAGTTTCTCTTTCACCTCCAAATTCAGATACATTCTTGATCTTTCTATTGACAGCTCGTTTCTCCTCTCTGACTTTTGTGGATTTGTTTACTAGGGCTTGGGTTCTATATTGTTACAAAGAATCTAAAAACTAAGTAGTAAAATGTTTAGGATTGCAATGTCAAAAACCTTTGTAATGAAATGAAACTAACAGATCGCTGACAATGCATAAGCAGCAACAGTGGGAGTTGATCAGATCTAATAACTGCTTCAAGATAAACCTCGCTGAAAAGAGAACATGCATAGTATGAAATTTTGTAGCACGAAAGTTTCGCAAGGAACACACTATGGGTTTGAACGCACCATAATCACTGATCGGAGAAAGGATTTTCTTGGAAAATAGCATGTTCTAACTCAGAGGAAATATCCTTTACTTATTAATTTGTAATACATGCAAGGGTAGAGCAAAATCAATCAGTTAAGCTTTTGAAGCCGTACTACAGTAAGCAATGTAATTGTTGATTGTCTTCAGTTTGATAATGGATTACGTAGGAAAAGCATCTGGGAAATACATACTGGCACACAACTGCCAAGAAATGATCATGATACAAGCATGATTAAGCTGCAGTCCCACATAAATCATGGCAGTGACAAAAACCCGCATGACAGCAGTCTATAAACAAGACAAGTTCTCTACTGCAGAAGAGGTTTTACATTTTCTAAAATGAGTGAACAAAGATTTCCATATGGATAATTACCGCAAGGCTGACTGGAGTTTATGCAAAATAAATTACTCAAAAATGCTTGTCACCTCATCACATGAAAGGCAATATGAAAATGGAATTAGGCATAAATATAATTCTATCACAGCATCTAAGAACAAAAGTACTGAATTATTTTTAATGTGAAATTGTTTTGTTGACTGTTTTAATTGCTAAGGAACTCAGAGATCTGCAAGATGGCTTCTGCAGTGTGCTATTTCATTAACTACAACAGCAAATTAAACTGTTGTTCCACAAGTTTCACTTGTAGCTAAAATGGCTTATATTAAAATTTTCTGTATTGCCATCAGTGTGTTCATTCTTCCTATAAGTGGAGAAACAATTAAAGAATTGATTGAAAGGGACATATTTATCTCCTGTCATCACTGATGCTTGAAACAATAGAAAGATAAAAATATTGATGGAAGTCCTTTTTTACGACAGAGGAAAATGTGTTCTAATCATTATTTTTTCATTATTTTATATACATGAAATGGCATTAAAAATATTTTCAAATGTAAAATGTATATTAAAATTTAAAAGTTTGAATTTTATATAGTCATTTTCAAATTATAATGTCAACCTTACCAGGTAGAATTTTCTTTAAAAATTAATGGAAAATGAAAATAATTTCCTGGTAATTGTTCAGTTATGTCATTCTTTTGATTTAAAACATTTTGTTTATTTAAATTTCAAGTCCTTTTTTTCTATCTGTCAAGAGAGTTTCAAAGTCCTAGAGGGGATATATTTATGTCTACCATAAATGAAAATTCTGAGATGTAGCACCCAAAAGTTATTGATCTCTGCACCTTTCAATTAAAAAAGAAACAGAGGAACCAACTTCAAAATGTTTTCCAACATGCAAAAAATTACTTTAGTATTTTGTCTGTATATTGGCCTGTTGAAATTGCTTAATATTTTAAGGGTGACTGCTAAGGCACTTCTCACAGATGAATATGGCACCTCTCTCAGTAAAAAGGGGTTTTTTTATGACACAGTCTTAAAATTAGAATAGTCTGATCTGGTGTGTGATTAAATTTATAACATAATGCATTTTGCTGAAGGATAAATTATTGATGACACTATCCTTAGTCATAAATGTAAATCTATTCCAAAAAATATATCACAGCAAAGCTGAAAAAGGGAATGAAAGTTCAGTTTTATTTATTACCTCTCATATACTTTCGAATTATTTTCCATCAAACAAATTACTGAAGACCAATACTGCTGCTTCATCTAAAAGAATCCAGACTTTCCAGAAAAGAGTAACATTAGTGAAGGTTTGAAACATGACAAAAACCTGGATGCAGATTGAGGAATTTTAAGAGGAATATAATGTATTGTTAAATTCCATGAACTGTTTGACCTTGCTTCCACCAATGAGTACGATGTGAATATGTGTTATGATGCCTTTTCATGCTGTAGTTTTCAAAGTGTTTTAAAACTTCCAGAATATGTCATATACACTTCAGATTCATCTATATTAATAAAGTAGGTATTTTCCTTTAGCAGACATACTAGGATAGGTCAGAAAGACCCGCCAAATACCAATTTGGTTGTGAATTCCCAAACAAATTTAGTTTTAGCTCATGATAGAAATCATTTCATTAACTCCTCTCCGGGGAAAAAAAAACAAACAAAAACCAACAACTTAATTATAGAGAATCTACTCAATACACTTGAAAATGCCAAACTGTGGCAGCTCACGATTGGATTGCACATTCGAAGATGGCAGAAATTTACTTTCAGAGTAGAAATATATGAAGTTTTGTAAGCACGCCCGTTAAAGTTTTGTGCCTGTGTCATCCTTCTGATGAAAAAATGATGGCTTCTTTGCATTTTTCTGTCTCCCATTCACAATCTGCACGAAAAATAACACAAAACTGATTAATAACAATTAGATTTTATAAACAAGTTAATTAATTGATTTGTCTTTTGGAATCAGCATGAGCAGTGATCTTGCCTACTGTGCCACAAGCTACAAATCTATTTTTTGCTGCTTTTTGTGAAAAATTAGATGGCCAAGTAGCAACCTTACTCCAGTATGAGTTATTTGCAGTTTTGCTGCAAAATAACAAGAGCTTGCAACAAAGCAATACAAACACAGCATGAGATTTTATGAGAGCTGAATCTTGATGGAGGAAGATAAACAAGTCGTGAAAAATGTCCCAAAGGACTGAATGTTTTTCTGTGGGTTTTTTCCCAAATGTGGAATGAAATCCTAAAGCATTTGTTTCTAAAATCTCTGCTATAAACTCTCCCTCCCCTATAATCTCGTCAGCTCTGGGGCAACAGAATCTCTAAGGTCAGCCTTTCTGTTAACTACAAAGCTTGTATTTCTCCTCTATTTCATGGCAGCAGAAAGGAATGGATGATTTATTTTTAGTGAGTTGCTCAACCCAGCACAAGGAACTCGGTAAGTGACTTTTTTTTTTTTTTTAAACTGTCAGGATTGCCAGCAATAGCACTGCTCACAGTAGTATTAACTGCATCTATAAACCCCAGCACCACTTCTCTTGGCTCAGCTAGTCATATGTTCTTCAAATTTCTTTCTGATATTTCAGTGTCTTTTCTACAACATGATGAGTAATGTGTGAGATAAACTGGCATATGTTATGAGACCAGTACAGCATGCATGGGTGAATTAGTTACATTATCAGTATAAATGACAAAAAAGTTTTCTAACCCATAACATATGTTTTGGTGAGAGGAGAGAGATGCAAGAGAAAGCAGTAATGACATGATACTGCTACTCCATCTTAAAACAGATGTTTCTTTTAATCAAACAAGAATAGTAATAACAACAACAAAAAGTTGATTAGACTTCACTATTCTTTCCTTAAAAGAAAAAAAAAAAAATTATTTGGGAAATTAAAACACTTTAAAGGAGTCTCTCCTCCATTCCCAAACTGAGCAATTTAAATTTTCACTCTAATTTAAGTGGAATTTACTTGCTTAAACCTGCCTGGCAATGACTGAAGAATCGATACTACAGTCATATCAGAACTATCTCTTTCCACAAATAAATCTTCAAATACAAAATAAAAATCTGTAAAATCAGAAACAATATTAAAGCAGAACACAGAGAATTACGTGCTGTTTGCTTTAAGCTATGTTACAGTAGGGATGCCATTAAAAAGTTTTGTGAGCATACAGATGATTTTTAACACACAGTTGTCTAAAATAGTAGTCCATAAAAAGGAAATAGAAAGTAAGCTTTGTTGTCTATGGAAATCACTCTTTAAAAGGTTCTTTCAATTACAATATATCGAAGCATGTCTGCAAATGCTGACTGCAGTAGTAAGTTCATTTTACAGCCACAACATGAGAGCTGGAAGTGTAGATCCCAGGCAGATGAGAATGGAAATGCCATTTGTTAAATCATCAGAGAAGCACCTTTGTGCTCTCTTTCTTTCTGTCTTGCAGATTTGCAGGAAGTTATACATAAACAGTTCAGAAATTCTTTCATTATCATTCCTCAAACCTTCTCAAAACAGTCTTTCGCTACATTCCCTTCATAGGGCATGATGGAATTCAAGCTCCTCTTCCCCTAGGCTAACTTGCCTGTGGGGCTGCTGGCTGAGGGAGATGCCACAACACCCTCCCTCTGCACATGGGGTGGGTCATAGCCCACTGCAGCATTTCCAACTACAAGGGGTAGCAGGGCTTGAATAGAAAGGCAGCTGCTTCAGTCAGATGTGCAACACCCAGTTCCCCAGCCCTCCCTCTTCTCCTCTCCTCTGCCGTTGTGCCATCCTTAGTTTTCCACTTGAGAAAAGAGTCACTTGGAATGGGCTCTTCTCTTCAGGGTCCTGCGTGCTTAGACCTCAGCAGATGTTCTTCTGCACTCTAGTAATCAGGAGTACACAAACAGAGGTGCCCTCTTGGCTTTGCTATTGTGACAAGACAAGATGTCTCTGAAAGCAGCACCCTGTGCCCGGTGGGAGCCCGCTCACCCCTCCAGCGCTGGGGGTCTCACTTGTCACACTGGTGGAGCCATGGCTGTGGCACCAAGGCAGGCAGAGGCTGCACAAGGAGTGAGGCAGGTGATGTCTCATTGGCGGCAGAGGTTTCCAGCCAGTAGCTCTTGGGGTTGCTTGTTATTGGCAGAGATTTGCTGGGTCCACGTGGGATTCCTGACATTTCCTCATTTCCTCCCACCAGGTCTGAGGTTCAAGTAAATAAATAAACTACTAATGACAAGGAGAAAGGCCAGGAGAGGGTTCCAGCTGTCATCATGTGAATCCAGAATGCTTTTGACTCCAGCTATATTCCACTTATATTAACAAATGAAAACACAAAGTCACATTTGTGATTTTGCAAAAAATACTAAAGAGCTGCTCTGTCAGAAAATTATTTTGCAAAAACATCATTGTTTATATTATATTGTTTCTTTACATACTTACAATATGAGTTCAGAAGAGTGATTCAAGTATAAGGTAAAAAATAATACTTTTCAGTTATTTTTATGGCATCAACGAAAGGTAAAAAGGAAGGTACATACCCATCATCAGATATAATTTCATCACCTCACAGTCTCATTGAACAGCAAGGCAATCTATTCACACGTTAATTATTTATCTTGAAAGACCATCATGTACAAACAAAACTTTTTAATAAAGTAGGATGAAAAATGTTATTTATATTTTGGCATAACAATAGCTTGCCTATCTCCACTATTACTGACACAAGGAGTGCAAACAGACTTCAGCTGGTAGATCTAAATGCTGGACAAAGTCTGATTCTGATACAGCAGGCTAAAATCAGCTTCAACCTTCTGTTCAGTAAAATAGCTTTCTGGTTAACTGGACAGTAAAACTCAGTAATACACATGCAACAAAGTTAGATTATTTATTTCAATATTCAGTTCAGTTCAATATCCCCATACAGTCATATAGTTTAAATGTTGCTGTGCTACTACATAAAAAAATTTTAAAATCAGACTTTTTGAATCCAAAAAGACATCTTTTGTGAAATACTTCATTATCTGGGTATTCCTGTTAAAAACATAAGCCATGAAACAGCAGCTTCCTATTTAAATTGCTGTTGTCAGACTTCAGAGTCAGTATCCACAAAGAAAAAGCAGAGACTTAATTAATCCAGTTCACATCCCAGAACTTCTGCTTTCGGCTTTAAGGTCTCAAATGCAGGTTTTTCATGACTGAACCATTCCTGTGGGCTCCCATGCGGACAAGAGTTCACCCTCTGTTTTTGTTTCAGGCATGGTGATAAGCAACAGACAGTTTAGGTAACCTGCCATTTGCAGTCTTGATCTAAGTGGAGCCCAATTCTTCCTCTGGAGCTTTAATGCTTATTTACATTAAGGTACTTTTCGTGAAAAAGAATATCTTGCTTAGGCCAAATATGTTTAATGTTTACTGCATTTATTACATAGTAACTATTCTCCTTAAAAAAAATATTTACCTCAATCTGAAAACCCTCCTCATTTTAAAATAACACTAAGCTAGTTTACATAGAGACTTTACAATCACATTATTTTTCAATAACTTATTTTCATTGATCGGTCTAACAGTTTGACATGTTATTTATGGGCTACTGTGATGAATCACATCCGTTTCCAAGGTAAAGTAAGCAAATTCTCTGTTTATAGGATTAAAGTTGAAGGTCAAACTTTGATTATATTTTCTGTTCTACTACAGCAATATAAAGCAAGGCCTTTAGACTTCAGAATTGGCAACCAGTCATATGAGATGCTTTTATACTTAAAAATTGACCACAAATTTTGAGTAAATCATAATTAACATCCAAGAGGCAGGAAACCTAGCAGATAGCTGCGATACACCCTAAGAGAAATTTATTTTGTGTTTTGAATATGCATTTTAATTTTTTTTACCTTGAAAAGAGGATTTATTTATTTTTAATCTGTTTTAAGAAAAGAGTTTATATCTACTGGAGTGTGAGAACTGGGAAAACACTAACCTTCCATGCTTATGGTGGTATTTGTCTAACTCACTGGCCCACTGCTGTTGAACTTCTACCAGTGTATATTTATCAGTTAGCCATTGGCAGGTGCAAGTGAAATTTGGCTTGTCCAGAAATGTGATGTATAAACAACATCTAACCCCCTTTTTTAGCAACACATTATTAAAGTCTGAGTGGGGGTCTCAGAGCTGCCGAAGCACTGGCAAACTTGAAATGTAAAGGTTGCCGTTGCACAATGTATTAAGTAATTACCCTAATACCCTCCACTCCAGCCACAAACAATGCCCAGCACAGTCACATAGCCAAAGGGAGAGGGCCTGGATGATGGGAACATTTGTGTTAAAAGATAAACATGTGCCGATGAGAATCACATCCAAAATATCCCTACTAAATTATCTAACAAAGGAAGCAGGAAAGGGAAGATTGTGAAGCTTGTGTTTTCAGTGAGCTGTGGAAAGGTTGCTTAGGAGTATTGTTGCACTTGGATTAGAGGTACTGACCTTGCTTCATCACCCAGCTTTATAAAGCTGTCCCTACGCTGCATGTCTTTTTTGTCATGGAAGGATTTATGTCAAATCATTTGTTATCACATACATTGTTGTGCCAAGACTTTGCAAATCCTGGCTTGTGACTGCAGCTATCCTTTTAGGTGAGGATTAGGGAATATTTTTTTGGTGCAGCCAGTGGAAACAGAGAGGATTCTCCCTTCTTACTAGAACTCTTCTTTAGAGAGGTCTGAATCATGCTTAAAGATTGCTGCACAGGGGGGCTTTGCTATGGACAAGCTCTGTCCTCTATAAGCAAGTGGAAGAAGAACCCACTCACACAGGAGCATCCCCATCCACAGGATGCTAGTGGTGCTAGGTATGTCCAGGGACTCGTCCCAGAACTAAAAGGGAAGTGGTAGAGCTGATGTTAGGAAGAATATGTTAGTACAGAAAGACAGAAATACAAACCATGTTGTGGCACCATGAGGAAGGAGGCAGTACCAGAAATGAGACTGTGTGAAAATTTCTGTCTGTTACTATTATTGACATAATCTAGAGATCTCTCTAGTCCCACTTCTGGAAACCATGTTCCGTGTTCCAAAAAGCACTCTTTTTAGCTTTCCTGGCACATTCCAATCGATGAGAAGGATTGAATTGACAAAGTAGACTGAGCTATCTCCTGGGTGTTGTAGCTTTAGGTATGGATGGGGTTGAGCTGAGAACATACTAGCAAAGTCTGTCAGAGCTGACTTCAGGAGATCTAGGCTGGATGCAGCGCTCTCACAGAGTCACAGAGAGCTGATTAGTGACAGTTTTTCATAGCTCTGGAGACCCAAAGTGTGCCTTTAAGCTCAGGCCTGAACAAAAGGACATACATAAACACTCCAGCACAAGAAAAGCCTCAGGAAGCACAAACTCCGGAACAATTTATCTCAGAGACACCATTTGTGCTATAGCCCATAGCTAAAAACTGCTACATACTCCCATGCCAATGAACATGCTGGAATGACAAGTTTACCACAAAGAGAGAATGAAGGTTATACCTGTTTCCTTCCCTGACTATTTGCAGGCTTAGAAAGGGACAAATTTACACCCCATAGTGAAGCCAAAATTGAGGGTTTTGATAAGGGAGCAGCTGGACCCCACACAGCTCCTAAAAAACACCCTGTGGGTGCCTCCCACCATCAGCTATACACTAGTTTAGCTAGTCTTGACCCAGAGTTTATGCAGTTTGAACAAGATGCAAAGTGGAGCCCCCACTCCTTTTTGTTCTCAGGGAGAGATATGGAGTGTCACACACAGCCTTGTCCTCACTGAAGAAAATTTTGCATTCTCTTCAGCAGCTCAGTCTTTATCTCCAAGTCTCTGCACCCACACCAATTAAGTGATTCCATCTTTAGCACTTTAAAGAATTTGTCTTGTAAAATAGGTCTTCAGCTTTGAAATTTAGTGCAATTAAAATCAAATACTGCTAATTAGGAATGCAGTGCATCAGTTATTACTCAAATGAATTCTGTTAACAATTGAGGACTACTCTCATGAACAAGAATATTCAGGACTGGACTCCATACTCATTAAGGGAAAGCTTGCTTTTACTCCTAACCTGCAAACAGCAGATGGATCACAATAGGATCCTTACACAGCCTAAAGGTGAGCAAACAGATAACAACATAGGGTCAGAATCCTCCCAAACACATTGCTAGTATTTCACTGATTTCTACCAACAAGGATTCAACTGTGCAGTGTTCTTGTGTGCTGTGACTTTTGACAACAATAAAATGTTCCCTATTGCCATATGACACAGCCAGGTCCAGATGTGCTATTTTGGTTTGAGATGGTTAAACTTTTTTTTGTTACTATGGAGATTATCTACTGAATGGTTTACTTACCGCCTCAAAGCTGTCATCGCGTACTGTTTAATTTATAAAGCTGGTCCAAATCTCTGTGGAAAAAAAAGTCACCAATATTTCTCACAACTTTCTTTGATTTATTTTTCAGTGTCAGCCAAGACATAACATTTATTATGATTCACCTTAGCATGATGACATTTCATTATTCTTACTGAAGAAGATGTTCCTGAAAAAAAAAGAGATCAAAATCTCCTTAGCCTCCTGGATATCACATAATAAATGAGGGGGTCTGTTTTTCCTCAGTGCCTCAATAAGAAGAAATGTTTATGTTTCAGGACCAAGCCCCCACAGAATATTTACAAAATTTGTTGCGAGGTGTTGAGACATAAATCTGAAGTTCAAAACCTACATCAAATACAAATGAAGACCTATAAAATATAGCATAAAACAAAAAGTCAGAAGAAAAAGATGTAAATATTTTTAAGAATTACTGAAATCCTTAAGTGTCTTCCCCATAAATAGCACATAAAATTCATTTTATCAAATGGACTTTGGTGTTAACATCCTAAATATTATAAATGAATTAAATTGCAGTGTGCTAAAATAAAAAAGCACACATTCTAGAGTTGCTATAGATAGCCAACCAAAGCCCATTACACTCTTCCTTGAGCAAGTAAGAGAGAGAGACTTAAAATAGCATCTGCTTTACATAAGAAATTGTTATCAGAAGCTAAAACCCTAAACTGAAAGTTACTTTGAATTTCATTATGGTAAATGAACATGAATTTATTTTATTAAGGGGAAAAATTTCTTCCAGAAATCTCATGGAAAACAACTCACAGTAGGACATGATTAAAAATACAAATAGCCAGATGACCTTGACTACAGTTCCTTAGAAAACAGCATCACCCTCATGATTTCATAGTAACACTTGCTTTATGTCACTCCATGAGCTATAAGGCATACTAGGATTTTACTGCTTCTGGAAAGATTAAGAAAAGTTTCCTGAAATACTTACATGCAATTTATATTTGTAAAAATGTGTGTATTTACTTTTCTTTTCGTGTGTGTGTGTATTAGCATTAAGAAATTGATATTTAAATTTATACTGAAACATAATAAATATCATCTTATGTTAAGCACTGTATGCAGAGGGAAGCAGAGTCTTGGAGGCATTTCTATTCTGGGTCTCAGGCCACTTCTCAAGTCATACAAAGGCAGATGTCATAGGGGTCATATAAAGGTCTCTACTCAGATACTAACTTTAAGGATGCACTCTGTGGGAACATACATGGTGGAAGATTGTGTGCTTTAAAAACATGTAGCCTCGCTTGAATGCGAGGACATGAGCAGGTATACAATATCAAGTTTTTATGAAATAGTTTATGGTGGCTGAGGAAATGTATTCTACAAAAGAAACATTTCATTGCTGCAATCATGTTCATGCATCAGTGTGAGGTGTCAGTGCATCACACAGCTCAGAAGCATAAAGCTGTTTTGTTTCCTCAACTATGTTTGCTTAGTCAATCCTGCATCTGAAAATGTCCTTTCCTTGCTTCTACCCAGAGTCACGTTCCTCTCTAATCTTCCCTCCTGCACACGGAATATCAAATGACTAGCTATTGCCTTGGATTTTAGACCAGTGCCGGGGATCTTGTTAGCTACGTCTTCACAGTGATCACTATTCAGTGACTTTATGCAACCGAACTATTCTCATAGATTTCGGGTATTTTTTCACTAGGTGATTTTTAGTCACACCATTCTCTGTTCCAGCTGCCAGTGCATTGCACAAATGCACAGGTCAGCAGAGAGCAGAGGAGAGGTGCAAAGGTGGGGATAAAAGCCTGGAAGAATGGAGGGGCAAGAACTTTTCATAGCAGCAGCTTCAGTTTGCATCCTGTTACAAGCTCACTCAATCTTCCTTGAACAGTCCTTTGCTCAGGTCTATATACCTCCAGCTGTGACTTCTATTGTCTCCAGCTATTTCAAAACTAGACACTTAATAGTGCCTTTCATTTCACCAGAAGGAAAGAGTTTTAACACATCTGTTGGTCTTAACACGTTCTGCAGTTTGCCTACAGTTCAAAGGTTCACATAGTGTCTCTTTTAATCACTGCTAGGGCAGCAATGAGAAAGCTCTACAGTGAATGGAGAAGTTGTTTTTAATTAAAGAAGTAAGTATTTCATTGTCTCGGCCAATCCAAAGGTTCTTTGTCAGGAGAAAACATCCAACGTGTCCCGCTTCTGTTTCGTGAGTCACAGGTTGGGGTCACAAAACGGGAACTGCCTTGTGCATGCTACACACCAGGACTGCACAGGTAGGAACAGGGAAGCCCTGGAAACATTGGGTATCCGGGATAGATAGTCTTGTCAGGCTTATAGCACAGATGGGTTAGGAGGGTTACAACAATCCAGGAAGAAAAGAGAGCAAAAGAGCATCTGAAGGCTATAATTAGAGCTTGGAAGTGAAAAACTGAAACTGGTCAAAGCATTAAAATAGTGGACCACTGATGGCGAAAGGAAGAAGTGATGACTGTGTGAAGGCAGGTGGTGGAGGGACTGGTGTGTGGGTGACACTGGAGCCCCTCCTCACAACCTGAGGTGGCTGCACCAGGCAGCCAAGCTCTTCGGTCCTGGAGCCAAGGGGCTCCCCCTGCATGGTGCCACCAGCCACGGGCTGGCTCGCTTTCTGAGCTCTCTGGCTCTCCACACACATATCTCTGCACCTGACTCCCTTGTGCAGTACAGATTGGCCCTAAGACTCTTTTACATCACTCTGGGAATGAAATACAAATAAATCCAGATTAAAGCTTTTTCCTACAGCCGGTGTGGGATAAAGCTTTACTCTCCCCGGTATGCACACGCTCACACACCACATATGCACACACGGTTATTCCACCAGCTTGAGCTACCCTCCTTTTACAGATTCAAAGCCAGCCTCAGACAAGCTACCCTGCTGTAAGCATATATATCTCATCATTCTTTGATCAACACTGCATGCAACTTGTTCTGTCATTCACAACACAGATTAATTTGGCCCAGAAACGTCACTAGCATCAGGTTAGCTCTTTTTTAATTATTTGTCCGAAGATCTTTGGTAACAGCATAAAGTGTCGCCAAATCTGAAGACTAATCTCCCGAGTTTTGAAAGCACAACAGGCAAAGTCAACCTCTGAATACATCTGAGACACAAGCATTCAAGATGCAACATTTGCAGAAAATAACAAACAAAAGCCTGCTATTTCTATAGTCAAATAATAGCACTAGTGCTGAACAGAGAACAATTTTAGAGAACAAAATGGTAGTGAGATTAAAAATATACCTGATTAAATGGGACTTTTTGTTTTGCCAAATGCTTGGGCTTTTGTTAGAAACAGATAATTCCCTTTAATTGTGTGCGTCGAAATTTGTGGCAATAGAACCAACAGAAAGTGTAGGACATGATTTTTTGCAATAGGTGGCCAAGCAGTTACTTATATGCAGGGCTGCCACAATGGAGACTTGGGTTCTATTTGCTGATGACTGAATTCCAAACCAGGAAAGACACGGGAAACTTGCAATGATCTCACTTGGGTGTCCCTCATACTGCTGCGAAAATTCAGGAATACCTAAAACACAATTTATTTATAAACAAGTTCTTCCTTTTAGCACAGCTCATGATGTTCCAAGTGAATGGCTGTGTCCTACTACTAAGTATGATGTCACATCCTTTAGTCATCCTTTTCCCCATTTAGACACATGGTGAAATTAAAATTATATTTAGACCAAAGCAGACAAAACCAGACCTATTTCCAGAATTACACTGCAAAATTAAGAGTTTAATTGCATGGCAAAGCAAGCTTCTCACTCTTTTATTTATTTGTCTGTTTAGTTGATGAAGATACAATATCCTGGAAGTGTTAAAAAAAAAATATGTCCAAACAGTGAAACCAGGATCCATGAAACAGAACTGAAAAGCTGTCCCTGGTGACAAGTAATAGTAAGCAGGTAAAAGGAGTTCAGACAAGACAGGAAAGACTATCTTTTCAGCTAATCTGACCATTGCAAAGCATTGATACATATTTTCACTTGGTAAATAATAAAAATCTTGGCATTCATAGTGTTTCACATGGACTGCCTAATAAGGGGTGGAGAAATACTGCTTAGCATCCCAGACGACTGCTCTAGGCTCAGAGCTGTGCTCCACTTGCACCATGCCAGGATCTGTGAGAAATGCCCACTCACTCTCTGGTGTCAACAGGAATACAAACCCCACTCCAGCCCTCTTCTCACCTCTGTGTGTGGCACAAGATGCTCTAATTCCTAAGCACCATTAATCCCAGGCTCAAGCGTTATGGCAGCAGCTGAACAGCCCAAATCATAAACTATCCCTGTGCAGTGACTGGTGAAATAGGGCTTGATTCTCACATCACTTACGCAGCAGGCTTGCACCAGTAGAACTGCGTGGATTTTTGCTGAGGTACATTGGATTTACCCCGGTGTAAACAAGAAGAAGCCATTCTCAGTTACTTTCCAAGTTAGGGGGTTGCTCTGGAAGAGCAATATGAGTAAGGGTGCATCAGCTACCTGACAGTGCCTTGCCCACAGCAATGCTAAGCAGTACCAGCATCATCTGTTATGTGTTCTTCCCAAGTCTTCAAATCATATTTTAAAAAGGATACCAAAAAGTGCCATTAAGAATCCATCCCCATGGACTGTCAGCTGGTCAGTCCCTTTCTAACACACTCCAGTCATGATTACAAACATGTTACACCATATGGAGTATAAAGACAACACTGTTGAGGTTTACCTGGCTGGTTTATAGGCAACCAAATGTAGATGTCAGTAATACCCCTCTGTCTCGGTCCTTCACTCTTCCCTCCCAGTAGAGTTACTAACATGATATGCTGGCACAATAGCCTGTTTAATCAATATTTGCTGAGAAGCAGTTCAAAGGACATGTGTGGTGTGCATGTGTGTGCGTGCGTTGATACACAGGTGAGACTGAAACAAGATTTTGCAGAGGTAAGAATGTGGACCAGCTCAGTTTTCCTTGAATCTGTACTCTTCCCTCTGTATGTTGAGACTTTCCTGGGTCTCCCAGTCCTTTTCTTCCTTAGCATAGTTGGCAATGATAGCCTAGGGAATCCATAAATATTTAAGGGACAAGAGGAGATGGTGCAACAAAGAATTACCTCTTCCAAAGAACTACTGGAAAATATGGCTTGGTAAAAGAAAAACATGTTATGTCAAGTTTCCCTGCCTTCTTTCTGATCCGTATTTTTCATCATACCCTATTTTTCCTCTAACACATACTTTTCTCTCTGTCTTTTCTCTTACATATCTCTATTTTTTTTTTCCTGAGCTTTACCTCAGACATTTTATCTAACCTGTGAAGTTTTAGCTACTACTACTGCACTTAAAGCTCAGGTGCAGTGGTGTTCTTAGCATCAGAGTCACAAGAAAACAAAACAAAACAGGAGCCAGGGTTTCCTGCTTACAAAAGAAACACCAAGCAGGGACCAGCTCTTTGAGTCCAGGTTTGAATAATGTGTGGCCCAACAGGGTTTGGCCTCTGACAGAATCAGCAGGAGCAGCTGCAATAATATCCAAAACACAATCTGCCAATTAATTATTCTCTAAAAGCCACTCCTCTTGTCCATGACTACTCTGGAATTCACATATTGTATGGCCCTGGTCTTCAGCTAATAGGAGCAAAAAGAGCTCTTCTGTCATGATGAGAAAATTCATCTAAGTAGATGATCCTGCAGCCTGACTTGGTCCCATCTGCAGACAATTGCACCTATATATTCTCGGTGTTGGTAACTCAAAATTACCCTTATAGAGTAGTGGTTTCCGCTCTTGATATTTTGATATTCAATATCATATTCATTTTCTCAGCCCTAGAGTACCCAGTACAAGGCATGTGCCATTCTGAAGTGTCATGGATGTAAGGAGGAATTTGAGCACTTCACTGATGACACGAAAGAGCTTTAAAATGGGTATTATTCTACATCAGAGTGGGTGCATTTTGGAATCCACTGCATGCTCATATGGAATGTCTTAGATGTATTTTTCAAAGACTGTAATATATAAATAAAACCCACTAAAAATAAAGGAAAATACTAGGAAAAAAATGCTTACTACCCACTGCAGAGTAAAATTCAGCATTGCATTAAATAATAGATATATGTATTTTTACCATTCTCCTTCTATAAACTGAATGTTATAAAATGAATTTGATTTCTATATTTTACTTTAAGTATGGGTTAAAATTTAGAAATATATATGGTTAAAAAACTCCAAAGAAAAATTAAGAAACATTAAAATGGAGAAAATCCATTTAAGGCACTTCATGTTAATCTATAACCATATTTCATATGAAATTTGGGGATCCAAAAAATAGGATTCAAGATATTGATCATGTTCCTCACTACAGAAGCACGAATTTGTGCCAAAATTCTCTAGTGTTTTGAGCTGCACATGCACATAGCAGAGAGACTCTATGATCCCCAAACTGTCGGTGTCTCCTACTGGCCGGCCTTTGAATCTATTCAGCATCCACCTAGCATAAAACCCTCTATTTCAGAACAAAGAATGACCAGAATGATGCAAGCTATTTGTTTTATTAAGAACATCAGAGAGTTAGTATGAAAATAATAACTCAAGAATGTATCACTTAAAAGAAACACAACTATGCAATCAACAGAAATACAAGAACAAAATGAACATAGAGCCTGAGGGTAGGGTGGAATTTGTACTTCTAAGACTATTTGGATTCCCAGGTTAAGTTTATGAACTTTTGTTCTGAAAATAATTGCTGAAGACTGTGGAAAATAAGGATTGTTAGGAACTGGGGAGTGTTTTTCATAAACTGCTTGTTTTCTTGTTGGAATGACAAAGGTTCAGAGATGAAAGGATGGCAAACCAAGACTTTATACAGGTCTCATTATATGCCTTCTTCAATGGTAATGTCTCCTAATTCTAACATCAGCTCTTTGCTTCATCTATATCTAATTAAGAGGCTGATGCAGACTAGATTGCAGGATTTGGGATTTTTTTTATTTATAACAGCTTTGGTTCCTGATATGTGGAGATGAAAGATTAATAAAATTTGCTCACCTGGGACTATAAGAAGAAAGGTTTTAATGTCCATTGAAGAAACTCCCAACCAATCAAACAAAAAAACCCCACCAGTGCAGTTTCTCAGAGATAGATATTATAGTGATGTGCCAAAAATCATGAAACTGCTGCACAATACTCTGGTGTGTGCTCCGTGTGTGAATGAGCAACAGAGAGACTTTTTGGCCTTTGCCATGTTATTCCCACAGCGTTACAAGGGGGAAACTCAGGAGCTGTTAGATGTTATCTCCCTGCAAGATGACTGTCACGTAGAAAAGTGAACGTTACAAATTCACTGCTGTGAATTTTAAGCAGGGCATCAATTTTCTGTAATTCATGAGCTGGATGCTAGTCAGCCTTTGAGTCATGCTTCGGGTAGCTCCTACCGGGTGGTAAAACAGCTTGTGAAGAGTCAGGCACAAGGCTGAACCTGATAGTACTCGAGAGCCCCACAGCAGCCCCTGGCAGCGTCCCTGGCAGAGCTGCAGGCAGTGACACTCCTCTGCGGCCGGCTGAACTCCAGCTGCAGTGTTGTTTTCAGCTGGGCTGAGGCATGTTGTAATGCCTGGAGGTACAAATTGCAGGCATTTTCCCTGCACTGAAGAAGTAGAGGGATGCAGTTTAAAGGCTGCAGTCGCAGTTAAGCAAGGATTGTAAGGCATATGGTGTGTGTGGGCAGGAGATATTTGCTTAGGTGCAAGGAGTTCATAAGTGTATGTTTCTGTGTAACTTGCCTGCCATTAATCAAGGAAAGCATTTAAATTAGTCGACTCTGTAAGCAAACTAGAGGGAAAATACCTGTTAAGCCATCCAAAAGCAGAGGACATCCTGACATGTGAGTGGCGGTAGCCGCCCGCCGGCCCAGCGAGGGGAACTGGGCTCTGTACGACCCTGCTCGGAGCAGCCAGCCGCCCCCTTCTACCGGAGTTATAAGCCATTGATGCGTTTTGCTTCGCGCTCGGAGGCGTGGGTGTGATGCCTAAAATTATGCAGACTGGGATTTTTTTTTTTTTTTTTTTGTACTAGTTTAAATGACTGGTACAATGGGTAGGAGGAAACAATAGGACTTTGCGGTGCGAGGTGATATGCGGTGGAATAGGATTAAGGAGGACAATAATTATATGGAAGAATCTTGTTTCCTAACCTCCTACGTGATGAGGTGTAAAGCGTAATTGTAAATTACAATTAGCCGGAGAATAAAGGTTTCCCCGGGAGCGGGGTGGAATTTCATCGCGATGTATCGATGAATATTAAACCCGAGCGGCTTGATGGGCATCGCCGGGCTGCGGCTCTGCCCCTCCGGAGTGGTTTTGTGAAGAGGCTGAACCGCGGCGGCCGGGGGCGGCGGG